>OZ005741.1:162476604-163005341 GCA_963930735.1 Dioctria linearis
CGAGAAATTGACTTGAAATCCTGTAACTGCCGACGGAAAAAGGGTAGAGGTGGTTGGGCATTTGTTGGAAACAGTAGAGGACTTACTATCACCTGAGATGCAGTCACCTTCAGAGGGTGTATAACAAGAAACTTACATGGTATTAGGATAAAAAAAAACCTAAAATCACAAACTCCCCCCTACCGCCCACACCATGCATTTTCCGGCTATCCTCCCATACAATTTATTTCTCGAAATTGAGTGAGGAATCCGAAGTATAAAGGGAATGCGGTACGTATGGGACACCCTGTATATTTGGACACTCCTTGACAACGCGTCAACGTAGAGAGCTAAAATTTTGTACACATTATTTCCATAAAAGTAGTAAATATATTTTCAAAAATGGGCTAAATCGGGCAACCTATTTTTACGTTTACTGTGAAACTATCAGTCCAAGCCATTTTTATTGTACTAAAAACTTCTTCAGAATCCTATAAAATTGGTTATAATTAATTTTACTGCCCGACGAACCGTTCTAGAAATATATACGAAAAACTACTTCAAAAGTCGAACTTGCACAGATGGGTGACCATACAAAATTACATACGGGAATTCATCTAGGGTATCATTCGAATTGATCATAGATTAATTCTAGCTTTTTTACTGTTAACTTGGGCGTTAGGTGATTTTGAACTTGTTCCGTAAATTTCCTATTTCATTTTAACTCCCCCTTTTCGCTTCTTCTCTTCTTGTTTATATATACATAGTTATATTAGTTTTTTATTTCTTATAATTTTTTTAGAACGAATATTCGGAAAATTTTTTTGCAAAGAAAAGTTGCACGCGGGTATACTTTTTACTATAACGTAATCTACAATCAATTATCTTTCTAGCAACTATAACTTAAGGGGGTCATGTATAAACTGTTCTCAGGATGCGATTTTCGAATTCGAAGCTTTTGTACAAATTACAAAGAATATGTGCCGACCCATAAAAGAATCGGCTTTGTAGCAATTACACCTTTCTTTTGAAAATATTTTTTTTTGATTCCTTTTTTATATAAGAAGGAATCTGCTGAAGAATATTTACGTGATTTTATATACAATGTGTATTTTCGAAACTTGATCAAACAAAATGTGCGGATACTAGACACTTAGACAAACAAAAAATTGTATGGCAGGGGGGTCTACATCAACCGTTTGCGATTTACAGTGTGATTAAGAAAAAAAGCTAGATTTTCACATAACACCCTGTATTTTAAAAACTACAGGGCGTACGGTCACAGTTAAAAGCTCACTGCATGCGGAACTGCATGGCCTTTCCAACGACTGCTCAACCAGCCCCGCACTCCTCTCCCCTAAAGAATTATCGTTGCCTAAAATAAAAATTTCGGATTTTCTTACATTTTTTTTAAATTTAACCTTTATTATTTTTGCAAAAAGGTCGTTAACATAACTTTTTTATAAAAACTATAAATTGTAGGCTCTCCTCTTTAAGTTGCCCTATTACACCTTATGTGTTAAATTGTAGACTCTCCTCTTTAAGTTGCCCTATTACACCCTATGTGTTAACTGTAGCCGTTAAACAGTTAATAACTAATAACCTATTCAGGTCACACCGCAATTAGACGATATTTTTTAAAATGACGTGCTAAGGGAACAAATTATCGTTGAGAATAGGTTTGAGAATACGTTAAGAGCTAATAACTCTTACAGCGCTACACTTAGCATATAGGGCGTAATAAGTCAAATTAAAGAGGAAAGTTTACAGTTTACATGTTTTATAAAAAGTTATGTTAACCACCTTTTACCGACCGAAGTACATGGGTCTTCTTCAACTGCTTGAAGTACTATGTCCTCGTAAGGTAAGGAATTCTCCTTCACCATGTACTTGGTTTGGAAGTCGGCCCTCTGTGGAGAGTAGACGATGCACATTTGTAAAAACTCAATGATTTGACGAGCGAGCGTCACTATCTTGCTCACTCACACTTCATGCAATGACGCTCCGTCTCACTCAAACTAGAATCTTAAAGTTACGGTCTTACGGCAAGCTTTGGGTACACTAGAATCATTTTTAGTAGGTGAAAAGAAATTTTCGAAACGGTTTTTTGAAGAAAAAATTTTTTTTTCCGTAATCTAAGAAATATTGTAGCAAGTGTTATACCAATTTAGAATCCTTATTAAATGCGTCAACTTGTTTTTAAAGTTACTTGCCAAACTGGCGTAGTACATTTTTTTTTTCATTACAGTCAGTTTAAAGTTGGGTGAAATATTAATTTATTCTATTCTTGGTTCGGTAAAATGTGACATTTTCTTCCAAGCTGGAACATTTGGCTTAGAATTCAAAGCAACAGGTTACATAAAAACTATTCGGGATTACATAAGAAAAATAAAATTGAAAAAAAGTAAAGATTTGTAGCAACAGGAGGTAAAAAACCATCACAGGGTGTACATTTTCTCGAAAACAAAGGAAATTTCTATAAATTGAAAAATACATGACTTAGATTTTTTTATATTTTTTTGGCAACTGTTATGGTTTGGTCTATCACCCGATTCCGGCTTGACGTCGACTTACGGGACACCCTGTATACTAAATCGCGTAAATATTCGTCCGCAGATTCTCTTATATAAAAAAGGACTGTAAAAAAATGTCATTGGTATAAAGTCGATATTTTCATGGTCGGCACAAATTCTTTGTAATTTGTAAAAATGCTTCACCTTCGAAAATCGCATTTTGAGAACAGTTCTTATAGAACACGATCCCTTAAGTTATAGTCGCTAGAAAGATAATCGACTAGATTGTAGATTAACCACTTTTACTTCCAAAAAAAAATTTACGCAAAGTAAAAAAATTGGAGTTCCGGCTCCGAACTTTCGTTTTAAAAACTTTGAAAAATAGAAAATTAAAATTAAAATTTCCAAATCAGTGTTCACGTTTGATCCGATATCTTCAATTTGAGAGGGAAGCAGTGAATTTAGGTCGGCGAGTATCAAGAAAAGTGTCTGGAAACTTCTAGGAATATATTGGCATACTTCATCCTATTTATTAACCGAACACACTCTATATAATCTGACAACTCACCACACTTCATCAATTTTCGTTTACAGTTTTCTAAATTACATACATACATTTAAAAAGATAACTCCATCCATTTTCTCCTTTCTAGATCTTCACTAAAATCCAGTAGGGATTAAAATACAAAAACAAATAAAAAATATTTTGATTGCACATTTTGATATAGATATTCAAGGATAACCGAAATATTCAAATTCTCAGAAAAATTACCTTGGTTAATTTTTCTCGGAAACTTCAAAGCTTCCCAAAATAAATAACATTTATATCATGGGGATGGGATGAGTACATTCTGAGATGTAAATTTTTAAACTTACATCTACTAAGCAGAATTTGCCATATCGTAGCAAAAAATTACTATTTCCAACATTGCCAAACTTCCTGTAAAATTCCATTAAAATGAAAGATCCATTCACAAATTTACACAAAATTGATCGATTTTCTGTGTAACGGCCTTATAGGAGTATTTCCTTTTCATATACACAAATTTGAATACCTAGCAATATTCAGCTTTCTCTTCTTTATTCTATAATATTATTGGACCGAATTTTACTAACACGTCCCAAATAAATAATAGTTACTCACAACTATAAACAAATAGATTATAAATAGAACTGCCAAAAAAATGTCCCGACTCCCAAGCAAAAATAAATATTACCAATGATACAATATTCCGCAAAATCTAAACACATATAGCTAATGCAGAAAAATGGCGGCATACACTTTCCGAGCATGCAGACTACAGCCCGCAGAGCTTTTAAAACAAATGAATGCTTTCCGAAAGCACATCATTCCATCTGACGGTGATGAAGTGAATTAAAAACGCCAAATTGTATGCAAAATATATGAAAACAAGATATTTTTGCCGTTACCATGGTAACATATTGACTTTATCTCCTTTATCATTGCACGATACAATTTGAGTTTTTCAAAATAAACAGAAAAAGGTTCGATATCTGCTACAAATTGAACTTTCTTTGCAATAATATCATAATTTTGATAGTTATTCCTCTCAGAAAATAGCAACTTTCAAACGAAAATATATTAGTAACTAAAAGTTTTTTACTAGTTTTCCCTCCGTCACTTCTTCCACTTCAAGATCTTCCATACTCAAGTACAAATCTATCTACTTGATGTACCATTATTACGATGTTTTGTACCAAACTTTGATAATTACATGAATTCGAGAGTTTTCTAAAGCTAATCATATATGTATATGTATATGATACCACGAAATCTTTATTTTTGACACGTCATTACCTAAGTTTATGCTTTTTCTCAAACTATGTGCAATTTTGATCACGATAATATGCACAAATTTGACGCAAAGTTTATCAACTTTTCGTGTTTTTTAAGATTTCAGTGGTAACCCCCCTTAATGACTTTTTACACGATGTGTCTGAAATTTTTAGTCATTTTATGAAATGCTACAAATCTTGTAATACCAACCGATATAACCGAACACACAAATGCACCCCCCCCCCCCACACACATTGATATATATATTCATACATACCTAAACACAAAAGCAGCTTATTTTTTATAAATCTTTTAATATGAGATCATTGCAGGAAAACTAGTATATTTGTCTATAGAATTGTAAAACAATTAACATGATGGAAATTAAGTAGTGAGCTTAAATATAAACATTAGATATATATATTTTTTTATTTATTTAAAGTTTTTAAGTACTATTAAAAAACGTTTTTTGCTACATGAAGCCAAAGTTATATTTCATTCGGCGCAATCTTAGTTCTTAACTTCTTGTTTTCTCGTTTTCCTGTTTTTGTTCTTTTTTAATTTTAACCACTTGTCTGCGGCTATTACTAGTATTTTTTGTTGGGACATTCAAAGTTTTCCACACTTTTTCATAATAAAATACAGCTTCCGCTAAACTTTGCTTAATGTCCATTTTTAATATATAATGTTTGTATAAAAAGTTTTGTAGGCAAATTTCAATTAAATGGAATTTGTTCTTTCAGTCTTCTTATGCTAGTCATTTTTTATTTTCATTTAAAAAACTGACTTTTTTCTATCCTCAGAATAAAACATTTAGTAATGAATAAAACGACGGAGCTGCGATCTAAAACAATTACTTTATTTCCGAAGACAGTAACGGGCTGAAACACGGATCTTAACTAACTAATTTCTCTATGAGATATTTTTAATTCTAGTTCTATTTGCATGCATCAGCAGAAAGTGAACATAAGGATGAAATTTGATGAGCTGAGAAATATGTGCGATGCGCCTCCCATCCTTAAACATTTGTAGTCTCTTCAAATGGATCTATAGTTGCATCCTGTTTTTGAGCTGTGCGGAGAACCTTTTCTTTTAAACCTATTTTTGTAACATTACCACACCTTTTGGAATGCATCTTTACCAGGAATACTATGAATACTATAGCTATATTATTACAGTTACAAAAATCGAACCCAAAGAAATATGCCCTACTGTATTACTGTTGTGACTCAGGTACCTATGCCCCGAATCACAACCATTAGGTCAATACATCAATATATTGCCCTATACAATATATTGATGTATCACATAAATGACCCTCAAAATGAAAAGTTATTTTATTTAAAATTTCATTTGAAATTTAAAATGCATTTAAAAATGCATTTCCATATCATAACAAAATGCAATTTAGCATAAATTGCATTTTGTTATCAGGCATGCATTTCATTCCCACGATATGCACTGCACACTTACCTACGTACAGTGTCTTCTTCTTTTCTCTTTTTGTACGTACACTGTACACTGCAAATACGTATATTATTCAATTTGTAATCTAATTGTATGTACATACATACATACAATTATTACAATTATTCTCGCCCGCTTAAAATTAATATTTCAAGACGGGCGCACAAGTGCATATCGGATTACAGTTTTGCTGTCATGCATATGCATTGCTACCAAAGTTTTTTGCATTTTCTCACGTACGTTTTTTCAACGTCGTGAGAAAGCAATAAAACAATAAGATAAAAAAGCTTTTAAAAAAAAAATGATCGTGGGTACCTGGGGCCATCAAGCCCAAACCACGGGGAGTCGTTTTTTGAAATCCGCCGAGAGTTGTACTGGAATAAAGATATTTGCTTCTAAATTGAAATTTGTAACCAAAAGATTTTTGTGTCTAAAAAAATTTTTGTCAAGTGACTCGAATCGAATAATAAGAATTAAAATTTGTTAATAAAAAGATTTTGTGTCTAAAATAATTTTATCAGGTGACTCGAATCGAATAATAAGATTCAAAATTTGTTAATAAAAAGATTTTGTGTCGAAAATAAATAATCAAGTGAAAGGAAAGGAGTTTGTTTAACTATAAAAGCTGTGTGCTCTCTCCAGGAGCACGGCACGCACGCACGACGTAACATACTGGTGGCAGCGGTGTACCTACCCGAAAAATCAGTGCCTATAAATAATAAAATAAAAAGAAAAAATTTAATAATAATAATAATAAAAAAAAAAAAATAAACCCGGGTACCCAACAAGGGTACTTAGAGGAAATTTAAAGTTTAAGCGCCAGAGCGCTCAACGTGGGACCCAAGGAGGCTTCATCCCTGCCTCACAAAGACGTGCCAAAGAAGGAAGACATCTGGATATCGTCATCACCATACCATTGTCATCCAACACCTACGCACAACATACAACAGCAACATCTTTAGCCCAACTTTAAATCTCCTAGAAATCGTCGCCCCGGACGCGCGACGTACTGACATCAACATCAACAAAACAAATATACTAGCAACTATAACAATATTGGATAAAGTTAAAGGTAGCGTGAAAAGCTGTTTATTTTATCCGTATTTTTACCCATATTATAAATATATATATATTATTGTTATTATCCAGTCATTTATACCCCATAAGAACAATTTAGTGCAAACAATATTTTCCACATATATAAGTGATTTCCTTTTTTTTTCGTAAGAAACAGTGCAAAATTTCCCCGGCTTAACTCGATTTAATATAGATAATTGTATCATTTTATCCAATTATCACCTTCCACCCTTCCATGAAGCGACCTCTGCGGTAAGACCTCGTGAGCTTGCTGGTCAGAGGACTTCGAAAAATCAACAATCTGTCCCCTGCGATAGAATTTTGTAAGGCTATCGTTCAGCGGAGAGATTTTGATTGGAAAGAGTGTTCCAGAAATAGTTCCTATTCCCGAATTTATTTTAAAATTTATGTAAATACAAATTCAATTTCCAGTTTTCTTTTTAACAAAAATATTCACATATAAATAGCTTACTGCCTGTTTCAAATTGTTGAGAGTATTAGTCAATTTTTGCATGTGTTTCTCCTATCCTCTCTGTTCCATAAAATTTTCCCACGTCTTCTAAATTTTTTTTTTTTTACAAAATTTAACAAACTTGATCCCAATATTCTCCGATTCCATCAATTGATCTGCTGCTTGGCAGCTGCTACATATATATATACAAAGTCAATTATAATTAACAAGCAAAAAATACGTAAACATATACCTAATTTCTCCCAATTTGAATAAATTTCATACTAAATTTCAACCTAATTCTCGGATTTTTACTGCTCAACAAAACATGACAAACGAAAACAAAACATTCGACGAGCTTTGCTTGTCTCAGGTCCAAAGAACCGCAGAAGTTAGACAAATCTTGGCCGAATATCACAAAGCTAATAAAGGAAAAAGGACTTCGGATTTTACTTCCGAAAAACTTCAAAGATTGGAAGACTTGTGGGCTTCATTCGAAAAAACGGAAACCCTTATTCAAGATCATGAAGATTTCGATGAATCTCATGATTATTATAAACAGTCATGTTATGACAAAACAGAGGACTGGTACAACCTTACCAAGGCAACTCTGTCTGATAGGTTAAAATCCATTTCACTCCATACAGAGCGCACAAATAACCCGTTTTACATTCCACTTCCAAAAACTTCACAAAAAACAACTGCAGCTGATAATCAAGACAACACAGACAATAATCAATCTAATTCAGTAAGGTTTAGGTTGCAGGATCATAGGCAAAAGTCAATATCGCGAATTATACAATCGATCAATTTTAATTCATTATCGACTACAACACAGACATATCTGACACAAAAGATAAATTCATTGAACAAATACTGGGATGATTTCGAGGCAACGCACAATGAATTAATTTCATATACCAGCCCCAACGACCTCGAAAATGACTATTTTAAAAATGATGTTTACGCCGATATAGAAACATCATACACAGACACTATAATTGCGCTCCAAGAACACTTGGACTCAAGATCCCAAAACTTAACAAATAATACAACTAATTTCAGGGAAAATCATAGTAATGTCTCCTTTAGAGACCAATCTACCTCCTTCCTATCAGAAGCTAGATCGCTCATCCCCAATTTCAGTGGAAATCCGAAAGATCTCCACAAATTTATCTCCAGTTGTGATGATATATACGCGACGGCATCGACGGTGAACGAAAAACACTCCCTCCTTAGCTTAATAAGGAGTAAATTATCTGCAGAGGCATATGATGTATATAGATACAATGAGATATCAGAGTGGCCTGATCTAAAATTGATATTGACTCAAACTTTTGAAGTTAAAACTCCTAGATCCACCTTACAGTCTCAATTAAGTAATTCGAGACAAAGTAGAGAGGAAAGTGTAAAAGACTTCCTTCAAAGACTAAATGCAACACTATCCAAATTAAATGAGGCAACGCACTCTTACACAACGGATAAAGTACTACTAAAATCATTATTAAAAGATAATGAGAGTCAGGCTGTAAGGGCAATTGAAGACGGATTATCCAATCCACAATTACAGACTTTAGCTAAAGTTCATCCTGATAAATCCTTCGCTTCACTAAGGTCAAATATTCTAGATCACTCATCACGTATAGAGCAAAGGCAACCTAATTTTCAAGCAAATAACAAGGTAAATCAATATCCCTTTCAACAGAATAGCAATTCAAATCTACTTTGTTTTAAATGTGGTAGACTGGGGCATGCTGTTTCAAAATGCCCAGTCATACAACGCTCAACGCAAAATTTTAACACAATTCCAAGAATTAATTCGCAATTACAACAACGTCCTACAGATTACAATAAGGTTACATCTCCGTCACAGGTTCCATCTTGTCGATATTGTCATCGGATGGGACATACACTCGAGGAATGCAGGACTAGAGCTGCAAATAATAATCGTCTTAATAGCAGCCAAGGAAATCGAAATAATTTTCAAAAGGTAAGCGATACTCCGCGAACGAACACGGCTGAGAGACAGCCACAAAACAGGGACTGGCAACAGCCGGTAATCCGAGAAAATCGAGCTCCACCGCCGAGATACAACAACGCAAACGTCTCGGCAAAAAGATCACCATCTCCAATGAGGAAAAATAATAGAAGTTCATCGGCATCCAGGCAGGGAAACTGGAAGCAGCGGGAGGTAAATTTCGGCAACCTCTCGCAGATACAAACAAAGGCACAAGTTCACAGGAGTCCCGAAACAATATCGACAGGAAATTAGACAAAAACAAATTAATTCAAATCCCTGTCCAAATAAATAAAAATTCGCTAACTCTTTCCTTGTCCATCGATATCTGCTCTGCTCCAAAACTCACATTTTTAATTGATACGGGAGCAGAGATCAGTTTAATTAAACCCCATCCATTAAAGCCAGACAGTATCTGCTACAGAGATGCTGTCTGTAATATAAATACATTGTTTACTGAGTCCACTTGTACAGAAGGACTAATATTCGCAAAATTATCTCTGGAATCTGAGCAAAATATCTCCATCTTAGAACACCCATTTCAAATAGTGGGAAATAACTCCATCCTCTCATACGATGGCCTGCTTGGTCACGACTTTCTATCTCGATACAATGCTAGTATCAATTACAAAAATAAATACATTTCTCTAGAAACTAACGATTCAAATGAATTTTATCCGTATGAGGAATACTATTCAAATTACCCATATGTTTATTTGAAAAGCGAAGACCCAGAAAAGAGGTCTCATACTAAAAGTTTACTGTATACGGAGATAACATTCTCCAACAAACAAAATTATAAAAATTTATCTCCATCAATTGTTTCGCAAAGCAATGTAAATCAATCTCCATCAAATGCTTCACAAGAAGTGAAGCGAAAAAATAATAACTATCTCCATCCAATGCTTCACAGGAAGTAAAGCCCAAAGGTAATTCCAAAATAAAAATATCACCATCAGTAGTTCCAACCCAAATGGAACTAAATAATAACGACAATCTATCCCCATCTACAGCCGCACAAAAGGCTGCATCAAACAAAAATCTATCTCCATCATCTAGCACTTCACAAAATGTGAAGTCTAGTAATAAATCAAAAAAGAAGTCAAGGAATCTCAATAAATGTTTAACTTCTTCAAATTCTATCGAGTCGGAATCATCGAATAACTCCTTCATAATTCCACAAAAGTTGGAATCATATCTCCTTCCTAACAAACATCAGAAAGAATCGGATAAATTAAACAAAATTAAAATTCCGGCTCGATCAGAATTCATCATTGAAATTCCAACTCCTTCTCTTCAAGATGAATCGGTCTGTTTCAAGAAGGAAATAAGGCCAGGCTTATTTCTTGGAAACTCGATCGTCGAACCAGTCAATGGTATGGCAAAAGTCCTAATCCTCAATACAAATGAGGAGGACGCCGATCTGGGCCCTTACGAGGTGAACCCAGTATACCAAGACTTGGACGACTTTGTAGTCATCTCTACAGACTCAAACAGAGATCCAATTAAGGGCAGAATAAGAAAACTGCAAAACCTTATAAAATTGGATCACTGTAATTCAGAAGAGTCCGAGAGTATTCGCGATATCTGTAGGGAATTCAACGATCTCTTCTTCATAGAAGGGGATTTCCTTTCATATACAGATGCGATTACCCACAAAATCGAGACCCTCCAAGATAAACCGCCCATTTACACCAAGCCTTATAGACTTCCTGAGGCAAGCCGAACTGAAATAAACCGGCAGATACAAGAAATGCTGCAGTCTGATATTATAAAACCTTCCCATAGTCCCTGGAATTCTCCACTTCTCCTGGTTCCTAAAAAACCAGATGAGAATGGAAATAAAAAGTGGCGAGTTGTGGTAGATTTTCGTCGTATTAACGACATTACTATTGGCGATGCATACCCACTGCCTAATATCACTGATATATTAGACCAGTTGGGGAAGTCGAAATATTTCACCACACTCGACCTAGCCAGTGGATTTCACCAGATAAAGATGGACTCGAAGGACAGGGAGAAAACCGCCTTTAGCACACCCTATGGCCACTACGAATACAATCGCATGCCATTTGGTTTAAAAGGCGCCCCTGCAACCTTTCAACGAGCCATGAATAATGTTTTATCTGGCCTTCAAGGCATATATTGCTTCGTATACATGGACGATATTGTAGTTCATGGATACAATCTAAAAGATCACAACACAAGACTCACAGCAGTATTTAGCCGTCTCCGAAATTTTAATCTGAAACTCCAACCAGACAAGTGCCATTTCCTAAGAAAGGAAATTATGTATTTAGGGCACATAATTACAGAAAATGGAGTCAAACCTGACCCAGCGAAAATTAAGTCAGTTCAGTCATACCCCAGACCCAGGAAGGAAAAAGATATTAAAGCCTTCCTTGGTTTTGTCGGCTATTATCGCCGCTTTATACCAAATTTTTCAAAGATTGCGAAACCTCTTACAAGTCTTTTGAAAAAAGATACTCCTTTCAAGTTTGACGCAATCTGCGACGAAGCATTTTGCGAATTACGCAACAAATTAATTTCAGCACCAATTTTATCATATCCCGACTTCGACAAGCAATTTTTTGTCACCTCTGATGCCAGTGACTACGCCATCGGAGCAGTACTTTCACAAGTTGATGATCAAGAAGATCATCCAATCGCCTATGTGAGTCGAGTTCTCAATGGTGCAGAGACTCGTTACTCAACAATAGAGAAAGAGCTCTTGGCAATAGTTTTCGCAGTTGAGCAATTCAGACCATACGTTTATGGCAGACAGTTTACAATTATAACTGACCATAAACCATTAGTATGGCTCATGAATCTGAAGGATCACTCCTCAAGACTGATGAGATGGAGAATACGTCTTGAGGAATATGACTACAAAATAGTCCATAAATCAGGCAAGCTCAACACAAATGCAGATGCTCTCAGTAGAGCCATTCCAGAAAGCAACGAAAAGTTCGCAGAACCTACCACTAGCGTAAATGTGGTAACAAGGAATCAAGCCAGAGCTCAGGCGAATTTGAATACTCCCAACACGAGTGTAATTAATCAAAATCCAGCTCCATCACAAGTGAGCAATTCCGCATTACAATAACTGAGACTAATTTTCCCCTCCTACTGACTAAAAATGCGAATCCTAAATTTTTCATCTTGCCAATGCAAGATACAGAACTTGAAAGAGTGTTGGATTCGAAACTTAAATTTTCAGATAAATCTCCACTTTTAGAAAATGAACTGAACTTCTTCAAGAGAAAAGAGTCAACAGTAATTATTTCAAAAATTAATTTACCTTTTCGATCACAAAGAGATAGATTGGACCTTGAGAAAATTTTAACTGAGATTTGCTCATACACAGAAGCAAATCAGTTAAAACAAATAAATATCTCCTTCCCTATATTAGATCCACAGAATCTAATAATTATTAAAAACGCTTTTACCCAGATCTTCGCTAATCAGCAAATAAACATCAAACTCCATCAGGATTCAATTAAATATTTATCCGACAGCAATGAGATCGAGCAGATCTTAAAGGATTTTCATTCACTACCGACGGGAGGCCATCAAGGCGTTTCCCGTACTATCAAAAGAATTAAAAAACAGTTCTACTGGCCTGGCATGTCAGACGATATAATAAAGTACGTAAGGAAATGTAAACTTTGTCAAATAAACAAAGTATCCAGAAATCCAAAAATTCCAATGAAAATCTCGAGCATAAGCTCCAAACCGTTCGAAAGAGTGTACCTAGATGTTGTAGGACCTCTCCCAATTTCTCATTCTGGAAACAAATATCTCCTTACATTCCAAGATGACCTTTCAAAATTTTCTGAGGCTATTCCCATAGTCGACACCGAGTCTAAGACATTAGCGGAAGCCTTCACGACAACAATAGTTTGTCGACATGGTATTCCAGAAAGTATCCTAACAGATCAAGGTTCCAACCTCATAAGTGGCATGTTCGCCGAGGTGTCAAAACTGCTGAAGATTAAAAGGCTCAAAACTACTCCATATCACCCTCAGACTAACGGTGCATTGGAGAGGAGCCACAGAACTTTAGCTGAATATCTCCGATCTTATGTGGCAAAAGATCCACAAGACTGGGATACATGGATCCCATATGCCATGTTTGTATACAATACCACCCCTCATTCGAGTACTAATTATACTCCACGCGAACTCCTATACGGATTCCCAGCCGAAATCCCAAACAATTTGAAATCATCACCAGCAGTTTGCTATAATTACGATAATTATGCAAACGAGCTGAAAGCGCGTCTACAACACAGCTTCAAAATAGCTAAAGACATAGCCATGGCCAATAAAGAAAAGTCCAAATTGCAATACGACAAAAGCTCCGCCCAGAAATCCTTCATAGTAGGAGATAAAGTCTTACTCAAGAGCAGAGTTCGAGATAACAAGTTCTCCCCACTATGGTCAGGCCCGTATGAGATAATGGAAATCAATTCCCCTGAAAATTCCACTATAAAAGTCAATAATAAAATTAGAAGAGTCCATAATAATGACTTAAAACTTTTTTCGGACTAATACAAAAAGCTTCATCCTCTTCAAAAAGACTTATTCCAATTGAATAACGCAATATCATCTTCCAGGTTTTCAAGATGATACAAATGGCAGTCTTCTTAATCTTCATCCCTTTAGCCTATGGCTCAGGAGTAGAAGTAAAGCAACTAAATGCTAGTGCAGGCATTTATTTTGAAGAAATTGGCAGAGCCAATTTCTATACCAACGAATGGAAAGTCGTCACCTATTACGACCTGGCGAATTTTAAATCGGAATTCAATAATATCCAGTTCATCGCACAGCAAATAACGATGACCTGCCAGAGACTTAATGGGAATTCAGCAATGGCCCACACCTGTAACGGTACGTTGCTACAAATAAATCTTATTATAGCAAACATAGAATATAGGAATATGTTACTTGTAACACAAAATAGGAAACAAAGAGCGCTATTTAATGCAATAGGCTCAATCTCTAAAGCTCTTTTTGGCACATTGGACGAAGACGATGCCAGGCTATATGATGAGCAAATCCATAACCTTACCTTAAACCAAAACTCCCTCCTTTCCCTTATGAAAAGCCAAACTGCAATAGTCGAAGCAACTGCAAATATTTTCAACAAAACTAAAACCGCAATTGAAAAGGAATTCCTGGTTATGCATAAAAAGTTGATATCGATTCAGATAGCCTCTTCTTTAATGGAAAACAGAACATTAGATAACAAAATATCCATTGAACTCGAATCCCTAATCTCACTAATCTCATTAATGGCATTTAGATACCAAAATACCCAAACAGAGCTAATAGATCTTCTAACAGATTCAAGGCATGGAAAATTCCACCCTACGCTCATATCCCCGAAAAAAATTGAAGAAGTTTTATTGAATATCAGGCAGGAATTGCCCAGTTCAATGATGCTTCCCATAAATTCCAGACAAAATATAATTACACAGATATACAAATTAAGTACAATAGCCGCAAATATCTTCAATAATAAAATAATTATAGAGCTCAGAATTCCCCTTCCTTTCAAGGAACCATATCAAATTTTTAAAGCAATGCCATTACCTACACTCCTCAACGGATCTTTGGTGTACATTAACCCATTAAAGGAATATATCCTTATAGACTACAATCGTGAACACTATATTGAATTAACACTTCAGGATATCCATAATTGCGCAACGTTGGACCAAACGCATTTTTACTGTAAGATCTTATCGCCTATCCTAAACACAAATACAAAAGCAAACCAATGTGAAGTAAATTTGATTAAAAAGGAACCAATTACATCGAAATGCAAAATCCAAAAATTAGAACAAAATCATTATTGGACGCAATTATCGCAGCAAAACGCTTGGCTTTTCTCCCTAAAAGAATCCCTACATATAGATATAATTTGTGAAAATTCCATTAATTCACAAACCCTGCATGGAACAGGAACAATGTATATCCATCCCGGTTGTTATGTACGAAGCAAAGAATTCATCTTGCACGGACATAATGCAAAAATATCCAAATTTAATTCAAACTTCGTCCCATCAATTAACATTTCCAGTATACTGTGGAATATGACGTTTTCCGCGGTGGAAACACCCACAGAAAGAAATCCCTTAAATATTACAAACAGCATGGATCTAGATAAACTTCTAAAATCCATTCGTTTCCAAAATGATCAGGAAAAAATTCCTCTTAATCCCATAAATAGCCATCATATCTACCATTATGCACTGTCATATTTAACAGTGGCTTTAATCATCACTTTTATTGGCGCCTATCTGTATATTAAATACAAACGAAAAACCCGTGAATCTCAAAATACACTCCCAGAACAAGAACTGGAAGGTATTCCTACGCCTGCACCTAGAGAGATAAGATTTAAGATAACTCCTGCTCCCAACAGGAAAACTGGAGAAATTTTCTCCAATTAATGTTATAATATAACTATTTTAAATATATACACTATATTTGTACGTATCCAATGGACTCATGTTTTCAGAATCGAGATAAATCCAATGAATTCAAGCACAGGGATCTACTTCCAAGAAAAACAGGCATTAGAAAACTTTGACAGAAACAAGAAACGAACAACAGTAACCTCCTTTTCCCATTTTTTTATAGTCCTCAATAATACCCACCCTCATTCCAACAATAGATTAATAATATCTCACATGTATATACATCTAGTTTTGTAAAAAAAAAAAAAAAAACATAACTAATAATAGTAAAAAAAAGATTTATATAAATAAAATAAATAAATAAATAAGGTAAATGCAAGTAGCTGTAAAACTACCAAACATTTATGTATAATTACAAATTTAATATTATTCACCTCATTTTTAATAGCTTAAAAGCTTTAAACATATCAAATAATAAGGTATTATAAATAATAACAAAAAAAAAGAACTTACTATACATTAGCACCAACATTTTCTTTTTAAATAAATAAGTAAATAACAACCGTACATATTAGTGTACCTACTAAATATTAAAAAGTAATAAGTAAATAAGATAAACATAATAGTTATAAAAAAAAAAAAAAAAAAAATTGTAATTATTTTATTAGCATTATTCATACCTTTTTATCCCAGCTCAGCTATAAATTTTAGTTTAGCTACAAATACCCATATGATAGGTAACTCCTATCGAATTATAGATACTAAAACCAAAGAATAAAAGAAAAACAAAAAAAAATAATAATAAATATAAACAATACAAAGGCAACTAGCTATGAGGAAAAAGGGCAAAAACAATAAAAACAACATCAATTTTATATCTCCAAAAATCCACTTCCTTTTTTTTTATTGATTCTTTTTATTTATAAAAATATTTTATTTTTTTTTTGAGTGTTCAATCCGTAGAAGGACAAGTATTAGCAATACAAAAATAGGGAGGAAAAAAAATAGTTAAAAACACTAACTCATGATAAGTATATATATGTATATATAATAAAAAAGAAAAGAAAAATTGCGGTTACTCAGCGTCCGGGCCTATCAATGGAGTATGGCTATCCACGGCACTCGGGGCGGGGAAGTAGATAGACCTCCCAACCAGCACGATATTAGCTCCTGCAAAATAAAAAAAAAAAGGAAAGATTATTATACTAACAAGGCAAATGATGGGCCACAAAAACTCACCTAAAGCTGCAAACGACATATTATAGTCGGGCCACAGCGAAAAGTCCACGGAATAATACTGGCCCGCGCGGGGTTCTGCCCCCCAAATCGGAATAGTATCCCTTCCCGGGCAGACAAAATTCAACCGAATGGGCCCCCTCCAACGAGCCCAAATTGAGTCAACGTATATCCCGGAGATCACCACAACGTAATCCTGTGGGGCTTCGTAGGGCCGACGCGAAACGTACACGGCGAAAAACATCTTGCGAGTGACCGCACTCCAAACTTTGATAATTAGATTATATCGCGAAATTTGCACCGTAAACAATTCTTATATATATATAAACAAAAAAAAAAAACAAAAAAGAAATCATCAAACGAATCCCCACAGCACAGTAAAATGAATACATTTCTCTTAAACCTACTCACACGAACAACGGTGAACGAATCTTTCTTATCACAACAATTAAACGATTTTTTTTCCTTTCTCTCTCCCCATATACAATCCTAATCAAATCAACATAGAACCGTCAGCAAGTTGATGCCCGATACATTCCCTTCAAGTTTTATTGTTTTTTTTTCCTTTCTCAAATCTTCCTCCGATACTCGTAATATATATATATAGATAAAAAAAAAAAAAGGGGAATAATAAGAATTACCATATAAGACATAAATTTACAAAGAATTATATGTAAAATATGCAACATATATTATTGTTAGCACAACTCCTTCTATAACGAGGTATTCCTTCTTCTCTTCTTTTCCTATACGTAGTAATTAACTAGTATAAGTAACAATATACAAACAATATATGTACATATTTTGATCAATTTTTGCTATAAGATTATGATATATTAAAATTTCCTGTAAGTATTGAAATTCTGCATATGTTAGAAAGAAAGTTTTCTTCTCAAAAGAATAAAACTTTCTTTTCCCCAGGGGGGAGGGATGTTGTGACTCAGGTACCTATGCCCCGAATCACAACCATTAGGTCAATACATCAATATATTGCCCTATACAATATATTGATGTATCACATAAATGACCCTGAAAATGAAAAGTTATTTAATTTAAAATTTCATTTGAAATTTAAAATGCATTTAAAAATGCATTTCCATATCATAACAAAATGCAATTTAGCATAAATTGCATTTTGTTATCAGGCATGCATTTCATTCCCACGATATGCACTGCACACTTACCTACGTACAGTGTCTTCTTCTTTTCTCTTTTTGTACGTACACTGTACACTGCACATACGTATATTATTCAATTTGTAATCTAATTGTATGTACATACATACATACAATTATTACAATTATTCTCGCCCGCTTAAAATTAATATTTCAAGACGGGCGCACAAGTGCATATCGGATTACAGTTTTGCTGTCATGCATATGCATTGCTACCAAAGTTTTTTGCATTTTCTCACGTACGTTTTTTCAACGTCGTGAGAAAGCAATAAAACAATAAGATAAAAAAGCTTTTAAAAAAAAATGATCGTGGGTACCTGGGGCCATCAAGCCCAAACCACGGGGAGTCGTTTTTTGAAATCCGCCGAGAGTTGTACTGGAATAAAGATATTTGCTTCTAAATTGAAATTTGTAACCAAAAGATTTTTGTGTCTAAAAAAATTTTTGTCAAGTGACTCGAATCGAATAATAAGAATTAAAATTTGTTAATAAAAAGATTTTGTGTCTAAAATAATTTTATCAGGTGACTCGAATCGAATAATAAGATTCAAAATTTGTTAATAAAAAGATTTTGTGTCGAAAATAAATAATCAAGTGAAAGGAAAGGAGTTTGTTTAACTATAAAAGCTGTGTGCTCTCTCCAGGAGCACGGCACGCACGCACGACGTAACATTACTCGTATGGGCCACATACTCTAATCTTTTGTATTGGCAACCATTTTTAAATGTAGTTCTTCTCGTTTTACATTTCTAAATTGTTTTGTAAAATATACGTACGGTACCATTACCCTATCCAAAAATTGTTCAACAAAACTTTTGAACGAGTATTGCTCTATTTTTATTGCACAATTACTGAATCTAATTACATTCTTACCTTTTACAGTTAGATCTTGATCTGTTCTGAGACAAATTTGATACAATATTTGGGGTAGGTTTTTCAAAATAATTAAATTATCAAATATCTCCTCGATTGTGGTTATATTGCTATATCTAAACGTGCAAATATTATCTTTGCTTAACATATTTCGAATACAATAATTATTGGTTATATTGCTATATCTAAACGTGCAAATATTATCTTTGAAAAACAAATTAAAAAATTGAGAAAAATAGAAGAAAAAAAATGTTACTAAAAGAAAATTTAAAAAACCAGATTCATTCGAAACGAATCGAACCTGTGTACGCCCGCAGTGGGCTGAAAAAAGAGAAAGGAAGAAGAAGAAGCGTTTCATGTTAGCAGAAAACCTTACACTCATCGGTACAGCTTGGTTTTCTGCCTGTGTAGACGCTTGAAACAGATCAAATTGATCTCCTCTCATGTAAACTCAGAATAAGTTCTGGGTGTGAATTATATGATGCAAAAACTCCTATATTACACAAAGGAGGAAGAAATAAAAATAGAGATTACTCTTTAAGATTTTTTACCGGGGCAAACTTATATCTGTTCAAGAAGGTGTTTTTTTTATTCTCCGGTATATAGCAGAAGCTAAACAATTTTTTATTTATTATTTCATCACACAACCAAATTTATTTTTGGTGACAAGTTTCAAGTCTTCGTTTTCACTCATCAACAGGTCCCAAATACCGAAATTGAGTGACTTGAAAAACAAATGATAAAATATACCAAAGAAAAGAAATGAAAAAAAACCAAAAAATAGAGAAAAATAGAAAAAAAAATTATTGAAAATATTTTAAAAAAACAGATTCATTCGAAACGAATCGAACCTGTGTACGTCCGCATTGGGCTGAAAAAGGAAAAAGAGAAAGGAATGAGTAGAATCCAAAAAACGCCTTCTCCTTCGTTTTCCACTATATATTAGGACACTGCCGGAGAACACGTTGACATAGAGATCTGAAATTTGGTATATGGCGTTTCATAGTAATAGCAAATAAAATTTCAAAAATGGAAAAATCAGGCAACCCCTTGGTGTTGCCATATAAAAATTTAGGTTTTTTACGGATACTGTGAAAACGATCAGTCCTAACCATTATTATTGTACTAAAAACTTCTTCAGAACATGAAATCCTATAAACTTTGTTATAAACATTTTTTCTGTCCGACGGACCGTTCTACAAATATATGCGAAAAACCACTGAAAAAATCAAATTTGCTCAAATGGGTGACCATACGGAATTTCATGCGGGCATTCATCTAGGGTATCATAAGAATTGGTCTTAGACCAATTCTAGCTTTTTTACTTGTTTTGGACGCAGTTTTGTGTTAGAATGTATTGTGCTATTGTTGATCGTAATTATTTCATGTAGCTTTTCCTCCAAGTCTTTGCCAATGTTTGATCTCTCAACTTCCATCACTCTTAAATGTTCATTTAATGTACCGTGTAATCTTGTGATGTAACTAAATACAAGTTACAAATCAATAAGAATAATTACGACAAAATGCAAAACATCCACAATGATTAAAATACAATTTAAATCAGTTGAATAATAAAACTGTGATACAATAATATTAATGAATTCTTAGCAAAACATGTATTCACCCACATGCATGTCACACTTAAGTTATTACGTCAACCTTAAGAAGTGACTGCATTTTTTTACATGCTTGGCGACATGCTTAATACAGGTCAAGGCAGTTACATCAAACCAAACGATGTCAAGCACACAAATGCAAGTAATCATATGAAGCAATATGTATATGCAGGGTGTTCCGTAAGTCGACGTCAAGCCGGAATCGGGTGATAGACCAAATCATACCAGTTACCAGAAAAATATAAAAAAAATTCTAAGTCATGTATTTTTCAAATTATAGAAATTTCTTTTGTTTTCTAGAAAATGTACACCTTGTGATGGTGTTTTAGCTACTGTTGCTACAAATCTTTACTTTTTTTCAATTTTATTTTTCTTATGTAATCCCGAATAGTGCTTATGTAACCTGCTGCTTTAAATTCTAAGCCTACTGTTCCAGCTTGGAAGAAAAATGTCACATTTTGCCGAACGAAGAAGAGAAAATTAATATTTCACCCAACTTTAACTGACTGTAATGAAAAAAATGTACTACGCCAGTTTGGCGAGTAACTTTAAAAGTTGACGCATCTTATAAGGATTCTAAAATGGTATAAGACTTGCTACAATATTTCTTAGATTACGGCAAAAAAAATTTTTTCTTCAAGAAACCCAGTTTCGAAAAATTTCTTTTCAACTCTGAAGTACAGAAATATGCTAATTGCGGAATATAATGCATAGAGACCCACATGTTGATATAGTTATCATAACTACCGTACACTTTTCTCCTATTACAGTGTGCTCTCCTTCAGAATCGTCGCGTATCATTTAAAGCGCACTGATCTATCGCATATGAAAAGACTCATAATTTGGATATTTTACATAGCACGTTATTTTTTGTCTTTATTTCTGTACAGTAGCTTATTTCCTTTTTTCTTTTATTTTATGTAGTTTTTGTATTCCTTTTTGTAGCTGTTTTCTATTTAGCGCTAAAATTTATGCTAAAACCCGTTGTGCAAACATAACATAGAGTGGTAATACTTTAATTTTAGGAAAAGAGAACTTATTATCTTAATGTATGGTTTATATGTAAATAAACATAATAATTGTTTTTTTTTGTATATAATGACTCTTTAATAGAAAAAACCGTTATAAAATGGCTCTTAAGTATAAAAAAAAATAAAACAAGAAAAAGTGGCTCTGAAAAAACAAAATGAGAAAAGGCTCTGGCTAACTAAAACTAAAATGGGACGCAAAAGGCTCAAACAATTGTATAAGAACTAAAGAAACAATAAAAGATAAATAGCACATTAAAAAAGATTAAGCTGACAGTATAAAGAAAATGTAAAGTAGAATTTTCACAAAAATGTTGAAAACAGACATTTAAAACCAAAGTCAAGGTAAAATGCTAAAATTTAAGATGTGCCTATCTTTACAGGTAAGTGGCAGTTTCAAGAAGAGCTCACCAAGAAAAGTTTCCAAAATAGCTAACAAGAATTTTTGTAAAATGACCGAATGCGAAATTTAGAATTTTTTTTTTAAAAAAACGTAATTTTGTCCAATGCCACCGATATCATAGCGTCCCGCAGGAGAAGCCTGTAGTATCATAGACTTCTACAAACTGCCTTCATCATCCCTCCAGCTTAGCATCTCTAACAGAGTGCTTGTCCTTCCCACAGCACGTGCAACGATTCCTAAGCGGGGAGAAGCCTCGTGGACTAGTGTTGCAAATGCTGTGGCCTGTTATCACCAGCGAAAGACAAGAACTCCGTCCTGCACCGACGATAGTGGTTGCCATGTGCAGTTGAATGTGTCTGTGTTCGTTGCCAGATATTCAAGACGTAAACGTCTCTTCAATCTGTCAACGAAGTGGCGCTTAAGTGCTTGTGCGTGGTGTTGTGGGTCAGTGTTCTGATTCCCATCTTCGACTCTCATGTAGTACAGGTGAATTGTAGATTTGGCCAGTGTCAACACAAAGCTAATCAAACAATTCACTCGACTACAGACCTTTGGTCCCCATAGAAACGAGGTCCTAGTAATGCCGAAATTCGGGTGGATCAACTGACATATACCGCGCACGAGATCCATTAGACCCTGCAAAGCCGGACAAGTGAAGAACCTGTGAAACAGGATGCCTTCTCCAGCACAAACTGTGCAAATCCTCTGAACCCGCCGGTCAATATGTGACAACTGATTAGGATGCATAAGACTGTGTGTAGCAATTTGAATGCTACATCAGCATCTTTGTAATTAGAAGGATAACTGTAGACTACTCTGCAAGTTATCCCTCCCATTACGCCCATATTCACCCCGAGTTGTGTTCGCCATCTGTAGTATCCTGTATACTCCGGAGGTCTTATTGACATAAGCACGTCACGGAGTACACGTGTTGTAAGTGTGCTGAAAGGTGTGTGAGGTGGTCTGTTCAGAACGAAAGCATCTTCCAACTTAGTGCCAGTGTCACTGGTCCCAAGTTGGCGAAATCTCTCCCGAACAGAAGCAGCCAGGTCGTGTAGTTGTGAAGTGTTAGTGTTTATTCGACATTTTCCAGAGATATCAATAATATCTCCGAGAACTGTCAGTGTATGCGTGTCAGCTTCAAAACCTCGAGCATTACTGAACACTGAATCTATTAATTCAGGATTAAACCAGATTGGAATCGACGAGAATTGCGTGTACCGTAGAGCATTCCACTTAAGGTGAAATGCTGGCCTGATGCTGCCCCAGGTCTGAATCGTTGAGATTAGATCCTGTGGCCAGTCACCAGGATAGGGTGGTCGAACAGAGAGCAGGTAGTAATACTCCCCTATGCCGATCCCTCCCAGTACATTCACCCACAGTTGAGAAATCAAGCTGTCTCTCTGGCAAAACACTCTTTGGAATGCACGCACTTGGAGACACCTTGATTTCACAAGCAAGTTAGTGAGACCTAATCCACTTATCTTGACTGGCAGACAGATCGTGCCTTCAGCAACCCATCGTCTTCCGCACCAAAAGGCGTCTATCGCTTTTGCTTGAAGAAGACCTACGAAGCCTTCATCAAACGTCTCAGACTTTAGCAGATGAACGATGGACGATGTAATCAAATAGTTTATCACGACTGACCTACCCATTAAGGATAATGGAAACAGTCGACTACGCCATGAGTTTACAGCTCTAGAGAGTTTCTCAAGAGCGATGCGGCTATTATTTGATTTACTCTCGCGTCCGATATACGCACCTAAATACTTCAGGCAAGTATTAGTCCATTGGATGTTCAGTGGAGTATCTGTACGATCTCTCCACCTTTCACACCACAAGCCTTGACTCTTACTAAGCTTGATTTTAGCGCCCGCTATATGTTCGAACTATCCGAACCGGAAAAGCTTCATCTCCTGTTACGAAAATAGACAGATCATCCGCATAGGCCAACATAAGAGGCCTCACATTGGTATCTGGTAAATGAACTGAATACTGTCCGAGCATTCGACGAAGATTCACCAGTAGCGGCTCCAACGAAAGATCATAAAGCATATCTGACAATGGACAGCCCTGTCTGATACCTCGATGAAACGAGATAGGAGCCAGAACTTGTCCTTGATGCTTAATCAAAATCGCTGAATGTCTATACAGTTTCCCGACGATATCGAGCCACCTGGGCGGAAACCCAAATGCCTCGAGAGCAGCCAAGAGATACTCGTGCGAGACGCTATCACAAGCCTTTTGTTGGCCTAATGAAATCATGGCCATTTGTGCACCTGTCTGTTCATGGTAGGCACACAAATGCTGGCTACCGCGATGTTGTCGTAGATACTACGACCAGGTACACAATAGGACTATTCCGGGTGTATTACCGAAGCAATCACTGAGCGGAGTATCGCCCCTAATGCTTTGCAGACGATTTTGTAGTCTACATTGCATAGGGTTACTGGCATCCAGTTCCCCATTCTCTGCAAATCTCCCTTCTTTGGAATCAAGCGCATAACAGACCTCCTCCAATTAGAAGGAAAGCCTGAAGGTGTCTCAACCGCCGAAGTGAAGACTGCCAAAAGGTCAGGAATTAATAAATCCCTGAAACGTATGAAGAATTCTGGAGTCAAGCCGTCATAACCAGGTGAAGTGTGTCGCCTTAGATCCTTTGTCGCAGCAATCATATCCTCCAATGTGCTTACTGTATCCAGGAGCTCCTTACTGTCTTCAGAGAAAGTGGGAAGTGGTCGAGGATGTTGTCGACGTCGATTCAGAGTAGACACTACTGTAGTAGTTTCGAATATATTCTGATAGCTGTTGTCCGTTGAGGACTTGTCTAGATTCATCAATTAACGATTCGACCTCACAAGAAGCAGTACGTCGTCTGGTCGCCTGAAAGAAGAACTCGGTTGGAGAATCGCCTTCCCTCAGCCCGCGTGATTGGCCGTGCAGCACAAACTCCAAGCTGTGCTTGTAAGTCTGTGTCGCCAAGTGTTGCTTTATTCTATTGAAATAAAGAATCAACTCCGGCTGAGTTGGGAGAAGAGCTGCCACCCGAGAGACCCCGGCCGACAAGTTAGAATCTTGATACCCACTTCGATTGAAACTCGTCTCGATAAAAGATCGAATTTGGAGCTTTCCAACATCCCACCATTGACTAAGAAAAGGAAAGTCAACTTTCCTCTCTTACCAATCGTGCCAGAATTCAATGAATTCATTGATGAAGTGCTCGGAATTCAACAAATAGTTGTTGAATATCCAGTAGCAGTTCTTCTTTCAACTAGAGTGCTGGTCGCCACTACAAGAAGATGATCGCTAACCGAACACACTTCATGAGTGACACCAACGAAATGTTCTAGTATTCCAGGTGAGACGTAAAGTCTATCAATTCTGGAGCCTGCGAGACTTCCATGGATATTTCGCGAGACCCTCGTGTATGATATAGTCGTAGGATGCATCCAATGATAGATATCCACGAGTCTGAAAACACCGACAAAATTCCTCAACGGAGTAGCATTGACAGAGTTGAACTCAACTTCAGAGTGCCGATCCATTGAGGGATTCAGAGTGCAGTTGAAATCACCTCCGAGGACAGTTTCGCCGCTAAAATTCACCAGACAGGGTTGAACACTGTTTAATCTTAAGTCGTTTTTTCATGCTTAATTAAATCAACAAAAACAATTCATCAATTCTTTGCATGCATTGCACGAATCATTACGACCTAACGACGATGACATGTGTTCCTTAATAGTTGTCAGTCTTAATTGAGGTGGTGAGATGAGCTGTGGACTGATTTTTCCATGGTGAGTGTCGACGAATACATCTACAATCGAGGCTTGGATTTGCTGGAAGCGTATGGCGGATAAGGTAGCCTGCATTGTCAAAGATATGAATGCTTGTGACAGCCTTTCTTCTTTAAGTTCCTTTGTTAGACCGTTGACCTTTCTTGCGAGACTAGTGATATGCCCCCCTAAGTCTTGAAAGTGCTTATCTATTATGTCCTGGTTTTTTTTCATCACATTTAATGTGGTATCTATCAGCGATGTTTGGTTCCTTATCAAAGCTGTCAGGTGCCCTTCATTTTGCTCTATATCTTCAATGGTATCGGACATTTTATCTGCGTAGTTCGAATCCAATACTCCGAAAAGTGCACTTGCGATGTTGCCCACAAAATTCAAGGCTCCTCTTTTTACTCTGGTGGTGGCATTACCTTTGGGCTGAAGTAGCTCATTGGTCTTTGATATATCTTCGATGAGGTTTCGAAAGTGGTCGACTGTACGTAAACAGCTGTTCCTGTCTGTCATCAAATGACAGATGTAATTTAATGTCTGTGTTGAATTTGCAAGTATCTCGAACTCATTCCAATAGTGCTGGGTGTCGTAGTAAGCAATTACATTCCACTCACTTGAGATAATGTTTGTAACACCCAAATTTTCAAAGTATATTCCCGGCTGTGAGTGGAATGGACTCAATTCAACGGGACTACCATGTGTCAATGGTAACAAAAGGCACGTTAGTAGTAATGTGACTACCGCTGAGATTGGTGACCCCGACGTGATCATTTGATTTGATCATGAGTTTAGAAGACCGTATAACTTCGCAGAAGAAGATTGGAGGCGAAATACAAAAGATAATCGCCAACTATAAGACGGATCCCGCGGACAAGAAAACTTTAGATTATCTAAAGTCAAGATCGAATGCCCTAAATGCTTGCTGGAATGAATTTTCTTCAACGAACGCAGTCATTATGAAGCAATCGGGAGACATATCAGATCATCCATACCTCTCAACTGGTTATTATGAAGCGATAAAGAAGGTCTATGAGCAGATAATCCAAGATATGAATGAAAAGATTGAGGCAATTAAAAAATTCACTCAACCCTTAGAAGAGAAGCGTGAGCCAATCGATAAAGCGGATAAGGCATTGAAAGACACTAATAGTGAAGATAATCTAGCAACAACGCAATGCAACCATACAGAAAATAAGAATGAGAATTTTGGTGCAAGCATCTCCGGAATTTTACATAAACAACGATCTGTTTTAGCTGTATTGCGTAAAACAGTAGCAGGATTAGCTACAATCAAGGAAGATTATACAGAGCAATTCTGCCAGCTTAAGATCAAAACAATAGAACAATACTTACATGATGTTCAAAGGCTCCACTACAAAATCTGGGATAGTGTCGATGATCCCACAATAATAAGTTATGATGCAGAGGAATACTTCAGTTTAGTGGAAGAAGTTCAAAATACTTTGGCGCAACTATACAATTATGTGGGTAGTAAGAACAATGACCACAAATCAGATGTGAGTACAAACTCTGTGATGAAACTGCCTAAGATTGTTCTGCAACGTTTTGATGGCGATTACTTGAAATGGCGGCAATTTCATGATCTTTTCACTGAAGTAGTGCACAAGCAGACAATGTCGGAGTGCCAGAAGATGTGGTATCTCAAAAGCAGCTTATCAGGCGAGGCCGAGAAATTAGTGCGACATCTTACTATTTCGGATACAAATTACTCTGCTGCGTGGAAGACTATCACCGAAAGGTACGAGAACCCTAGGTTATTGGTAACTGCACTACTAAATAGACTGCTGTCGCAGACCAGTATAACCAACGAAAGTTCTTCTGCCATAAAGGCCCTGCATGACACAACCCAGGAATGCCTACTCGGCTTAGAAAACTTGGGAATAAACATCAACCATTGGGATCCACTGTTACATCATCTATTGATAAAGAGACTGGACCGCACTACACACACGCTTTACGAGCAATCTTTGCCCCAGCCCAGAGCACTGCAATCTATGAAGAGCTTCTTAGTGTTTTTAGAAACGCGCTTCCAATCATTAGAGACCTTAGGAAACAAAGGTAAACCCACTGAAGATTATAACCGTAGAATAGGTGTCTCAAGGGCTTTTGCTTCAACAGTGACCAACGGATCAGTTTGCACCATGTGGAAAGGTAATCATCAGCTGTTTGCATGTCGGAGATTTCAAGAATTAACTCCACTCAAGCGCATTGCTCATGTGAAAGGAGTCAATGTGTGCTTCAATTGTCTCAATGCAGGTCACCGGGTCGATACTTGTACAGCCCGAGCATGTACCAAGTGTTCAAAAAGACATAATACTTTATTGCATACTGATAACGCCTTTTCCAAATCCGGATCATCATATACGCAAAGCAAAAATCTTCAGAGTCAAGTTACTGCTGCACACCCAGCAAGTAACAAATTATCATCAACACATTTCAATCAGGCACACGATCAATCAATATCGTTGACAACGAAAACAGCTCAGTCATTGAAGGGCTATGTTCTCCTCAGCACAGCAGTCGTTAATCTAATTAACAACAGAGGTAAAAAAGTGGAATGTAGAGCCATCTTAGACTCAGGCTCTCAGTTGAACTTCATGACCGAGAAGATGGCGAAACAATTAGAATTAACAGAAATTCCAGAGCAATTACACATTGAGGGCATTGGTCAGCGGAGACAACAATCCCATAGTCGAGTGAACGTACTGCTGCAATCTAGAATAAATAATTTTACTACAAGACTCGAAGCCCATGTGCTATCAAAAATCATTTCAGTTCAACCCACTAAGTCAATAGATACTTCAGCTTGGCCGCTACCTCAAAACATCGCGTTAGCTGATCCAACCTTCGATCGACCTGGGTCTATTGATCTGTTGATTGGTGCAGAGATTTACTATTCACTCTTGTCAATTGGCCAGATAAAGTTGGGTGAAATGTTACCAACACTTCAAAACACTGTTTTTGGTTGGACTGTGGCAGGGAAGATCAATAATATGTCTCCAGCTGACGCAATCTGTGGAATATGCAGCGAAGATGAAAGATTAGACCAGCAAATTGAGCGTTTTTGGAAGCTGGAAGAGACTGAAAGGTCTTCCACGAATTTTACCACGGCAGAGAAACGGTGTGAGATACACTTCAATCAAAACACAAGAAGAAGTTTAAGTGGACGTTTTATCGTAAGTCTCCCATTTCTAGTTCAGTCTACTAGATTAGGGGAATCGAAAGACATTGCTTTGCAAAGATTTAGATCATTGGAACGAAAGTTAGCCAATAATGAGATGGTTAAAACACAATATGTGGAATTTATGGAGGAGTATCTTCGCTTGGGTCATATGCGGGAAGTCAACATCAACATCATTAAAGCACCATACTATTTCTTGCCTCATCATTGTGTCATGAAGCCGTATAGCAGCACCACAAAACTTAGAGTGGTATTCGATGCTTCAGCAAAAACATCGAAGAACATATCCTTAAATGACATACTATGCACGGGTCCAACTATACAGGATGACGTCTTTTCCATTCTTTTACGTTTTCGATTACCACGATTCGTATTTACTGCTGATATCGAGAAAATGTATCGGCAAATAGAAGTTGAAGAATCCGATAGTAAATATCAACTAATTTGGTGGAGGCCTGATCCAAGTGAATCGCTTAAGGTCTACCAGCTGTCAACGGTAACATATGGAAAGACGTGTGCGCCATACCTAGCTACTAAATGTCTGCAAAGATTGGCAGAGGATCAAGCTCAGACTTATCCTGTGGGTTCGGAAGTACTCAAACGTGACTTCTACATGGATGATGTTCTCACCGGTGCAGACACCTTATCAGCAGCTCTTGACATCCAAACTCAGCTCCAATCGATACTTAGCACATCTGGCTTTAAATTAAGAAAATGGTGTGCAAATCACCAGCGCCTGCTGCAGGGCATACCTCCAACAGATCAAGAGCTCCAACTAGATTTCAACAATAAATTGGACGAGCATATTAAAACGGTCGGTCTGATCTGGCTTCCTAAGACTGACTCTTTCCGTGTAAAGACTGCACAAATTGAATCATGTAAGGTGACAAAGCGAACAACGTATTCGGATATTGCTCACCTATACGACCCATTAGGTATTATGGCTCCAGTTGTGGTGAATGCTAAATTATTTCTTCAAAGGCTGTGGACACTCAAACTTGATTGGGATGCAGCGTTACCCCAAGAATTACATAGGTCATGGATTAAATTTCGATCAGGTCTAAAGTTATTGAGCAACATAAATTTTCCAAGGCATGTATTTTCTCATAGAATCCCCAAAGTAGTGCAAATTCATGTCTTGGCAGATGCTTCAGAGAAAGCATACGGTGCAGCTGCATATATAAGATCCATAGATAAGGACAACATTATTGTAGTGCGCCTATTATGCGCTAAATCTAGGATAGCTCCAATGATACAAACCACATTACCTCGACTAGAGCTTTGTGCAGCTAAATTGGCAGCAGAACTGGCTAATCGCATCCAAAGGGACTTACGAATGAGGAAAGAGCTTGTATTCCTATGGTCTGATTCCGACATAGTCCTAGCATGGCTAAATTCTTCATCATCACACTTTCATACTTTCGTTGCAAATAGAGTCTCAAGTATCCAGGACGTAAGCGTTCCCACGCAATGGCGCCACGTGGGTTCTGAGGACAACCCTGCTGACATTCTTTCCCGAGGAATCGAGCCCGAAAAACTCGAAGGTTCCACACTTTGGTTTTACGGCCCCACCTTTCTACATGGCACTGAAGACCTTTGGCCACCACCATACTTGAAAACAGAAGAATGCAAGTTAGAGAAAAAGGGGTTCACGTTATCAGCCTCAGCAGCCGAAGATTCAACATCCATAATCGATAAAATCGATCATGGAAATTCGTTCAGGAAGTTATGTAATACGCTCGCTTATATTGCACGCTTTATAAATATCATGAGACATCGCAATCAACAACAAGCAAGTAGTACGGGTAAATCACTCTCCATACACGAAATCAACGAAGCTCAAGTAGCTATAATAAGGCACATTCAAGAGCAAGAGTTCAAAGATGATCTCGACCATCTAAAACGCTTTGCAGAAGTTAACAAAAACAGCTCTCTTAGCAGTCTCACCCCATTCATAGACACTAGAGGACTCATCAGAGTTGGAGGCCGACTTGAAGCCTCAAACCTTTCATATGACGCCAAACATCAAATATTGTTACCATACACACATCCTTTCACAAAATTACTGCTAAGCGAGCTACATAAAGATAACTATCATGTGGGACCTCAGGCGCTGTTGTCAATCGCGAGACAAAAATTTTGGCCAATAAAAGGCAAAACTCTGGTGCGATCCATAGTAAAGAATTGTGTACGATGTGCAAAGGCAGAGCCCAAACTACTTTCACAGTTAATGGGCAATTTGCCTGCAGATAGAGTTCAGCCAGCAAGACCGTTCGTCAATTCAGGAGTAGATTTTTGCGGACCAGTATGGACCCACTACAAGATCAGAGGAAAAAGGCCACAGAAGTCTTACATAGCAGTATTCTGTTGTTTTGCTACCAAGGCAACTCATCTTGAACTAGTCACCGATTTAACAACACAAGGCTTCCTTGGGGCACTTAAACGCTTTATGGGTAGACGAGGTGACTGCGCAAACATTTACTGTGATAATGCGACAAACTTTGTGGGTGCCAAAAACCAGTTAGAAGAAGTAAAGGACATGATTGGATCTGAAAATGCAATAGAAAAGATAACAAGAATATGTAGTACGAAGAACATCGATTTTCACTTCATTCCCCCTCGAGCACCGCATTTTGGAGGGCTCTGGGAAGCTGCGGTAAAGTCAGCTAAACATCTTCTCCAACGCACGTTAGCAGCCGCTTCACTAACATATGAAGAACTCGAAACAGCTATTGTCGAAATTGAGGCAGTCTTAAATTCCAGACCAATCACACCAATGTCCTCTGACCCTAACGATCTCAACGCCTTGACTCCAGGACACTTCCTCATCGGAGAACCACTTGTTGGTATGATAGATTCCGACACCAAACCACTTAATGTAAACCTTATTACACGATGGAAACTCGTTACACATATCAAAAATGAGTTCTGGAGAAGGTGGTCTGGCGAATATTTGAATCAGTTGCAACATCGATATAAATGGAAGGAGCGCTGCCAAAATGTTCAACCTGGCACTATGGCACTTATAAAAGATGACAATATACCGGCATTAAAATGGCAGTTGGGTCGAATAATTAAAATCCACCGTGGAAATGATGGCCTGGTTCGAGTAGCTAATATTAGAACCTCCAGTGGAGTGTTACGTCGTCCCATACATAAGCTTGCGCCATTACCTATCGAAAGGGACTACGATTTAGACGAAGCCACAGAACTGTTCTCCAACGTCAAAAACCAGCACAGTACTAAATTGAAGAATCTAGATCACTACAAATTGACAAGTACCCATAAACGACAACAACAAACTATATCTACTGCGAAGCATACCGATGGCAATTATCAGTCACCAGACACATACTCGTCCCCGAAGAAAAAGGCTCGCCGGTCACCAGGCTCAGCGGTAGTCACATTACTACTAACGTGCCTTTTGTTACCACTGACACATGGTAGTCCCGTTGAATTGAGTCCATTCCACTCACAGCCGGGAATATACTTTGAAAATTTGGGTGTTACAAACATTATCTCAAGTGAGTGGAATGTAATTGCTTACTACGACACCCAGCACTATTGGAATGAGTTCGAGATACTTGCAAATTCAACACAGACATTAAATTACATCTGTCATTTGATGACAGACAGGGACAGCTGTTTACGTACAGTCGACCACTTTCGAAACCTCATCGAAGATATATCAAAGACCAATGAGCTACTTCAGCCCAAAGGTAATGCCACCACCAGAGTAAAAAGAGGAGCCTTGAATTTTGTGGGCAACATCGCAAGTGCACTTTTCGGAGTATTGGATTCGAACTACGCAGATAAAATGTCCGATACCATTGAAGATATAGAGCAAAATGAAGGGCACCTGACAGCTTTGATAAGGAACCAAACATCGCTGATAGATACCACATTAAATGTGATGAAAAAAAACCAGGACATAATAGATAAGCACTTTCAAGACTTAGGGGGGCATATCACTAGTCTCGCAAGAAAGGTCAACGGTCTAACAAAGGAACTTAAAGAAGAAAGGCTGTCCCAAGCATTCATATCTTTGACAATGCAGGCTACCTTATCCGCCATACGCTTCCAGCAAATCCAAGCCTCGATTGTAGATGTACTCGTCGACACTCACCATGGAAAAATCAGTCCACAGCTCATCTCACCACCTCAATTAAGACGAGAGCTGACAACTATTAAGGAACACATGTCATCGTCGTTACGGCTTCCAGTAACCCAGGATGAAGTATTAAAATTCTACAACTTGATGACAATCGAAGCAAGAATAATAATAATAATAATAATACTTTTATTGCTGGCTACTGTATAAAGATTACATAATCTTGTTAACATACAGATAAGAGGTGGAATTTAAATATACAGAAAAATCAATAAAAACTAACGATATATATATAAAATTGAAATGAGAATATAATGATCAAATAGCAAGCAGAACAAACCTAATTACTGGCAAGAGATTTTGGCACATATATGTATAAAAGAAAGAAAAGTATATAATAATAGTAAAAATTAAAACAATCAAATAAGAAAGATGAAAAATTAAGATCGAATAAAAATTAACTAAGTATAATAAAATAGCAAAAACGACGAACCAGGATGTACACTAATTAGATGAAAATGACTTTAATCGCTGAAGGAATTCTCTGCTAGAGCCCACCGCCCTAAGGTCAAACGGCAGTAGATTCCACTTACGTAGGGTTTGAACAAAATAAGAGCGTTCCCCATAATGTGAGTTACATCGAGGAAGAAGAAAACCAATGGTTCTGGATGAATGCATAAATTTTAATTTCTTGTAGAGATATTCGGGACACTTATTAAATAGTAATTTATACAAAAACAACAGATCACGATGTTCAAGGTGAGTATCTAGTGAATGACCAAGCACAGAGCTTGAGTGCATTGAGATATGAGCACTACGTGGTAGATTATAGACAAATCGTATAGAGTCATTAAACGCTACTATAAGTCTTCTGCGGCAGACTGAGTCTAACTTTGGAAATAATATGGTACCGTACATGAAATGAGGTACAATAAGAGTTCTTACTAATTTCATGCGAATTTCAGTAGAGAGAAGATATCCATGGACCCATAATTGGCGCAAGGACCCATAAACTCTGCAAATAATATTGGTGATATGACTACAGCAGGAAAGCCTAGAATTCAGTTCAACACCTAGATTTCTGACTGAGTTTTGATACGGTAAGATAACATTATTAAGTAAAATAGGCGGCATATCAGATGTCTCAAGAGCATTTCTATAGATAGGCATACAACACGACTTATTGGCATTTAAAATCAACCCATTTTCAAGTGACCACTCAGATATGCGATGCAAATCCTCATTTATACGAGCAATGCAGTCCTCTTGTAACCCAATTGGTCTGCTGAAGTAAATCTGCACATCGTCAGCATAGAGATGAATAGATACGTCCTGGACAACAGTGGGAAGATCATTTAAAAATAAACTAAAAAGGAAAGGACCAAGAATCGAGCCTTGGGGAACACCACATTCAGTAGAGCGAAACTGCGATATTATATTACGCACTTTGACGGCTTGTTGTCTATGTGAAAGGAAGCTCCCAATGAGATTAACAGCAGATGAAGAAAAATTAAAATTGCTTGCAAGTTTATAAAGAAGGCGAGTATGGTCGACAGAGTCAAATGCTTTACTAAAGTCGAGCAGAACAAGTATCGTTAGGAAATCCTGATCAAGGGCTTCAGTAATATCAGATGTTACTTTTAATAGAGCTGTTTCACAACTGTGCATTTTACGGAACCCAGATTGCCAAGGCGATAAGAACTTGTTCCGGTCAACAAACTTAACAGCTTGGTTATATATTATTTTCTCGAACACCTTACTGAAATAGCAGAGTATACTGATTGGTCGGTAGTCTTTCTCAGAAGAGGCTATAGATTTTTTAGGGATTGGGATAATAAGAGCTCTTTTCCAAATAGTAGGGAACTGCGATGTGGTAAGGCAAACATTAAAGATGTGCACTAAGGTACCAACAATGAAGGGAGCAATTAACTTGATGAATTTAGGAGGGATTAAATCATGGCCGGTTGCAGTGGATTTCACTGCCATTAAGGATGAAAATACTTCAAAATGATCAGTGCAGCGGAATGCAAACCCTTCATTGTGCCTTATAGTCAGTTCTTGATTCCGGCCCTGACCAGCAGACTGATTAATCGGAGACATGGAGGTGAAATGTTCATTCAAGCAATCAGCGTCGATCGAGCATATGTTCTCATTCTTACCTGCCACCCCCATAAAGCGTAAATTTCGCCACAGATTTTTTGGAGGTAGACTAGGGTTCAATTTGGAGCCAAAATAGGATTTTTTGGCTTGCCTGAGTTTTAGTGTGACGAGATTTCGGACACTTTTATATCGATGATGAGCTGCAGGGTCCCGTGAGATTTTATATCGATGCAAAAGAAAATCTCTTTCAGCAAGAAGAATGTGAATTTCTTGTGTTATCCATGGACAGCGTTGGGAAAAGATTTTCTTTTTAATCAGAGGAACATGTCGATAGTAGAGTTGTAAAATTAAGTTGTTAAAAAAATCTTATCATCAACAGAATCCAGTAAGAGTACATCAGACCACGGCATTGCGGAGCAGTCAGCATGAAGCATGTCAGAATTAATTTTATTATAATCACGATAATAAAATGAGTCAGCACTTAAAGAAGGATCTAAAGCCAGCTGGTATGACAAATATAAGAAATCGTGATCAAAGTTACTCACTGGAGTCAACTGGTTGTGAAACAACACCTTATCGCTATTAGTTACAGAGAAATAATCCAATTGGGACGGATTGCTAGTATAGCAACAAGGCACTTGATATTCCGCCTCAGAATACCATTACTGACCCTTGAAGACTTTGAATTATTCAAACTTGTCTCTGTACCAGTATTGGTGAACAACACCTTCTTCACCATTCATCCATCAACCCCATATTTGGTAATAAATATGCATCGGGATCAATATTATCCGATAACGGAATACGAACTTCAATCTTGCCCCATCATAGCTGAAGGCCAGCACCTCTGCCAACAAAAACACCCAATATATCGAAGAGGGTCAAACATCAGTTCCTGTGAAGTCGATCTAATTAACCACCTGCCGCAATCACCCTCCTGTCAAGTCTCAAGGGTTGGAGACGGACCCCACTGGATACAGTTGAATCATCCAAATGGATGGATCTATGCTCTTAAGTCCAAAACCATACTTAACGTAGTTTGTGGAAATAACATCACGCAAACAATTCTGGAGAAAACAGGAATTTTGAAAATTCAAGGCGATTGCATAATCAAACAAGAACTGATAACAATACAGGGAGATAGCATTTATCCATCAGTGTCAAGACTCTCCTATACGCCCACTGGAAATTTATCGGATGTTATAGCCACCCAACATTTGCTATCAGAAGATAACGAGACATATCACTATCATAGACATTGGGCAGGACTAGATGCCATACAGGAAAAGATTAAACAACTATACAACGAATTACCACCTAAGACCCATCTTCAAGCACATGATGTTCATCAATACACTATAGCATATGCCGCTTTGCTGCTCGTGGCTGCTTTAAGCACCATCATCATTTGGAAATTCAGAGCGACTATCTGCCAACGAATCAAAAACCCACCAAAGCCATCACCAAGAAAATCAATCAGACGATTCGAGAACGAGCCTAAAACAAATCATCCTGAGTTTAGCGTAACCTTCGATGCCTAACATTAGAATAGTATATATAATATTGAACTCAATGTTCAAGGCGGTGGAGGATGTTTAATCTTAAGTCGTTTTTTCATGCTTAATTAAATCAACAAAAACAATTCATCGATTCTTTGCATGCATTGCACGAATCATTGACCTTCTTTTAGAAAGCATAAAGGCATTCGCTGACAACACATAAATTGGCTTGTAACACGAAATAAAAACGCGCAACCAGCACAGGTCATTCGCTTTAATAATTTGTAAATGCGCTAATTTTGTGTATGTCAGCAATGCGTTTACTGCTGTAATGATTATTGACCCTAGCTTTAAGTAACTCTAGTTTTTTGTAAAGCTTGTATAAATATCGTGCAAATTAAATTAAATATATCAGTTTTTCATTATCATATACAAGGTGTTGTTTTACCAGTGCTTTCGCTTTGTGAGTCTCAATTAAGATTGTTTTGGTACAAGAACCGAAAACAATCAACAAGTAACTTACGATGCAAGCATCGTAAGCATCATCATATCACCATCTTCATTGCGACGGACAATAAATTACTTACTGTGTCGGTACGAGAACCGGACACAGCTCCAACAAGTTCGTTCACGATACAGGTATCGTGAGCTCATCTACATTCCATCAGAGTAAAAGAACTTTGATTTACAAACACTATCAAGAACTTGTCTTGCAATGTCCTGATCATGAGGAAGGTACACGTTTACTCCATTGATATGTTTGTCTTGAACGACAAAATCCAAGGAAGACGCGAACCCTGGGAAGATATCTGTATAGACAGGAGACGATAGTGTAAATTTGTTGGATACAATGATTGCCGCCCCTGAGCCTCGGCGGGGCGCAGGTGTTGCAAACATTGCATAGCCAGTGTGTAAAAAAGCATAGCGCTCAAGTTGTGTGTATGTGTCTTGTGTAAAATTCGTCTCCTGTAGAAGCGCGATGTCTATATCGAACATTTTGACATGTTCGATAGTGCTGTGTAACCTTGTATGTGCACTTAAACCCCCGGTGTTGATAGAAGCTATCTTGCACATTCAAAGAGATGAATAGCTCAAACGATGAATGTGCGACGTCTACTGACGAGGAGAATCGACCAAGCGAAGATCCTGTATCAACTCCTCCACCTTCCTATGAAGTCGTTCTAACCGAGCTACATCGTTGTACTTCCTCTTTTTCTTGGACTCCTGTTGTAGGAGTTGAAGCTGAGGAAGTAACAACTCTGGCCTCTGCAGCTCCAGATTTTATCTGAATTCTTCTTGTACTGGATCTGGGCAAGAATTTCGGAGATCTTCTTCCTAGGAAGGGTCTCCATCCCCTTCGAGACTTCAAATTGGCTACCAGTCGAAATGATGCTATCACACGGCTCGTAGCTACCGAAGCTCGAAAGACCAGTCTCATCCAAGCCGGTCATTTCGCAGTCCGAAAGCTGTTCGAGAGATGCTTCCGCCTCCCTCACAACAACCTTCGAACCGCGAGCTCCACTTTCGTTCTCCTCCGAGTGGGGCCGTTTTGGAGCGACTGGCTTTGCTGGCTCTGGAGGAGGCAGCATCACACGGTCAACTTTCTTCTTCCTCGTCCTCTTTTTTTTTACTAAATGGCTAGTCGACTCCTCGTCGGAAGTAGCCGATTTTCACGTGCTGACGTGACACCGTTTACAGCCGTATTAGTTTTTGCCTCTGGGACAATTTCAGGCACCTTAACCACTGCCTGCTCCAAAATAGCAGGTTGAGTGCCGACCGACGGTTCCTTCTCCAAAGCCACGAATGGAGTAGTGGTTTCCTTCGAGGAAAGCTTCGGTTCAGCCTTCTTCCCGCTTCTCTTGGGGCAGTCAGCAATAAAATACCTTACTAAATGGCAAGCATGGCATTTCGCTTCGGTGCCCACATCTATTCAGTGCCTCGAGCCGGACATGCTCAGGTAAAAGCCTTTTGGAAGCGTACATCCCTTATTCGAGGTAATGGATGCCTCCCGACTGGTACCGAAGATAACCCGCCCGAGACCCTCGTCCCCAATTTTTAAGGGAATGGCACGAACGTTGCCATGAACCTTCCCAAATCTCCCTAAAAAATTTAGCAGGTCTTCATGCCTCGCTCGCATAGGGACCCGCGAAAACATGACCCTTGTGGGCTTTTTCCTGAGTGGGAACGGCACAAGGTGTCTACCATCCACCTCGATGCCCGCAAGCATAAGCTTGGTAGCACTCTCGAGGGTCGTGGTGTACACCTCAACCATTCTCCCAGCTATTATCCCCATGGAAAATAGCTGCTGACGGGAGATGACCTGGAAAATCGCTTTAAGGTATGCGCTCTGAGGACATCTATTGATGTGCTCGAGCTGCATACCGTAGCTCTCATCCTGCCACCTCCCGTGGAAAAAAGCCTGAAGACCCGCACCGGGCTTAGGCCGAGGCTTATCTGCGTCCAATGGGGCTGGAACTATTCTGGGAACTGCCACTTACCTGCGCATACGAAATCCCTGATACTAACGCAGGGGATCGTGGAGCTGCTTCTGAGCTAACTGCTGTTGCTGCTGATGCTGATGGTTGCTTCTTAGAGGCGTTTACCTTCTTTGATGAAAGCGGTGGCCTCATCACAAGACCGCTAGGCTTTGGCGCTGAGGCCGAAGCCGTTTCAACCACTTCCTTCAGCGTAGGACGTACATTTGAGACTGAAGGCGTCGCCAGTGGATTTGCTACAGCTGTAGCTACTGATGCTGGATGTTGGAGCTGTTGCCCCCGACTCTTCACGGACAGACTTGGATGGCTTGGCAATGTTCTTCTCCTGTGGTGATAACTGAAAATTTTGAGTTTTAGCCTCTTCACTTGGGCCGTTAATTGCCTTTTCTGTGGGCTCTTTCACTATTTCTTTCGGAGAAGAAGAAGAGTTTAAGTTCTTCTTCTTTCTTTCACTTGATCTGAGAAAATCATCAGTCCCCTCATAATCGCTACTGCTCGTTCTCATTTAGAGTGCGGCAGAGCAGGATTATATCCTTTTTTTATTTTAATAAATTTGTAATTTGCAATAAAATTCATTTGTATTGATTTTTTACTATCACTTTAATTTATTTTGTAATTTTATTATTGGGTACTTCGAAACTGAGATTTTTAAGGTTGCCATGTTACCATGGCAACGGCCAAATTTTAAATAATTTTCACAAATGTCACAAAATTGATTTATTTTCACTATTTTTTCCACGATTTTTTTTACTTTTTTAAACAATAATTAACTAACACAAATTATATTTTCCAAACACAAATGTTCTTGTACGCACTATTATTCACTTATTTCCCTTTTGAATTATATTTCTGCGGTAATTCTTCTTAAAATTCGCGGCACTCAATTTGACACGTCTGGTCACAGAAATAATAATAATAATAATTTTTTTTTATGTATATGTCTCTTTAATAAAACGTTATAAATATGGCTCTTACAATTAAAAACAAAGAAAAGTGGCTCTGAAAACAGAAAACAGACCTAATTAAGCTAATTCTAAAGGACGCAAAAGGCTCAAACAATTGTATAGGAATAAAACAAACAACAAACGGTAAAATGGCTAAATAGGCACACTAAAAACAAAAGATTTGAATGAAAAGGTAAAATATAGATGTAAAATTTTTCTCAATAATTTCGAAATAAAAGATGTAAAGCCAAAGTGAAAGTTAAGCTAAAATTAAGTAGTGTGCCTAAATTGCAGATAAGTGGCAGTTCCAAGAAGAGTTTTCCATGTAAAATGCCTAAATAGCTAAAATGATTTTTTTTTGTATATTTAGAATTTTTGAACAGATAATTTTGTCAAATGCCACTGATACCATCATAGAGTCCCGCGAGAGCAGCCTGTAGTATCGTAGACCTCTACCTTCGTGGAGAGAACTAAAGGAGGCGACATGTGATGAAAAAAGCGTAGCAACTTTCGTTCTTCTTCTTGTTTTGTCGAGGTGCCAGAGGCGGCGTTAAAAATTGTTGATGTCTCAAATGTCTATGGCGCGAAAATTCAAACACATTTCTTAGAAACTCCGCACAATCTTCCGCACCACCCAAGAGGTATTGTACACAGGCGCGCTAGCTGTTTATTTTAGATGGCCGCTTCCCCAGTAGGCATATACACCATCTTATGAATTGCAAACTGAAACTTACTTCTATATAGTTCAAATCCTTACACATGTACTAATTAATATTTACAGCTTACTCTATTTTATATTTACATACCCTTAAATAAAACTAATTTTGTAAATTTCTGCCTAATTGATACTTTTTCAGACGCCTTTTTGCAGATATAATAATAACGAATTTTTGACTATTTTTCAGAAATAAATTTTATTAGTAAGGTGTCATGTCAGTTTTCAGCCATATGATCAGCATAATCGGGAAAGAGCTCTTGACCTATGAGTAACTTTTGCACTGTCAGTAGTAAGACTTTAAAGGCTTTACTGTTTAAAATAGCAACATCACGCTCTTGTTTACTTAATTTGATAGTGCGCCGAAGCTCTCTTTCAATTTTTTCGCATATTTTTTTTACGCTTTCCGATGGCACTTTCAAATATCCAATGCTTTTATAAGTTGTTAGATATTTTGCTGAATATTCTCCCTGCAAAGCAGCTAAACAATCCGCGCAATTCAATCGCTTACTTAAGGAAAATACAATAAAACCGGCGATGTATTCTACGACATGTTTAACATAATCTGAAATATAGCTGGGATCACGGACATAGGAATGATCTTCTAAAAACTCAAGGGGTATGTCTATTTGTTCATAATTGTCCGGCTCTTCAGAACTATCTGCAAGCATTTTAAATCTACCCGCACTTCCACCTTCTCTAATTTGACAACGGAATAAAAGCTTTTTATATGCAGCAATAAATTGCTGAACAGACGGATTATTGTTACAGCCTAAAGCAAGTCGTACTAAGGCGAAAGTTAATTCAATGTGATCCTGGTTTGCTTTATATAGAGGAAAATATACAAGTTTGCCACTTTTAATAAATCTTTCATATATAAGTGTAACATTTTGAAGTCCACGCGCCAAAGCCAAGTATTCAACACTTCTACGGCTTTTAATGATATCTTCTCCGGAAGTTAATTTTAAATGGAGGGTGTAGTCTATTGCACTTTTTATAAATTCATTTATGTGTTGGAAATTATTGTTGCAGAGGGCTTTTTTCTTAAATTGATACTCTTTCTTTCTGCTGTTTAAAATATAAAATATATCATTAAAAATTCGAATGAATTGTGCTGTTGGTCCACTTCCTGCAAACGATGGTATTTTTAAAATCTCACGACAGAAATCCAGGGCGTCTGCAACTGATTTCCTTAGTGTTTGAACAGCTAATTTAATTTTCATCTTTTGTTGATGAAAGTATATGTGCGCCCTTTTTAATTTGTTTCCTAAATGTAAGCCTTCCTTTTCCTGCAAATCTAGTAATAGTTTCAAATAATTCCATTTAATTTCATTGCCGTCACCGTCTATAACTATTTGAAGGTCACCTAAGGAATTGCGGACAAGTTTAAGCATATGCACTAGATCTGGATGCAATATGTATTTTGTGTCATCGTCTTCTATTTGGAAATATGGTATTGCATCAGTATTCCTGATATCACTGCCAAGGAGTTTTGCTGTCGTTAAATTTGTGGAATGGCCATCAAAAGTTATACCCACTACTTCCGCCCCTGTATCTCGCAAATTTTGTAAACAAAGAAGTGTTATGTTCTTCTTCTGTTCTGCGTTAATAGAGGAAATGGGGAAAAATGCAAGTGGTATTTTCCATGCTCTATTTATACACACTGCAATAAAAACCAGCATTTGTGTAGCAATTACATCACTATTTCCGCCATCGCCTACGTCAACAAATCCTACTGCATCTTTCCCATTCCAGTCTAAGTGCTGTCGAATGTGCATCATCGAACACTAACTGTAAAAATATATGTATCTACATTTTGCTTAATAGCTTCAAAAGACTGTTTTGTAAACCCTGGTTTACAATCAACATTTTCATACCATCTGGCTAATGTCCTTTTATGCGGTAGAGCAGCATTAAAAGTAGTCCTAATAAAATCGTATGCCTTTGGTGATATAAAATTCAAATTTAATGCAAATGCGCGGAGCTGTGGAGTGTAATTTTTTGGAACTTTTCCCCCTTGAAGCTTTATAAGCTCATGTTCAAATAATTTTCTGTTGGGTTCAGAAATACGTTAAAGATTCAATTATATTAAATTGCTTCTCAATTTTTACATTTTTTCTTCGAAGAGCAGACTGTAGTGCCTTAATATTCTTATTTTTACGTTTCAATCTTAGTTCCAACTTATTTATTTTATTTATGCCTATATCCTTATTAAAATCACATTCTGTAAATGTATAAGCGTCCTGATAGGACATCCGTTACTTTAAAATAAATCCCAATACAATTTCAATACCCCAAGCTTAGTAACACAAGAAAATTATTAGGGATAAAAGGTATAAAGGATAAACACACATAGCACCGACACCTTTATTTAAGAAAACCAATAGATATACGATAACAACTCTTTAATTTCAAATATGTGCTTCATATTAATACATCCTATTACTTAATATGTAATTATAAGCAGAAATTGCTATGAAATATACTACTTAGCTTAGAATATAAATTTTTAAAGTTATTAGCTTAAAGTTCTTATTGTATTCGCAAATACACTACTATTAAAATTAAATAAATTTAAGCTCATCAGATTAGACTTAAACATTAATAAACAAAAATATATTTCTTTCTTTAAATTATTTTCCTACCATTGGGAGCATAAAAGATTTTTAATTAATATCTAAAGAGCTAAATCTAAAGAGCTTCTCTACATAATATTGTAGTAGTTTCAAATAGATCTTTAAAATTACCATGCCGGAGCTTTCGGTTCCACAGGACACATCCGCAACCTTTACTATAAAAGGATCGTCTAGGATTTCTGCCTCCTAATTTAAAAATCATATAAATAATATTTATAATAAGAAATATAGCAAAAATATTATACCATTCTCTTTTAAGAACTTTTCTCATTGCAAATTCCCTCATATTCAAAGTCAAAGTCCATGTCGTAATGAAGATTGTGTTCAGGAAAAGCTCTCTGTTAAAAACATACATAAAATGTTTCGTTAAAATATTGTTTGATAATATTTTCTCAACAAGATATAAACAAAAAAATGCACCATTATTTTTGCAGGACTTTCCTCACTAATTTCTATTTTCTCTCCACGCTGCAAAGCTGTTTCATCTTTCGGCACATTTGATGACGTAAGGGAGTCACAGGAAAGTCTGTTTTAAATAGAATTTGAAATTTATTCATAGTATTTTTCCGGATTTAAAAAACACTATGTGTAGAATATTTCCCTATGACTGCTTAATATATTAAGTAAAAAATGACAAACTTAGTATACCCCTATAGATTTCATCTAGGGTATAAAAATCTTAATACGATACTTTTGACTTGATAAGCAACTAATTTTCTGTTAAACCTACGATTCGGGCAAAAATAAATAAAAAGTTACTTCCCTTTTTAAAACATTTTCCTCGACACGGCTTGTTGTATCTGAATCTACATTTATGGTTCCCACTTTACAACATGAAGCTCCTAATTTATGTTCCTGTTTTAGAATAAGATAATTTTATATACATGAACGTATTTGTTGGCTTACCTCACGCTTTTCTGCTGGATTAATAACATTACGTGAAAGTACAGGAACTGCATTTCTCGCAAGGAAAGATTTTTTTTAAAAGAATATAGATCCTTGAGGAGAAAATGGCTCGAGCATATATAACTTCTTCTTTTTATATCACCATCACTTAGTCCAATAGCCATTAACCATTTTTATACCCTAGATGAAATCTATAGGGTATACTAAGTTTGTCATTCCGTCTGTAACGCACATAAATAATGATGGCAAACCAAAATGGATTGGACACCCCCGCATAAAATTAAAAGTTATTTTGATTTTTGCATGTCCGTCTGTCCGTCCGTCCGTCTGTCCGTGCGCACGATAACTCGAGAACGCGTTTACCTAGAAAGCTGAAATTTTGTACACGGACATTAAAAAAAAAAGTAAAATTAAGTTCGAAAATGAGACAAATCGGGCAACTCCTTCGTGGGGTTGCCATACAAAAATTTCCTTACCCCTTAAATATATAGGGACACTACCTGAGAACACGTCCACATAGAGAGCTGAAATTTCGTACATTGTGTTTTCATAGTAATAGCAAATAAAATTTCAAAAATGGACTAAATCGGGCCCCGTGGACTAGTGTTGCAAATGCTGTGGCCTGCTATCACCGCAATAATTTTACTTATAGTAGTTATTTCACTAAAAAAAATGTAAAATTTATACTTACAAGTGAAAAGACACCCCCGCTGGCTTTCTTCGAGTTGTTTTTACATAAACTAACAAGGCACTTCATTTTCCATTTTCCTTAAAATTACTTATTGTCAGTCCATAGAACATTATCTGTTAAAAACTAGAAATAAATATACATCAAAATTGATCAATAATTTCACTTACAATATATTTTCTTACGAAACAATTAATAAAAACTCACTTCGCAGCTCTTTGTTTACAAAAAAGTGATAGTCAAACACCCCACAAAAATCAAGATGGTGAAAATTTTTGGCTACGCTATCATACATAGACTTCACTATGGGATGTCGCCTCCTTTAGTTCTCTCCTCGAAGACCTCTACAAACTGCCCTCATCATCCCTCCAGCTTAGCATCTCTAACAGAGTGCTTGTCCTTCCCACAGCACTTGCAACGATTCCTAAGCGGGGAGAAGCCCCGTGGACTAGTGTTGCAAATGCTGTGGCCTGCTATCACCGCAATAATTTTACTTATAGTAGTTATTTCACTAAAAAAAATGTAAAATTTATACTTACAAGTGAAAAGACACCCCCGCTGGCTTTCTTCGAGTTGTTTTTACATAAACTTACAAGGCACTTCATTTTCTATTTTCCTTAAAATTACTTATTGTCAGTCCATAGAACACTATCTGTTAAAAACTAGAAATAAATATACATCAAAATTGATCAATAATTTCACTTACAATATATTTTCTTACGAAACAATTATAATAAAAACTCACTTCGCGGCTCTTTGTTTACAAAAAAGTGATAGTCAAACACCCCCCAAAAATCAAGATGGCGAAAATTTTTGGCTACGCTATCATACATAGACTACTATTGGATGTCGCCTCCTTTAGTTCTCTCCTCGAAGACCTCTACAAACTGCCCTCATCATCCCTCCAGCTTAGCATCTCTAACAGAGTGCTTGTCCTTCCCACAGCACTTGCAACGATTCCTAAGCGGGGAGAAGCCCCGTGGACTAGTATTGCAAATGCTGTGGCCTGCTATCACCAGCCAAAGACAAGAGCTCCGTCCTGCACCGACGATAGTGGCTGCCATGTGCAGTTGAATGTGTCAGCGTTCGTTGCCAGATGTTCAAGACGACGAAGTGGCGCTTAAGTGCGTGTGCGTGGTGTTGTGGATCAGTGTTCTGATTCCCATCTTCGACTCTCATGCAGTACAGGTTGTAGCTTATTCGCCTTACGCTACCCTTTCTTCCTCACTTCGTTCTTTTCTTATTTTTGGCTTCTCTACCCTTTCTAGAGAAACCAGCATAATCCTCACAGGATACCTGAAAAGGTACATTTTTGAGAAGTAGCCCTATGCTACTTCTCCATATTACAATTCCTGGAAAGATAAAATATAAACATTTTTGAGAAGTAGCCCTATGCTATTCCTCCATATTATAAATTCCTGGAAAAAAAATAAATTATAAACATTTTTGAGAAGTAGCCCTATGCTACTCCTCCATATTATAAAATTCCTGAAAACCTGCAGAATACAAAAAAAAAAAAAAAAAAAAACCCTGAAAATGAACTACAATACGAAATATTTTTTTTTCAATAGAAACATTCTAATTTGTACCAAAATGCGCACAAATTAAAATATTTCGAATACAACTTACCGCTAGTCAACCACATCAAAGCGACGAAAACGGCTATTCGCCTAGCTGTAATACATCGCATGATACCATCATGTAATGTATTGCAGTGGGTCCACAAATGCAAAAATTCCCAGAAGATTTTGCTCGAAAACAAAATATTTTTTCTACTTAGAAAGAATACATACACACCCGTGCTCAGGCAATAGCACCAGCGCTAACCTGCATTTAAAACTCCAAAAAATGTAAAATGTTCGCCTAGCGGTGGGCATAAAAGACACGAGCCGAGCTGGTGGTGAACGAAGGCGCTCGTCTGGCGGTCGGTCGGAAGAGTAAGGGTAAGGTAAGCAGACGGCAATGGGCAGTCTGGGCAGTCGACTTTTGCAACTCGAGCAGTTAACGAGTACGGTAGCCGTGAGTTGCGCGACGGGGTCTTTTTTTTGCTTTTAGGATTGAACAAGTATAAGATTGAAAAAGAACATAAAAAAAAGAAAAATTTTCATTAAAAGTAAAAAGAATCGTTTTTCGATTACAACGGTGCGAGTTGTGCATCATTTTTCCTGTAAAGGAAGTAGGAAAATTTTATAAAATCTCTGTGAACGATACACCTAAATCTCGGAATATTTTCCTAAAAATTTTTTTCCAATCGATTTGAGGACGTAATCCAGTGCAATTTTCCTGCAAAGAAAGGAAGAGGGAAAATTTTATTAAAACTCTGTGAACGATACATTTAAATTTCGGAATATCTTCCTAACATTTTTTTTTATAACCGATTTGGGCGTGTATTGCCTACCTGTGTTCTGTGCATTTTCCTGAAAAGAAGAAGAGGGAAATATTTTAAAATAGATTTGTGCTTATATTTCTTACCTGGAGTAGTGGTGTCATTCAGGGCAATTAGTGCAGAATTTTCCTGCAGAAAGGGAAAGACAATCGTTCGTAAAATTTGTGCGACATTTTCCTGAAAAGCAAAAGGAAACATTTTATAAAAGATTCGTGTATATATATTACTTACCTGCTATAGTGACGAAATTTGTGCGACATTTTCCTGAAAAGCAAAAGGAAACATTTTATAAAAGATTTGTGTATATATATTACTTACCCGCTATAGTGACGAAATTAGTGCGGCATTTTCCTGCAAAAGGAAGAAAAGAAATTTTATAAAAATTCTGTGAATGATACACTTAAATTTCGGAATATTTTCCTAACATTTTTTTTATAACCGATTTGTGCGGGTATTGCTTACCTGTGTTCTGTGCATTTTCCTGAAAAGAAGAAGAGGGAAATATTTTAAAATAGATTTTGTGCTTATATTTCTTACCTGGAGTAGTGGTGTCATTCAGGGCAGTTAGTGCAGAATTTTCCTGCAGCAAGGGAAAGACAATCGTTCATAAAATTTGTGCGACATTTTCCTGAAAAGCAAAAGGAAACATTTTATAAAAGATTCGTGTATATATATTACTTACCTCCTATAATGACGAAATTTGTGCGACATTTTCCTGAAAAGCAAAAGGAAACATTTTATAAAAGATTTGTGTATATATATTACTTACCCGCTATAGTGACGAAATTAGTGCGGCATTTTCCTGCAAAAGGAAGAAAGGAAATTTTATAAAAATTCTGTGAATGATACACTTAAATTTCGGAATATTTTCTTAACATTTTTTTTTATAACCGATGTAATGATTAACTCCAGGTCCCAATTAATCATGTAGAGATTCTGCAATTGTCGTCCAGAGATGTCTTCTATTCCGCAGCTGAAAACTTTCCGGAAGCTAAGCCAATGGCCAGCTATGGTTACCGGAGTAATTATAGGCGTTCAAGTATAACTTGTACTGCCGACTTAGAGCGCGAGGTGAGTTAGTTAAAGAAAACTACTTCTTTTCCTGTCTCGAGAAAGAATGCTTTTATTTGAGAAATGTTCTGCTTTTTATATAATTGACCCCATGTGTAAGGTATGGGAAAATTCTTAAATTGCTTAACTTACCTACATAATTTTTAAAGTTACAATTTTATTACTACATACCGCACAAAATTATGAATTGCTTCAGTCAAAGCAATTATGCAATCGCAATACAAATCGTTTACAAGAATTGTTGACCCATGTGCAAATACTATTCATTGTCACAGAATGTGTTACTTCATGCAACGAAGAGAAATGTTTTTATTACGTAATATTTGTTTATTGATGCCGGCAAAAGAAGGTAAGTATTGTGTTTATGATTTTGAATGCTTTGGCGGAAGTGTTATAGTGATGCAATTCTTGGATATTTTTCGCGGCTGTTAAAGTGAAGTAATTTTAGATATTTTCACTGCTGTTTAAGTGATGTAATTTTTTATTGCTTCTCTTGGGTTTTTCTTTATGTTGGGTTTTTCTGATTTTTGCATGAGGGTAGTATGTATGTACTACACCGATTTGTGCGGGTATTGCTTACCTGTGTTCTGTGCATTTTCCTGCGAAGAAGAAGAGGGAAATATTTTAAAATAGATTTTGTGCTTATATTTCTTACCTGGAGTAGTGGTGTCATTCAGGGCAATTAGTGCAGAATTTTCCTGCAGAAAGGGAAAGAAAATCGTTCATAAAATTTGTGACGAAATTTGTGCGACATCTTCCTGAAAAGCAAAAGGAAGCATTTTTTTTAAATATATTTGTGCGTATATATTCCTTACCTGCCATAGCAGTGATACTTCACGCAAACTGTGAGGTGTTTACCTGCAGAAAAGTAAAAGGAAACATTTTATAAAATTTATGGAATAATAGAATTAGGCTTCGACATGAATTACTTACCTGTAATAACAATGGTGCTCAGTTTAGTGAACTCTATGTATTTTTCCTGTAAAAAGGGAGGACAAATTTTAGGAATAGAATAACTAGGTTTCGTGCGGACATAATTCACCTGGGATAACAGTGCCGTTTAGCTCAGTTTTGTCGTGAGTGTTTTTTTTTCTACTGTTTTGCTCGCAAAAGGAAGGTCAGCTCTTAGGCTGGACGGTTGAAATTTCATGCAGGCATTATTTCCCTGCGCGGCAGTGTCCTATCCTCTAAATGAATTAAGACGAATATCCGTAGAGTAAGTAAAGATTCAAGTTAGTTTTGTGGCAGGTTAATTCTGCGTCATAGACATTCAAATCTTGATTTGCCTGCGCATATGATCTTACTTAAGGTTAATTATATATATATATGAAAAAACAAAGGAGCGAAGCATATAAATTCAATATAATAATAATATATAAAGTTAATTATAATTAGTGAAATAAAAGACAAAAAAAAAAAAAAAACGAAAGCACCCTAAAGAGGTGAAAAGGAAAACAAAAAAAGAGGCCAATGAGCCCACAAGAGTGAACATAGCAGCAGCAACAGTTTCATCACAGGGTGCACCCTTTTTGCAGTCCGGCACGTTCCAGAGAGGGATGCATTTTGGTATTTACTCCGCCCTAGCCACACAGGAGGGCTCCCAGGTTTATTTTGAATATCCGTATATGTAACTTGTGTTTTTTTTATATATAACTTGGTATTAGGAAAAAAATATATAATTTTCTGTTTATTACTATTAAAAGCCTCATATTGTCTAGGGACTAGGGTTGGGCTAAGTTGTTTTCAGGAGCATACAATATTAAAAAGAAGTTGTATATGGGATTTTTACCTATCAGTAATTAAAGCATTAAAGAAATAAATAGAGCTAAGAGTTACGCATCAAGATTTGAACAACGTTTTTTTTGCTTTTGCCATTTACTTCCATAAGTTTCATTTTTTGTTTGAATCATTGGCGTTTATAGGAACAGTCGTCAGTGGTTATATTGCCGGATCACACTAACACTAGTTCAGTTTCAGATTGTTGCCCTGGGCACAGCATGAGTGACTAATTTACGCTTTATGAGGGGTGAAGGGATGGCGGTGCGCTGAACGGAGGCTAAACTCACACACATATGGGGCTAAGATTTTTCCTTTGTACTGCGATTATTATAGACGTTTTTTTTTATATATATCTGACACGATTTTTTTTCGGCTGAATTATCTTCAGCATTAGTATAAACACATTTATACAGTGTTTTTCTTCGTTTTTTTTGTATATACATGCTCGGCACAGTTTTCAGGTGAATATTCTCTTGCATTAGTATAGACGCGTGTTTTTTAATAGGTTTACTTGGCACAATTTCCGGCTGAATTATCTTCAGGATTAGTATGAGCACATTCATTTTTTTTTTTATTTATTATTTCTACATTTTTGCACAATTTTCATTGGAATTAATTTTGTCAGTATTATAGACGCATCTTTCTCTATACGTTAGGTTTACTTGGCACAATTTTTCAGCTGAAGTAGCTTCAGTACTAGTATAAGCGCAATTATCTTTTTCTTTTATTTATATATTTGGCACAATTTCCGATCGCAATATCATCGTTAGTCGCAAACGCACTTTGGGGGTTTTTTTTTGTTTACCATACTTGGCGGAATTTTTAGTTGAAGTATCGCGAGTAGTCACATCATTTTTTCCCATTGCATTGGGTACAATCGTTGCCTGAACTACTCTTGGCATTACTATAGACGCGTTTTTTTTTATAATTCTCGGGGAATTTTTCTTTTGATATCAACACCAAAGCATTACCTCGCGGGTTTTCTTTTTCTCTTAATTTTATTTATCGGGAGATTCAGACCAAGATGGACTTCTCCTTCTTATCACCGGATGAGCTCGAGGTCGAATTCGCTGTACGCAACTTTAGATCTGCTGACGATAACGCTCGCCGTAAGCTCATAGAAGTGTACGAGGCCGAGAAATTGGAATCCGGCAGAGCACCCTTTAAGTCTCACGCTCATAAAAATCCATCGCGCGAATTAGACTATATTATCAGTCGAGTCGACGCTCTGAATCGTGACCTGAGTTCGGACCCCATCCGAACCGTCGATGATCGTACGCGTTATACCAGTCAGGTGCTCCATCTACTCTATAGAGCGCAGCGGCTGCGTAATACGTCTCCCTCTGTCCAGTCTGATGCGCAAGCTTATGTCCAGACCTTGGAGGATATCCTGAGCCGTGTCGAATCTTCTCAGCCTACGACAGAGTCCGTGGCTGAGGGCGCTGGAGTCGTAACGCTCACAGTTCCTGTGACTAGCACAGACAGTCAAGGGTCCAACCCGTTGACAGGTGTTAAACCGAAAACAGTTTTGACCACGGAAGGCGCTGCGATGGACTTACCAGGACCTAACTTGGGCAACGTCCACTTTAAGCCTGCCGAGTCGTACCTGGACTTTTCAATATTCGAAGAGCAGAGGGCTCAAGCAGCTCCCACTGACATACCACACACGTTTGCTGACCCAATTTCGGCAAGGTCACGTATTCCGTCGATCAACGATCGGTTGGAAAGTTTGAATAGAGGTCCAGTCACTGGAGTATCTCCGCTGCCGAGACAAAGTAATACTGGATCGCGTGTACCACCTTTATCGGGCTCGTTCGTTTCTCCGCTTAACATTCCAACTCATACTCGACAGCCAGCTGCAAGGGACCGTAACAGCGTATCTCACAGTCCTGTCTTCCGCTGGAAGTTAAATTTTGATGGCGCATCCGGCCTGGATGTGACAGAGTTCATATTTCGGGTAGAATCTCTGGCAGTACTAGAACAAGTATCCGCCTCCGAATTGTGTGCTGGGTTTCATACACTCGTTACCGGGAAAGCTGCCAACTGGTATTGGCTATATCTGCGAAATCAGCGTACGCAATCGTGGCAAGAGTTACGTTCAGCACTCCTACGCGAATTCCGCAGTCAGGAAACTGGCTACGAAATTCGCAAGCTAGTTGAGTCAAGGAGGCAAGGAGTGAACGAGTTCTTCGAAGATTTTCGATTAGCGGTCCACGCGTTAGTGTCCAAAATGAGCATACCGATTCCAGAAGCAGAGCTGGTGGAAATACTGCGACGTAAGATGAAACCTGCCTTACAGGAGGCGTTACTCCTTTATCAGACTGATAACGTACTAGATTTGAGGGAGCTGTGTAACCGATTTGAAAAATTATGGTCCGATATAGGCTCTCCGCGAGCGGTCGCACCGCGACGAGCAGTGCATGAAATCTATTCAGATACATCGTATTTGAATCACACTTTGTCCAATCGAATAGACGCCATTGAAGTTCCACCACGAGGCGTTCAAATTAATGCTCCAAGAGACATCCACCGACCCGCTAGATCTCAGGTGACATGTTGGAACTGTTCGGCCGAAGGTCACGTCTACATCAACTGTCCACTAGGTCCACAGAGGGTTTTTTGCTATGGATGCGGTGCAGTGGGGGTAATTAAAACACAATGCAGAGCTTGCTTGTCGGGAAACCGAGGCAGGGGTCAAAATTTTATAGGTGGTTAGCGCCGTTCGACTCCAAGCCAGACCTTCAGGCGCACGACAGAGGAAGCGTCTACCAACACCGAACCCGATCGCTACCGTTAACTCCACGGCCTAGAGCCGTCCGCAAGGCTGCAACGCTCACAAACCACAAAACTCGTGAACCTAGATCGAATTTTAAACCAGTTAACAGCCTCAAAGTAAACATGTCCAACTCTTCCACTCAGACAGAGAATTCCAGCACGCAAAGCACGTCAAATTTTACCACCTACTCGGAACCCTGTCCTTCAGAAAGTTGTAGTTGCACCTTCTCGGATGAAAGCTCGCCAATCTCCACCTCAGATATAGAGGATCCATTGTGTTGTGTCAGCGAATTCCCGTCGGCTACGGGGTCCATTTCCTCCAGGACTGTCCCACGCACACATAGGTACCTCAGCCTGCGTAGGGTCATAAAAGCTGCCATTGCCAAAACAGTAGTATCTGATGAAGAGGATCCCTGGGATCCTCGTCCTTACGCCGACGTCTACATTCAGGGACGAAAGATACGAGGTTTATTGGATAGCGGTGCAAATGTGAGTGTGCTCGGGGCTGGAGCGGAAGGATTCCTTCCGTCTTCAGTTTCGACCACTGATGGGCGGCAGCAAAAGGTCCTGGGTCACATACGGGTCCTCGTAAAATATGGTGAAAAGACGCGTACGATGAGACTACACATAGTTCCCTCTCTTCAGCAACACCTGTACCTGGGAATCGATTTTTGGAAAGCATTCGGGTTAAGACCTGTCATGGTGGATGAGCTTCATTCCTTGCCAAAAGCCTCACCTTCTTGTTCGCAACAGCACGATCTTTCAGAGTACGATTCGCAACGCTTGCAGGAGGTGATCACCTCCTTTCCATCATTCAGCCAGCAAGGCTTGGGTCTCACCACGTTGGTAGAGCATGAGATAGACATTGGTCTGGCGAAACCCATCAATCAGCATTTCTATTCAGTGTCTCCGGCAGTGCAGAAATCTCTATATGATGAGCTCGACCGAATGTTGTCGCTAGGGGTCATTGAGGAGAGCCAAAGTTCATGGTCGTCACCAGTGACTTTAGTTAAGAAGGCCAACGGTAAAGTGTGCCTCTGTCTGGACGCCCGAAAATTAAACTCCGTAACAGTCCCAGATGCCTTTCCGTTACCTCTTATAGATGGACTCCTCAGTAGACTCCAGGAGACAAAGTTTATTTCTGCCATAGACCTGAAGGATGCGTTCTGGCAAATCCCTCTCGTTGTGGGATCAAGAGACAACATTGCTTTCGCAGTGCCGGGAAGACCCCTTTACCAGTTCAAGGTGCTTCCGTTTTGACTTTGCAACGCTCCGCAGACAATGTGCAAGCTGATGTGCAAAGTCATCCCTCACCAACTGCATGACCGAGTGTCTGTGTATCTTGACGACTTACTCATTACTTCCTCCACGTTCGACGAACAGCTAAGGCTTCTGGCGGAAGTCGCGTCGTTGCTTCGCTCTGCCGGCCTGACGATCAACGTGGAGAAAAGCAAGTTTTGTATGAGAGAGGTCAGATATCTTGGCTTTGTAGTTGGGGATGGGTGCTTGTGAGCTGATCCCGAAAAGGTCACTGCTATTCAGAGCTTGCCAAGGCCAACAACGGTCAAGAAAATACGTAGCATCCTCGGAGTATGCGACTGGTATAGGAGGTTCATTCCACATTTCGCTACCATCGCTAGTCCTCTGACAGACCTTCTAAAGAAGAACATCAAGTACGAGTGGAACGAACAAGCGGAACTGGCATTCCAACAGCTAAAACAGTGTCTGATGACCGCACCAGTGCTCGCGAATCCTGACTTATCCAAGCCTTTTTTCATGCAGTGCGACGCTAGCACTACAGGAGTTGGAAGCGTCTTGTTTCAGCGTTCTGTGGATGGGGATGAACATCCCATCGCTTACATGTCACAGAAGCTGAACGCTGCTCAACGCAACTACAGAATAACCGAGTTAGAGTGTCTGGCCGCCGTATTGAGCATAAAAAGGTTCAGGCCGTATGTGGAAGGACTGGAGTTCACGGTCATTACTGACCACGCAAGCCTCAAATGGCTCATGGACCAACGGGATCTATGTGGCAGGCTGGCTCGTTGGAGCCTCAAACTCCAGGCCTTCAAGTTTCACATTGAATACCGTAAGGGTAAGGACAATGTGGTGGCTGATGCTCTTTCCAGGTCATTTGCTGACGAGGCAGTGGAACAACACACAGACGAGTTAGTTTAACTCGCGCAAGTCAGTTCGCTTGATCTGAAGTCCCCCGCATTCCATGAGGAAACGTATGTGGAGAGAATCCAGCGAATCACTTCCAATCCAAGCGGTTTTCCGAACTTACGAATTAGCGGTGGTAAGGTCTATATCTCATTTTCGTTCCCAAATAACTACTTCTCAGAGGAGCGGGTTCAGTGGAGGCTATGGGTTCCTAATAGTCTCACTGGCGATTTGATAAAATCCGAGCATAGTCCTCCTATAGCAGCACATTTCGGTTTCGCAAAAACCTTGGAGAAATTACGTCGTCAGTACTACTGGCCGAGCATGGCTTCAGAAGTACGACAGTTCATAAACGCCTGCGAAACGTGTAAACTGATCAAGCCGACCAATGTGTCTTCAAGACCTCCACTGGGCTCGGTACGGTCTACCGAGCTGCCATGGCAGCGCATCTTCTGTGATTTTTTAGGACCATACCCGCGTAGTCGAGGCAAAAATAGGTACATCTTCATCGTACTGGATCACTTATCTAAGTTTGTGTTGTTGGAAGCATTGCCCGAGGCCACAGCCTCGCGGGTTGTCAAATTCCTGGAGAAAAAGGTCTTCTTAATGTTTGGAGTTCCGGAAATGGTACATTCAGACAATGGTAGTCAGTTCATTGCAAAGATATTCGCCCAATTGTTAGATCGTTATGGAGTGAAACACATTTTCTCACCAGCCTACTCCCCTCAATCAAACGCCTCTGAGCGTGTTAATCAGTCAGGTCTGGCAGCGATCCGCGCCTACGTCGGCACAGAGCATCGAAATTGGGACGAACATCTGAGATAGAGATTGGCTTCGCCATACGTAATGTCGTGCATGAGTCGTCTAAATGCTCGCCATATTTCTTGCTTTTCGGTCGATATCCGGTAACAAGCGGTAGCTCATATCAACTTCTGCGAGATTTGAAGGCAGATTCCGATGGGGCTATTGAGTGTATACCTGTCAACCAAAAGCTTCAGCTGTTGCGCGATGAAGTAAAGTTTCGTCTTACTGAGGCGTATCGAAAGTACGCCGCTGGTTACAACTTGCGAACTCGAGAAAGAGCTTTTGTACCTGGACAGACGGTGTACGTCCGAAACTTTGTGCAAAGTAGCGCAGTCGATCGCTTTGCTGCCAAATTGGCACCTAAGTTCATAAAAGCGACTATTGTAGAACGAATCGGGCGTGTTTCATATCGTCTGCAGAATGATAAAGGTGTTTCAATCGGAATTTTCCATGTTCAGGATATAAAGTCCTGATCAGAGTCGATTAGATCTCGGTAGCCCTAAGAAGGCATCCGGCAAGCTTCACTTGTGAACTACAGGTTATCTCAAGCCCTCCTACTACTTCTTCAGTGGTGGGTGATAGCCTTCATCTGAAGGATTTTACTTTCCTGTCTTTCTTCAATTTGCTTTCAACCAAAAGGTTTCCGAGTGGTGGTTGGTGTGGCTGAAGTGTCAGTGGAGTGTAGTTTTTTTGTGTATTATCTCTAAACTATCGAGTTTAGATGGTCTCAGTCTTTGTTACTAACCCCTTCTGGGTTAGCCTTCATTTGAAGGATGCTTCTTTCCTGTCCTTTCTTCAATTCCCTTAGAGCTTGAACTCGCCTGCTGCATCCCGCGGGATTTCCGTCATCCTGAGTGAGTTGATAGATGAATTCTATCTGTTACGAAGCGATTTCCTCTCTTGGGATTGGGGGGAATTTCCGGGGTGTTGCGACTGGATTCAGCAGAACACAGAACGCTAAGTAGCGGCGTTTCACCGACGAAGTCGTAGTCTCGAGCCGAACATTCCCGCACCCAATAAACCGATCGCTGCACCTCTTCCTGGCCAGCTCGTTGGCAAGGCGAGTTGATAGACGACGTCTATCTATAGATCAGTCCTCCCTGTTCCAAGACGAACTGGGATCAGGGCCGCAGATGGGACTTGATTTCTTAATAACTTAGGGTATAGTGTATGCCCGGCTTGAGACTCTTGTGGGTCGTCCCCACGTCGGGCGCGTTGTGAGTGAATCTATTACCTTTTAGGGCATATCCTGACATATGTCTCGTGTCAAAGCCCGGCTTGAGACTCTTATCTCCGTGGGTCGTCCCCACGCTGTAGCGTATTCCCCGTACGCTACCCTTTCTTCCTCCCTTCGTTCTTTTCTTTTTTTTGGCTTCTCTACCTTTTGTAGAGAAACCCGCATAGTCCTCCCAGGATACCTGAAAAGGGGTGAAAAGGTACATTTTTGAGAAGTAGCCCTATGCTACTTGTCCATATTACAATTCCTGGAAAGATAAAATATAAACATTTTTGAGAAGTAGCCCTATGCTACTCCTCCATATTATAAATTCCTGGAAAAAAATTAAATTATAAACATTTTTGAGAAGTAGCCCTATGATACCATCATGTAATGTATTGCAGTGGGTCCGCAAATGCAAAAATTCCAAGAAAGTTCTGCTCGAAAACAAAATATTCTTTCTACCTAGAAAGAATACACACACAGCCGTACTCTGGCAATAGCACCAGCGCTAACCTGCCTTTAAAACTCCAAAAAATGTAAAATGTTCGCCTAGCGGTGGGCACAAAAGACACGAGACGAGCCGAGCCGGTGGTGAACGAAGGCGCTCGTCTGGCGGTCGGTCGGAAGAGAGAACGGGTAAGGTAAGCAGGCGGCAATGGGCAGTCTGGGCAGTCGACTTTTGCAACTCGAGCAGTTAACGAGTACGGTAGCCGTGAGTTGCGCGACGGGGTCTTTTTTTTGCTTTTAGGATTGAACAAGTATAAGATTGAAAAAGAACATAAAAAAAAGAAAAATTTTCATTAAAAGTAAAGAGAATCGTTTTTCGATTACAACGGCACGAGTTGTGCATCATTTTTCCTGTAAAGGAAGTAGCAACATTTTATAAAAACTCTGTGAACGGTACACCCAAATCTCGGAATATTTTCCTAACATTTTTTTTCCAATCGATTTGTACGCGAATTGCTTACCTGTGTTCTGTATATTTTCCTGACAAGCAGAAGGACGTAATCCAGTGCAATTTTCCTGCAAAGAAAGGAAGAGGGAAAAATTTTATAAAAACTCTGTGACCGATACATTTAAATTTCGGAATATCTTCCTAACATTTTTTTTTATAACCGATTTGGGCGTGTATTGCTTACCTGTGTTCTGTGCATTTTCCTGAAAAGAAGTAGAGGGAAATATTTTAAAATAGATTTGTGCTTATATTTCTTACCTGGAGTAGTGGTGTCATTCAGGGCAATTAGTGCAGAATTTTCCTGCAGAAAGGGAAAGACAATCGTTCATAAAATTTGTGACGAAATTTGTGCGACATATTCCTGAAAAGCAAAAGGAAACATTTTATAAAAGATTCGTGTATATATATTACTTACCTGCTATAGTGACGAAATTTGTGCGACATTTTCCTGAAAAGCAAAAGGAAACATTTTATAAAAGATTTGTATATATATATTACTTACCCGCTATAGTGACGAAATTAGTGCGGCATTTTCCTGCAAAAGGAAGAAAGGAAATTTTATAAAAATTCTGTGAATGATACACTTAAATTTCGGGAATATTTTCCTAACATTTTTTTTTATAACCGATTTGTGCGGGTATTGCTTACCTGTGTTCTGTGCATTTTCCTGAAAAGAAGAAGAGGGAAATATTTTAAAATAGATTTTGTGCTTATATTTCTTACCTGGAGTAGTGGTGTCATTCAGGGCAATTAGTGCAGAATTTTCCTGCAGAAAGGGAAAGACAATCGTTCATAAAATTTGTGACGAAATTTGTGCGACATATTCCTGAAAAGCAAAAGGAAACATTTTATAAAAGATTCGTGTATATATATTACTTACCTGCTATAGTGACGAAATTTGTGCGACATTTTCCTGAAAAGCAAAAGGAAACATTTTATAAAAGATTTGTATATATATATTACTTACCCGCTATAGTGACGAAATTAGTGCGGCATTTTCCTGCAAAAGGAAGAAAGGAAATTTTATAAAAATTCTGTGAATGATACACTTAAATTTCGGGAATATTTTCCTAACATTTTTTTTTATAACCGATTTGTGCGGGTATTGCTTACCTGTGTTCTGTGCATTTTCCTGAAATGAAGAAGAGGGAAATATTTTAAAATAGATTTTGTGCTTATATTTCTTACCTGGAGTAGTGGTGTCATTCAGGGCAATTAGTGCAGAATTTTCCTGCAGAAAGGGAACGAAAATCGTTCATAAAATTTGTGACGAAATTTGTGCGACATCTTCCTGAAAAGCAAAAGGAAACATTTTTTTTAAATATATTTGTGCGGTTATATTCCTTACCTGCCATAGCAGTGATACTTCACGCAAACTGTGCGGTGTTTACCTGCAGAAAAGTAAAAGGAAACATTTTATAAAATTTATGGAATAATAGAATTAGGCTTCGATATGAATTACTTACCTGTAATAACAATGGTGCTCAGTTTAGTGAACTCTATGTATTTTTCCTGTAAAAAGGGAGGACAAGGCTCGAGTGCTTAAGGCTCACAAGCGTTAAATGCTCGCTATAGAGCGCTCGAGCCTAAGCCATTAAAAAAAAGTACAAATTGAAATATATTCTATATTTTTAAACATTTATTAGGTTTTAAATTATTCATTTAGAAAACACGATTTAATACTAAATTTTTTTTGTTGCCCAATCTGTTTCTTTTTATTGTAATGATGCTTCCCGACCTGGAAAATTCTTTTAAGGTCGGTATCGGATACTATCGGGTCTAGCCGTGGAACTAATCTGGAAAATCTTGGAATCGGCGTGTTTGTTCATGTCAAAACCATGCGACTCGACCGCTATAGGTTGAGCTTTTAATGCTTGCGCGTCTTAGGCACTCCAGCCTTAAAAGCTCGAGTGTTCAAAGCTCGCGAGCATTAAACGCTCGAGCGTTAAAGGCTCGTAAGCATCACTACTTAGGCTCGAGTTTTGAGCTCGAGCATTGAGCTCTAGCGTTGTAGGAGTGTTATGGCCGAGCAGCTTATTAAAACGCTCGAGCCATGCTCGAGCTTTTCACAAATTACTCGAGCTGCATTTAAAGCGTTTTTATAATGCTCGAGCCACAACTCGAGCGTTTTAGCGCCGACTCGAGCGATTTCACAACACTAACAACAGTACCGTTTAGCTCAGTTTTGTCGTGCGTGTTTTTTTTCCTACTATTTTGCTCGCAAAAGGAAGGTCAGCTCTTAGGCTGGACGGTTGAAATTTGATGCAGGCATTATTTCCCTGCGCGGCAGGTGCCTATCCTCTATATGAATTAAGACGAATATCCGTAGAGTAAGTAAAGATTCAAGTTAGTTTTGTGGCAGGTTAATTCTGCGTCATAGACATTCAAATCTTGATTTGTCTTCGCATATGATCTTACTTAAGGTTAATTATATATATATATGAAAAAAGGAGTGAAGCATATAAATTCAATATAATAATAATATATAAAGTTAATTATAATTAGTGAAATAAAAGAAAGAAGAAAAAAAATCCGAAAGCACCTTAAAGAGGTGAAAAGGAAAACAAAAAAAGAGGCCAATGAGCCCACAAGAGTGAACATAGCAGCAGCAACAGTTTCATCACAGGGTGCACCCTTTTTGCAGTCCTGCACGTTCCAGCGAGGGATGCATTTTGGTATTCGCCCTAGCCACACAGAAGGGCTCCCAGGTTTATTTTGAATATCCGTATAAGTAACTTGTGTTTTTTATATATATCTTGGTATTAGGAAAAAAATATATAATTTTCTGTTTATTACTATTAAAAGCCTCATATTGTCTAGGGACTAGGGTTGGGCTAAGTTGTTTTCAGGAGCATACAATATTAAAAAGAAGTTGTATATGAGATTTTTACTTATCAGTAATTCAAGCATTAAAGAAATAAATAGAGCTAAGAGTTACGAATCAAGATTTGAACAACGTTTTTTTTTTGCTTTTGCCATTTACTTCCATAATTTTCATTTTTTGTTTGAGTCATTGGCGTTTATAGGAACAGTCGTCAGTGGTTATATTGCCGGATCACTCTAACACTAGTTCAGTTTCAGACTGTTAGCCCTGGGCACAGCATGAGTGACTAATTTACGCTTTATGAGGGGTGAAGGGATGACGGTGCGCTGAACGGAGGCTAAACTCACACACATATGGGGCTAAGATTTTTCTTTTGCACTGCGACGTCTGAGCCAGGGTGGATGGGGGCGATGGGCCCGTCTACGTCCATTTAGGACTCCGTTATCATCGGGAGTCCACGCTCTCTCTCTCCATCTCTGCGTTTATCTGTCTCAGGGTGTTAATCACTTGTTCGGCGTTGCTGTGGTCGTTCGTTCTTTTTTCTCTTTCAGCATTTGATGAACTAATTTGTCTTCTTTGTAGGCTCTTAGGCTCCACAAGGAGAAAGAAGCCTATTAGATCCTTTTGTTTGTCTGTCTGCCCGTCTGCAGTCATACACTCAAGTCTTTTTTTTTTATTATTGTCCGTTCGTCTGTCCGACCGAAATTTTTTTTTACTCATTTATGCACAGCTTAACAAGCATCAAGGGATGTGGGTGGCAAGAACCACCCCAAGCCGGCTGATCGCTAGCGACATATTTGCTGTGCAGCCACCCACGCTAATCCGGCGATGATTTTGTAACAAGAGGTGTCGGATGCGGTATGTATCTACGTTCAGGTACAAGTGGATGTAGGTAGATCTGTCGGCTGACAAGCTCTGGGTTACAAGGTGAATTGTAGATTTGACCAGTGTCAACACAAAGCTAATCAAACAATTCACTCGACTACAGACCTTTGGTCCCCATAGAAACGAAGTCCTAGTAATGCCGAAATTCGGGTGGATCAACTGACATATACCGCGCACGAGATCCATTAGACCCTGCAAAGCCGGACAAGTGAAGAACCTGTGAAACAGGGTGCCTTCACCAGCACAAACTGTGCAAATCCTCTGAACCCGTCGGTTAATATCTGAGAACTGAGTAGGATGCACAAGACTGTGATGCAGCAATTTGAATGCTACATCAGCATCTTTGTAATTAGAAGGATAACTGTAGACTTCTCTCTCACGCCCATATTCACCGCGATGTGTGTTCGCGATCTGTTGTATCCTGTATACTCCGGAGGTCTTATTGACATAAGCACGTCACGGAGCACACGTGTTGTAAGTGTGCTGGAAGGTGTGTGAGGTGGTCTGTTCAGAACGAAAGCATGTTTCAACTTAGTGCCAGGGTCACTGGTCCCAAGTTGGCGAAATCTTCCCCGCGCAGAAGCAGCCAGGTCGTGTAATTGTGAAGTGTTAGTGTTTATTCGACAGTTTCCAGAGATATCATTAATATCTCTGAGAACTGTTAGTGTATGCGTGTCAGCATCAAAACCTCGAGCATTACTGAACACTGAATCTATTAATTCAGGATTAAACCTGATTGGAATTGACACGAATTGCGTGTACCGTAGAGCATTCCACTTAAGGTGAAATGCTGGCCTGATTCTGCCCCAGGTCTGAATCGTTGAGATTAGATCCTGTGGCCAGTCACGAGGATAGGGCGGTCGAACAGAGTGCAGGTAGTAATACTCCCCTATGCCGATCCCTCCCAGTACATTCACCCACAGTTGAGAAATCAAGCTGTCTCTCTGGCAAAACACTCTTTGCAATGCACGCACTTGGAGACACCTTGATTTCACAACCAAGTTAGTGAGACCTAATCCACCTATCTTGACTGGCAGACAGAGCGTACTTTCAGCAACCCATCCTCTTCCGCACCAAAAGGCGTCTATCGCGTTTGCTTGAAGAAGACCTACGAAGCTTTCATCAAACGGCTCAGACGAACGATGGACGAGGTAATCAAATAGTTTATCACGACTGACCTACCCATTAAGGATAATGGAAACAGTCGACTACGCCATGAGTTTACAGCTCTAGAGAGTTTCTCAAGAGCGATGCGGCTATTATTTGATTTACTCTCGCGTCCGATATACACACCTAAATACTTCAGGCAAGTATTAGTCCATTGGATGTTCAGTGGAGTATCTGTACGATCACTCCACTGTAGTATACACATTACGTACGTATATACAAACGTACATACATAGCATGAATAATAATAATGCACAATGCTTAATGACATGATATGAGCACATCATTGTACGCACATATATTATTGTGCAAGCGCCATATCATGCTTGTAAGCAAATATATCTCATATTGCAAAACAATACAAAACAAAACAGAAATACAATTTACTTCCGATTTATCAAAAGAAATTACAATCTTAAGAATCAGCAATTTGATACCATTTACAAGTAAGTCAAGTAGGTGACAAAAATGTGTGTCATAACAATTGATGTAAATTATTATTGTGAAAGGTCATTCAATAAGTAAGAAAGCAATGAATTTGCTTATTGGACAATTCATTTCTTGAAATTGCCATTTCTTGCTTATGGAATGATTTTCCATAAGAATCTATGTAAAACAATTATATAAAAGACGAAGAAAAGAATAAAGAACTCAGACTTGATTATTACTGCATTGAAGTATATTCATTTCTCGTAATTCGGCTTCATAGCCTACTGATCACAAAGCGGCACTCTTCAGCCTGATCAACCAACCTAAGCAGAGGCCTTGCCTTGCTTACCTTTAAAGCTTGAAGACTATAAAGCGGCAAATTAAGCCTAGTCTTGAGCTTAAAGATACAAATAAACAAAACAAAATATTACATGGCGACCGTGACATATGAGCCTACAAATACGGCCAAATACAAAAAGATTACACTGGAGGAGTATAGACAGAAGGCATCTGCGCTACAGAAGGAAATACGAGCCAACCCGCAAGCAGGTCCACAGCCAATTTCATTAAACACGTTGCAGAGCAAGCTGACGAAGAGGCCAAGAGGAGGGAAGGCAGTTAAACTAAGGCAGCAGTTAGGCGAAATTCATCGCATCATTCCTATAACAACGGACAAGAAATTGAAGAAGGAACTACTACAGAAAGCTAAACAGCTGAAGAACGAGCAAAGGAATCTCCAAAAGAAGGTTAAACAACTTCAGCAGCCCAAAGATATCCAGAGAAGAAATCTATCGAGGAGAATTTACGAAGAAAAAGTTGAAAGCAAGAAAGCAGGAGAACAACCTATAGTTCCATACAACGAATATTACAAGAAGGCACTTAACCACTACAAAAGTTAGAATGGGAAAAACGCAGTCAAAACAGGCGGACAATAACGGGGAAATTGTCAACAACATCAACATAGAAGACACAGTACAGATAGAAAATAATCAAATATTAACAATACTGTTAATAATATTATTACTTAAACTAATTCAATTTCTTTACTTTCTTTACAAAGAGCATAAAAAAGGTTTAAAGAAACGATATTCGAATACTGTAGTAAAAGTTTAAAAAAAAAAAAAAAAAAAAAATTTTATATTTATCGATTGTTCAAAGTACTTACGAATATGTTGTATAACTTAAGCAAATATTCAAAGAAATTATATCTTAAATAGATTATTTTTTTATAGAGGATTTGATTATAAATTATGGTATCTACTTAACATTATTTTAAAATATATATATATTTAAAATATATATATAAAAGTGTAGAGTAAAAATATATAAATACAAAAAAAAAAAAAAAAATTTATGAATAAATAAAGAAAATTAAAATATAAACCATGTCTTACGATAAATTTTAAATTTTGATGAAAGATTGCGAGAAATTAATCAAGAAAGTAGAAAAACTACACCAAACTTTCACTAAAAACCCCCAAAGAAAATTTTCGGCTCAAAATCTCCTAAACAAGTCTACTAGATTAAAGGAGATTCATAAGGAATTCGAATCTATAGCAAATCGATTAAAAGTACAATATTCGAGTAAAGATTTAGAGACTGCAATACAAAGATTCAATGGTATATACCTGAAAGCAAAATATTATATAAATTTGAAAATTGAGGAAAGCTACAACGAGACAAGATTAGACTACGATTCGGATTCTAGTTGTGAAACTACAGAAGACAATAATAGAATAAAAATGGCTGCATTTGACATAGTGACAGCATTAAAAATAATCCCAGAATTTGCTGGAGAATACAAGGAATTAGATAATTTCCTAACAATCATAGAATTATATGATAAAACATTAAAAGATGACTCCAAGAAAGAGTTAATAAATTTCGTTTGGAACGCAAGAATATCCCATAAGGCAAAGAATAGAATGGTCACAGCGGAAACACCAATATCAGTGAAAGAGTTGAGGACAACACTGAAAGCAAGTTTTAAATCAGGTAACACACCACAAAAAATTTATTCACAACTCGCTGAACTAAAACAAAGAAATTCAGGAATCAAAGTATTCACGGACAAAGTGTTAAATCTGATAAATGACTTGAATAACCTACAAATTCAAGAAGTAGGTGAAGTTAATAGAGAAACGGTAACCAAATTAAATGATAAACTGGCACTTAATATTTTTCAAAATGGTTTAAATGAAAATCTCAAACCAACAATTTTTGCAGCGCAATGCACGAAATTCTCTGAAGCAGCTGCACTAGCTTCACAAATTGAGAAACCTCTAGAACCACAGATATATTCATATAATAAACAATTTCAAAGCAAGCAAAGATTCTTTAATAGAAATTATAGATCGTTTCCAAACAATAATAGCTATAACAATTTTACACAGGATAGATGCAATCAAAGTAACAGTGGACAAACACAAAGAAAATTTTCAAATAACAGAAACTATAATACACAAAGAAATAATTCAAATTTTAACACCAGTAAAAATTTTCAAAAGCACAGTAACTATACACGCTCGAACAACAACAATATAAACCACTCAGAATACAATAGGCAACGTACAGTAAATTTTATCCAAGACACAGCAAACAACAGCAGCCCAGGTACTGCATCGAAATAAAAAAACATATAAATACGCGAATTCTTCAACTAAACAATAATGTAACAAACTTTGTAACATTAAAAGACAAATTGTCTGGTAAAAACATTAATTTTCTAATTGATACAGGTGCAGACATATCTATCTGCAAATTAAATAATTTAAATGATTATTATTTAGATGAAGATGAAACGTGCAAAATTACGGGCATAACAAACATTGAAACATTATCCTTTGGAACAACAGTCATGAAACTAATGTATGAAAACTTTAATCTAAGTCACAAATTTCATATGGTAGACAATAACTTACCATTATTGACTCATGGTATAATTGGCAGAGATTTTTTAATGAAATACTTATGCAAAATTGATTATGAGACATTTACACTCGCCATACATACGCAGAATGAAGAAATAGTGATACCGATAAGAAGCAATTTTAACAGCTTTATCACCATTCCTCCAAGATGCGAAGTAATAAAGGCAGTACGTCTGAACATCAAGGAAGACAGTGTAATTTATAACCAAGAAATTTGCAAAGGAGTATTCATTGCCAATACAATAGTCCCAGCTCAAGGCATCGCCCATATAAAGATCTTAAATACGACAGATTTGAAAGTTAATTTAGAAAATTTCACGCCTGAAATTCAATCATTAAAACACTATTATGTATTAAATCCGCTTAATACAACATTCAAAGATTCTAGCAACAGATTTGCAAAATTAAAAAACGAATTAAAAATAGAAGGTCTAGATACAGAAGCTAAAAATTCAATACTACACTTGTGTGAAGAATACCAAGGTATATTTCATTTGCCTAATGAAAAATTAACAGCAAATAACTTTTACAAACAAGATATAGCTTGCATTGAAAATAGTCCGGTTTATGTCAAAAATTACCGTTTACCGCATTCACAGTTACAAGAAATAAATGATCAAGTTCAAGATATGCTTAAGGATAATATAATAGAAAAGTCAACTAGCCCATATAATTCACCTTTATTGATAGTACCAAAAAAAAGTACGGATGATACCAAAAAATGGAGACTTGTAGTCGATTTTAGACAGCTCAACAAAAAAATTGTTGATGATAAATTCCCATTAACTAGACTTGAAGATGTCTTAGACCACCTAGGTCGAGCGAAATATTTCTCAACTCTAGACATGACAAGTTCATTTCACCAAATTGAAATCAATCCAAATTCAAGACATTTAACAGCATTCTCGACAAATCGAGGACACTTTCACTTTAAACGTTTGCCATTCGGCTTGAAGATTTCAACAAACAGCTTCCAAAGAATGTTATATATAGCACTCAGTGGTCTAGAATCTAATGCTTTTATATATGTTGATGACATTATTGTTTTTGGATGTAGTCTTCAACATCATAACAAAAATCTCGAAAAAATTTTTCAAAGACTTCAAAAATATAATCTGAAACTTAATCCCAGTAAATGCAATTTTCTAAAAAGAGAAGTAATATACCTCGGTCATCAAATAACAGAAAAAGGTATAAAAACTGATCCTAATAAGCATCACACTATTCAAAATTACCCTATTCCTAAAAATGCTGACGAAGTCAGAAGATTCATCGCATTTTGCAATTATTATAGACGTTTTATACCAAATTTCGCAAACATAGCAAAACCTCTGAATTCCCTTCTTAAAAAGAACAAACTTTTTGAGTGGTCAGAAGAATGTAACAACTCATTCGAAAATCTTAAAAACAAATTAATCAATCCACCAATTCTCAAATATCCCGATTTTGAACAACCATTCATCTTAACCACTGACGCCTCAGATCAAGCCTTAGGCGCGGTTCTTTCTCAAGGAACAATTGGTGAAGATAGACCAATTTGCTATGCGAGTCGAACTCTCAACAAACATGAAGTAAACAAGGCAATAATTGAAAAATAACTTTTAGGAATCCACTGGGGAATAAATTATTTCAGACCATACTTATACGGTAGAAAATTTATAGTAGTAACTGATCACAGACCTTTGGTTAGCTTATTCACTCACAAAAATCCATCATCCAAATTAACCAGAATCCGACTTGATCTAATGGATTACGACTTTGACATTATATATAAACAAGGTAGAATGAATACAAATGCAGATGCTCTATCTCGAATAAAATTAAATTCAAAACTTTTAAAAGAAATGATCCCAAAAAATATAAATATAATCACGAGAGGAATGCTAAAGAAAGCAAAAGAAATTAACTCTGAAGAGAATACAGAGATATCCAATGACAGGTTTGGCCAACTTTATGCATGGGATTGTACGTCTACCTCAGATACTAGAAATGTAAAAAAGATTAAATTTCATATAAATGAAAGTAATGAAAATATGCGCGCAAACAAATTGCCAAAAATAATAATAAAAGAAGATGAAGTATCGATACAGTGCAGCGATAATCTAGGGGCAAATTTAGATTTAGTCCTGGAGAAACTGTTACTCAAGATGAAGAAGAATAAAATATATGAGCTAGCAATATTTTATGAAGATAAAATATTTAAATATATAGATTCAAACAGATTCAAGAAAAAGTTCAATGAACTGCAGTATAAAAATGTTTCAAATAATATGGCAATACCACTAAGATTATTATTATATACCTCTCCAAAAAGATTAACGGATCCGAAAGAAATAAAAGAGATTATTGAACAATACCATTCCTCACCGTATGGAGGACATGCTGGAATAAAAAGATGCATTGCAAAAATAAAACAAAAATTCATTTGGAAAAATATGAGAAAAACAATAAAAGAATATGTGAAGAACTGTGAAACTTGCGCACGAAATAAAATAATAAAACATACCAAAGAACCATTTGTAATCACAAATACGCCAAACAGTAGTTTCGAGACTATTTCAATAGATACAGTAGGACCATTACGAATATCTAATGGTTACAGATACATATTAACAGTTCAGTGTGAACTCACAAAATTCGTTGAAGCGATTCCAATTGAAACAAAAGAAGCAGAAATAGTAGCACGAGCATTAGTAGAAAAATTCATACTAAAGTACGGATGCTTCAAAACGATTAAAACTGACAAAGGTACAGAATTTTGTAATGAATTATTTAAGAGTATATGCAAAATATTTAACATGAACCACATAACTTCAACACCGTATCATCATGAAACACTTGGATCTCTAGAAAGGAACCACAGAGTATTAAATGAATATCTCTTGTCTTTCACAGAGAATGATAATTGGGATATGTGGATACCATACTATATATTTTACTATAATACCACACCGCACACACATACAAACTATACACCATTTGAATTGGTCTATGGAAAAATAACAACCTTACCAGCAGAAACAATAAATAATGAACAAATGATCTATGACATAGATAATTATGCTAATGAATTAAAACTCAGATTACAAAGAGCTCATGATAGAGCAAAAGAATCACTGAACGTATCAAAAATAAAAAGAAAGTCTCAACAGAAGAGAAATGTAGAACCCTCAAATTTCAAAGTAAATGATTATGTTTACTTAAGAAAAGGAACTAAAAAAAAATCAGAAAGTCCATACGAAGGTCCATTTAAAATAGTAGACCAAAACGGAGTAAATTCCACAATAAAAATCAGAAATAACCTTAAAGACATACACAATAATAGACTAAAATTATGTAGACATAATGTAGATGATAACTAATGTACGCAAATGTAAAATCCTAACTTAACTATATAGACATAATAGCCAATATACATAAATGTAAAATCCTAACTTAGATATAAACACTGTACATAATAGATAGCATTTAGAAGTTAGTAATACCTGTACAAAATGCATAGGATATGGTAGAATATGTAGCATAATGAAAATATGTAAATAAATAAGATAAGTAATTAGTTAGATATACAAAAAAAAAAAAATTCATCCTATAAGTCAAATTTTTTTTTTTTTTTCATATTAGGGGTAGAGGTGTAGTATACACATTACGTACGTATATACAAACGTACATACATAGCATGAATAATAATAATGCACAATGCTTAATGCACATCATTGTACGCACATATATTATTGTGCAAGCGCCATATCATGCTTGTAAGCAAATATATCTCATATTGCAAAACAATACAAAACAAAACAGAAATACAATTTACTTCCGATTTATCAAAAGAAATTACAATCTTAAGAATCAGCAATTTGATACCATTTACAAGTAAGTCAAGTAGGTGACAAAAATGTGTGTCATAACAATTGATGTAAATTATTATTGTGAAAGGTCATTCAATAAGTAAGAAAGCAATGAATTTGCTTATTGGACAATTCATTTCTTGAAATTGCCATTTCTTGCTTATGGAATGATTTTCCATAAGAATCTATGTAAAACAATTATATAAAAGACGAAGAAAAGAATAAAGAACTCAGACTTGATTATTACTGCATTGAAGTATATTCATTTCTCGTAATTCGGCTTCATAGCCTACTGATCACAAAGCGGCACTCTTCAGCCTGATCAACCAACCTAAGCAGAGGCAGTAAAGCGGCATATAGCCTTGCCTTGCTTACCTTTAAAGCTTGAAGACTATAAAGCGGCAAATTAAGCCTAGTCTTGAGCTTAAAGATACAAATAAACAAAACAAAATATTACACCACCTTCCACACCACAAGCCTTGACTCTTACTAAGGTTGATTTGGGCGCCCGCTTTACATTCGAACTGTTCAAAAACAGTACGAGCGACTGGAAAAGCTTCGTCTCCTGTTACGAAAATAGACAGATCATCCGCATCGGCCAACATAAGGGCCCTCATATTGGTATATGGTAAACGAACTGAATACTGTCCGAGCATTCGACGAAGATTCACCAGTAGCGATTCCAACGAAAGATCATAAAGCATACCTGACAATGGATAGCCCTGTCTTATACCTCGATGAAACGAGATAGGAGCCAGAACTTGTCCTTGATGCTTAATCAAAATCGCTGAATCTCTATACAGTTTCCCGACGATATCGAGCCACCTGGGCGGAAACCCAAATGCCTCGAGAGCAGCCAAGAGATACTCGTGCGAGACGCTATCACAAGCCTTTTGTTGGTCTAATGAAATCATGGCCATTTGTGTACCTGTCTGTTCATGGTAGGCAAACAAATGCTTGGCTACCGCGATGTTGTCGTAGATACTACGACCAGGTACACAATAGGACTGTTCCCGGTGTATTACCGAAGCAATCACTGATGAAGAGGAAGCAATCACTGATGAAGAGGATCCCTGGGATCCTCGTCCTTACGCCGACGTCTACATTCAGGGACGAAAGATACGAGGTTTATTGGATAGCGGTGCAAATGTGAGTGTGCTCGGGGCTGGAGCGGAAGGATTCCTGGGTAAGATGGGGATTTCGTTTCACTCGATGCCGTCTTCAGTTTCGACCACTGATGGGCGGCAGCAAAAGGTCCTGGGTCACATACGGGTCCTCGTAAAATATGGTGAAAAGACGCGTATGATGAGACTACACATAGTTCCCTCTCTTCAGCAACACCTGTACCTGGGAATCGATTTTTGGAAAGCATTCGGGTTAAGACCTGTCATGGTGGATGAGCTTCATTCCTTGCCAAAAGCCTCACCTTCTTGTTCGCAACAGCACGATCTTTCAGAGTACGATTCGCAACGCTTGCAGGAGGTGATCACCTCCTTTCCATCATTCAGCCAGCAAGGCTTGGGTCTCACCACGTTGGTAGAGCATGAGATAGACATTGGTCTGGTGAAACCCATCAAACAGCATTTCTATTCAGTGTCTCCGGCAGTGCAGAAATCTCTATATGATGAGCTCGACCGAATGTTGTCGCTAGGGGTCATTGAGGAGAGCCAAAGTTCATGGTCGTCACCAGTGACTTTAGTTAAGAAGGCCAACGGTAAAGTGTGCCTCTGTCTGGACGCCCGAAAATTAAATTCCGTAACAGTCCCAGATGCCTTTCCGTTACGTCTTATAGATGGACTCCTCAGTAGACTCCAGGAGACAAAGTTTATTTCTGCCATAGACCTGAAGGATGCGTTCTGGCAAATCCCTCTCGTTGTGGGATCAAGAGACAACATTGCTTTCGCAGTGCCGGGAAGACCCCTTTACCAGTTCAAGGTGCTTCCGTTTTGACTTTGCAACGCTCCGCAGACAATGTGCAAGCTGATGTGCAAAGTCATCCCTCACCAACTGCATGACCGAGTGTCTGTGTATCTTGACGACTTACTCATTACTTCCTCCACGTTCGACGAACAGCTAAGGCTTCTGGCGGAAGTCGCGTCGTTGCTTCGCTCTGCCGGCCTGACGATCAACGTGGAGAAAAGCAAGTTTTGTATGAGAGAGGTCAGATATCTTGGCTTTGTAGTTGGGGATGGGTGCTTGTGAGCTGATCCCGAAAAGGTCACTGCTATTCAGAGCTTGCCAAGGCCAACAACGGTCAAGAAAATACGTAGCTTCCTCGGAGTATGCGACTGGTATAGGAGGTTCATTCCACATTTCGCTACCATCGCTAGTCCTCTGACAGACCTTCTAAAGAAGAACATCAAGTACGAGTGGAACGAACAAGCGGAACTGGCATTCCAACAGCTAAAACAGTGTCTGATGACCGCACCAGTGCTCGCGAATCCTGACTTATCCAAGCCTTTTTTCATGCAGTGCGACGCTAGCACTACAGGAGTTGGAAGCGTCTTGTTTCAGCGTTCTGTGGATGGGGATGAACATCCCATCGCTTACATGTCACAGAAGCTGAACGCTGCTCAACGCAACTACAGAATAACCGAGTTAGAGTGTCTGGCCGCCGTATTGAGCATAAAAAGGTTCAGGCCGTATGTGGAAGGACTGGAGTTCACGGTCATTACTGACCACGCAAGCCTCAAATGGCTCATGGACCAACGGGATCTATGTGGCAGGCTGGCTCGTTGGAGCCTCAAACTCCAGGCCTTCAAGTTTCACATTGAATACCGTAAGGGTAAGGACAATGTGGTGGCTGATGCTCTTTCCAGGTCATTTGCTGACGAGGCAGTGGAACAACACACAGACGAGTTAGTTTATCTCGCGCAAGTCAGTTCGCTTGATCTGAAGTCCCCCGCATTCCATGAGGAAACGTATGTGGAGAGAATCCAGCGAATCACTTCCAGTCCAAGCGGTTTTCCGAACTTACGAATTAGCGGTGGTAAGGTCTATATCTCATTTTCGTTCCCAAATAACTACTTCTCAGAGGAGCGGGTTCAGTGGAGGCTATGGGTTCCTAATAGTCTCACTGGCGATTTGATAAAATCCGAGCATAGTCCTCCTATAGCAGCACATTTCGGTTTCGCAAAAACCTTGGAGAAATTACGTCGTCAGTACTACTGGCCGAGCATGGCTTCAGAAGTACGACAGTTCATAAACGCCTGCGAAACGTGTAAACTGATCAAGCCGACCAATGTGTCTTCAAGACCTCCACTGGGCTCGGTACGGTCTACCGAGCTGCCATGGCAGCGCATCTTCTGTGATTTTTTAGGACCATACCCGCGTAGTCGAGGCAAAAATAGGTACATCTTCATCGTACTGGATCACTTATCTAAGTTTGTGTTGTTGGAAGCATTGCCCGAGGCCACAGCCTCGCGGGTTGTCAAATTCCTGGAGAAAAAGGTCTTCTTAATGTTTGGAGTTCCGGAAATGGTACATTCAGACAATGGTAGTCAGTTCATTGCAAAGATATTCGCCCAATTGTTAGATCGTTATGGAGTGAAACACATTTTCTCACCAGCCTACTCCCCTCAATCAAACGCCTCTGAGCGTGTTAATCAGTCAGGTCTGGCAGCGATCCGCGCCTACGTCGGCACAGAGCATCGAAATTGGGACGAACATCTGAGCGAGATTGGCTTCGCCATCCGTAATGTCGTGCATGAGTCGTCTAAATGCTCGCCATATTTCTTGCTTTTCGGTCGATATCCGGTAACAAGCGGTAGCTCATATCAATTTCTGCGAGATTTGAAGGCAGATTCCGATGGGGCTATTGAGTGTATACCTGTCAACCAAAAGCTTCAGCTGTTGCGCGATGAAGTAAAGTTTCGTCTTACTGAGGCGTATCGAAAGTACGCCGCTGGTTACAACTTGCGAACTCGAGAAAGAGCTTTTGTACCTGGACAGACGGTGTACGTCCGAAACTTTGTGCAAAGTAGCGCAGTCGATCGCTTTGCTGCCAAATTGGCACCTAAGTTCATAAAAGCGACTATTGTAGAACGAATCGGGCGTGTTTCATATCGTCTGCAGAATGATAAGGGTGTTTCAATCGGAATTTTCCATGCTCAGGATATAAAGTCCTGATCAGAGTCGATTAGATCTCGGTAGCCCTAAGAAGGCATCCGGCAAGCTTCACTTGTGAACTACAGGTTATCTCAAGCCCTCCTACTACTTCTTCAGTGGTGGGTGATAGCCTTCATCTGAAGGATTTTACTTTCCTGTCTTTCTTCAATTTGCTTTCAACCAAATGGTTTCCGAGTGGTGGTTGGTGTGGCTGAAGTGTCAGTGGAGTGTAGTTTTTTTGCGTATTATCTCTAAACTATCGAGTTTAGATGGTCTCAGTCTTTGTTACTAACCCCTTCTGGGTTAGCCTTCATCCGAAGGATTTTACTTTTCTGTCCTTTCTTCAATTTTCTTCCAATTCAAGAATGTCACAGCGTCATCAAGTGCGGATGGAGTCCCAGCGATTTTTTTCTTTTTTGTATATATTGTGTATTATCTCTAAACTAACAAGTTTAGATGGTCTCAGTCTTTGTTACTAACCCCTTCTGGGTTAGCCTTCATTTGAAGGATGCTTCTTTCCTGTCCTTTCTTCAATTCCCTTAGAGCTTGAACTCGCCTGCTGCATCCCGCGGGATTTCCGTCATCCTGAGTGAGTTGATAGATGAATTCTATCTGTTACGAAGCGATTTCCTCTCTTGGGATTGGGGGGAATTTCCGGGGTGTTGCGACTGGATTCAGCAGAACACAGAACGCTAAGTAGCGGCGTTTCACCGACGAAGTCGTAGTCTCGAGCCGAACATTCCCGCACCCAATAAACCGATCGCTGCACATCTTCCTGGCCAGCTCGTTGGCAAGGCGAGTTGATAGACGACGTCTATCTATAGATCAGTCCTCCCTGTTCCAAGACGAACTGGGATCAGGGCCGCAGATGGGACTTGATTTCTTAATAACTTAGGGTATAGTGTATGCCCGGCTTGAGACTCTTGCGGGTCGTCCCCACGTCGGGCGCGTTGTGAGTGAATCTATTACCTTTTAGGGCATATCCTGACATATGTCTCGTGTCAAAGCCCGGCTTGAGACTCTTATCTCCGTGGGTCGTCCCCACGCTGTAGCGTATTCCCCGTACGCTACCCTTTCTTCCTCCCTTCGTTCTTTTCTTTTTTTGGCTTCTCTACCTTTTGTAGAGAAACCCGCATAATCCTCCCAGGATACCTGAAAAGGGGTGAAAAGGTACATTTTTGAGAAGTAGCCCTATGCTACTTCTCCATATTACAATTCCTGGAAAGATAAAATATAAACATTTTTGAGAAGTAGCCCTATGCTACTCCTCCATATTATAAATTCCTGGAAAAAAATTAAATTATAAACATTTTTGACAAGTAGCCCTATGATACCATCATGTAATGTATTGCAGTGGGTCCACAAATGCAAAAATTCCAAGAAAGTTCTGCTCGAAAACAAAATATTCTTTCTACCTAGAAAGAATACACACACAGCCGTACTCTGGCAATAGCACCAGCGCTAACCTGCCTTTAAAACTCCAAAAAATGTAAAATGTTCGCCTAGCGGTGGGCACAAAAGACACGAGACGAGCCGAGCCGGTGGTGAACGAAGGCGCTCGTCTGGCGGTCGGTCGGAAGAGAGAACGGGTAAGGTAAGCAGACGGCAATGGGCAGTCTGGGCAGTCGACTTTTGCAACTCGAGCAGTTAACGAGTACGGTAGCCGTGAGTTGCGCGACGGGGTCTTTTTTTTGCTTTTAGGATTGAACAAGTATAAGATTGAAAAAGAACATAAAAAAAAGAAAAATTTTCATCAAAAGTAAAGAGAATCGTTTTTCGATTACAACGGCACGAGTTGTGCATCATTTTTCTTGTAAAGGAAGTAGCAACATTTTATAAAAACTCTGTGAACGGTACACCCAAATCTCGGAATATTTTCCTAACATTTTTTTTTCCAATCGATTTGTACGCGAATTGCTTACCTGTGTTCTGTATATTTTCCTGACAAGCAGAAGGACGTAATCCAGTGCAATTTTCCTGCAAAGAAAGGAAGAGGGAAAAATTTTATAAAAACTCTGTGAACGATACATTTAAATTTCGGAATATCTTCCTAACATTTTTTTTTATAACCGATTTGGGCGTGTATTGCTTACCTGTGTTCTGTGCATTTTCCTGAAAAGAAGTAGAGGGAAATATTTTAAAATAGATTTGTGCTTATATTTCTTACCTGGAGTAGTGGTGTCATTCAGGGCAATTAGTGCAGAATTTTCCTGCAGAAAGGGAAAGACAATCGTTCATAAAATTTGTGACGAAATTTGTGCAACATATTCCTGAAAAGCAAAAGGAAACATTTTATAAACGATTCGTGTATATATATTACTTACCTGCTATAGTGACGAAATTTGTGTGACATTTTCCTGAAAAGCAAAAGGAAACATTTTATAAAAGATTTGTATATATATATTACTTACCCGCTATAGTGACGAAATTAGTGCGGCATTTTCCTGCAAAAGGAAGAAAGGAAATTTTATAAAAATTCTGTGAATGATACACTTAAATTTCGGGAATATTTTCCTAACATTTTTTTTATAACCGATTTGTGCGGGTATTGCTTACCTGTGTTCTGTGCATTTTCCTGAAAGGAAGAAGAGGGAAATATTTTAAAATAGATTTTGTGCTTATATTTCTTACCTGGAGTAGTGGTGTCATTCAGGGCAATTAGTGCAGAATTTTCCTGCAGAAAGGGAAAGACAATCGTTCATAAAATTTGTGACGAAATTTGTGCGACATATTCCTGAAAAGCAAAAGGAAACATTTTATAAAAGATTCGTGTATATATATTACTTACCTGCTATAGTGACGAAATTTGTGCGACATTTTCCTGAAAAGCAAAAGGAAACATTTTATAAAAGATTTGTGTATATATATTACTTACCCGCTATAGTGACGAAATTAGTGCGGCATTTTCCTGCAAAAGGAAGAAAGGAAATTTTATAAAAATTCTGTGAATGATACACTTAAATTTCGGGAATATTTTCCTAACATTTTTTTTTATAACCGATTTGTGCGGGTATTGCTTACCTGTGTTCTGTGCATTTTCCTGAAAAGAAGAAGAGGGAAATATTTTAAAATAGATTTTGTGCTTATATTTCTTACCTGGAGTAGTGGTGTCATTCAGGGCAATTAGTGCAGAATTTTCCTGCAGAAAGGGAACGAAAATCGTTCATAAAATTTGTGACGAAATTTGTGCGACATCTTCCTGAAAAGCAAAAGGAAACATTTTTTTTAAATATATTTGTGCGGTTATATTCCTTACCTGCCATAGCAGTGATACTTCACGCAAACTGTGCGGTGTTTACCTGCAGAACAGTAAAAGGAAACATTTTATAAAATTTATGGAATAATAGAATTAGGCTTCGATATGAATTACTTACCTGTAATAACAATGGTGCTCAGTTTAGTGAACTATATGTATTTTTCCTGTAAAAAGGGAGGACAAGGCTCGAGTGCTTAAGGCCCACAAGCGTTAAATGCTCGCTATAGAGCGCTCGAGCCTAAGCCATTAAAAAAAAGTACAAATTGAAATATATTCTATATTTTTAAACATTTATTAGGTTTTAAATTATTCATTTAGAAAACACGATTTAATACTAAATTTTTTTTGTTGCCCAATCTGTTTCTTTTTATTGTAATGATGCTTCCCGACCTGGAAAATTCTTTTAAGGTCGGTATCGGATACTATCGGGTCTAGCCGTGGAACTAATCTGGAAAATCTTGGAATCGGCGTGTTTGTTCATGTCAAAATCATGCGACTCGACCGCTATAGGTTGAGCTTTTAATGCTTGCGCGTCTTAGGCACTCCAGCCTTAAAAGCTCGAGTGTTCAAAGCTCGCGAGCATTAAACGCTCGAGCGTTAAAGGCTCGTAAGCATCACTACTTAGGCTCGAGTTTTGAGCTCGAGCATTGAGCTCTAGCGTTGTAGGAGTGTTATGGCCGAGCAGCTTATTAAAACGCTCGAGCCATGCTCGAGCTTTTCACAAATTACTCGAGCTGCATTTAAAGCGTTTTTATAATGCTCGAGCCACAACTCGAGCGTTTTAGCGCCGACTCGAGCGATTTCACAACACTAACAACAGTGCCGTTTAGCTCAGTTTTGTCGTGCGTGTTTTTTTTCCTACTATTTTGCTCGCAAAAGGAAGGTCAGCTCTTAGGCTGGACGGTTGAAATTTGATGCAGGCATTATTTCCCTGCGCGGCAGGTGCCTATCCTCTATATGAATTAAGACGAATATCCGTAGAGTAAGTAAAGATTCAAGTTAGTTTTGTGGCAGGTTAATTCTGCGTCATAGACATTCAAATCTTGATTTGTCTTCGCATATGATCTTACTTAAGGTTAATTATATATATATATGAAAAAAGGAGCGAAGCATATAAATTCAATATAATAATAATATATAAAGTTAATTATAATTAGTGAAATAAAAGAAAGAAGAAAAAAAATCCGAAAGCACCTTAAAGAGGTGAAAAGGAAAACAAAAAAAGAGGCCAATGAGCCCACAAGAGTGAACATAGCAGCAGCAACAGTTTCATCACAGGGTGCACCCTTTTTGCAGTCCTGCACGTTCCAGCGAGGGATGCATTTTGGTATTCGCCCTAGCCACACAGAAGGGCTCCCAGGTTTATTTTGAATATCCGTATAAGTAACTTGTGTTTTTTATATATATCTTGGTATTAGGAAAAAAATATATTATTTTCTGTTTATTACTATTAATAGCCTCATATTGTCTATATGTTCTGTAGATTATAAGTCTAGCTAGTAGGGACTAGGGTTGGGCTAAGTTGTTTTCAGGAGCATACAATATTAAAAAGAAGTTGTATATGAGATTTTTACTTATCAGTAATTCAAGCATTAAAGAAATAAATAGAGCTAAGAGTTACGAATCAAGATTTGAACAACGTTTTTTTTTGCTTTTGCCATTTACTTCCATAATTTTCATTTTTTGTTTGAGTCATTGGCGTTTATAGGAACAGTCGTCAGTGGTTATATTGCCGGATCACTCTAACACTAGTTCAGTTTCAGACTGTTAGCCCTGGGCACAGCATGAGTGACTAATTTACGCTTTATGAGGGGTGAAGGGATGACGGTGCGCTGAACGGAGGCTAAACTCACACACATATGGGGCTAAGATTTTTCTTTTGCACTGCGACGTCTGAGCCAGGGTGGATGGGGGCGATGGGCCCGTCTACGTCCATTTAGGACTCCGTTATCATCGGGAGTCCACGCTCTCTCTCTCCATCTCTGCGTTTATCTGTCTCAGGGTGTTAATCACTTGTTCGGCGTTGCTGTGGTCGTTCGTTCTTTTTTCTCTTTCAGCATTTGATGAACTAATTTGTCTTCTTTGTAGGCTCTTAGGCTCCACAAGGAGAAAGAAGCCTATTAGATCCTTTTGTTTGTCTGTCTGCCCGTCTGCAGTCATACACTCAAGTCTTTTTTTTTTATTATTGTCCGTTCGTCTGTCCGACCGAAATTTTTTTTTACTCATTTATGCACAGCTTAACAAGCATCAAGGGATGTGGGTGGCAAGAACCACCCCAAGCCGGCTGATCGCTAGCGACATATTTGCTGTGCAGCCACCCACGCTAATCCGGCGATGATTTTGTAACAAGAGGTGTCGGATGCGGTATGTATCTACGTTCAGGTACAAGTGGATGTAGGTAGATCTGTCGGCTGACAAGCTCTGGGTTACAAGGTGAATTGTAGATTTGACCAGTGTCAACACAAAGCTAATCAAACAATTCACTCGACTACAGACCTTTGGTCCCCATAGAAACGAAGTCCTAGTAATGCCGAAATTCGGGTGGATCAACTGACATATACCGCGCACGAGATCCATTAGACCCTGCAAAGCCGGACAAGTGAAGAACCTGTGAAACAGGGTACCTTCACCAGCACAAACTGTGCAAATACTCTGAACCCGTCGGTTAATATCTGAGAACTGAGTAGGATGCACAAGACTGTGATGCAGCAATTTGAATGCTACATCAGCATCTTTGTAATTAGAAGGATAACTGTAGACTTCTCTCTCACACCCATATTCACCGCGATGTGTGTTCGCGATCTGTTGTATCCTGTATACTCCGGAGGTCTTATTGACATAAGCACGTCACGGAGCACACGTGTTGTAAGTGTGCTGGAAGGTGTGTGAGGTGGTCTGTTCAGAACGAAAGCATGTTTCAACTTAGTGCCAGGGTCACTGGTCCCAAGTTGGCGAAATCTTCCCCGCGCAGAAGCAGCCAGGTCGTGTAATTGTGAAGTGTTAGTGTTTATTCGACAGTTTCCAGAGATATCATTAATATCTCTGAGAACTGTTAGTGTATGCGTGTCAGCATCAAAACCTCGAGCATTACTGAACACTGAATCTATTAATTCAGGATTAAACCTGATTGGAATTGACACGAATTGCGTGTACCGTAGAGCATTCCACTTAAGGTGAAATGCTGGCCTGATTCTGCCCCAGGTCTGAATCGTTGAGATTAGATCCTGTGGCCAGTCACGAGGATAGGGCGGTCGAACAGAGTGCAGGTAGTAATACTCCCCTATGCCGATCCCTCCCAGTACATTCACCCACAGTTGAGAAATCAAGCTGTCTCTCTGGCAAAACACTCTTTGCAATGCACGCACTTGGAGACACCTTGATTTCACAACCAAGTTAGTGAGACCTAATCCACCTATCTTGACTGGCAGACAGAGCGTACTTTCAGCAACCCATCCTCTTCCGCACCAAAAGGCGTCTATCGCGTTTGCTTGAAGAAGACCTACGAAGCTTTCATCAAACGGCTCAGACGAACGATGGACGAGGTAATCAAATAGTTTATCACGACTGACCTACCCATTAAGGATAATGGAAACAGTCGACTACGCCATGAGTTTACAGCTCTAGAGAGTTTCTCAAGAGCGATGCGGCTATTATTTGATTTACTCTCGCATCCGATATACACACCTAAATACTTCAGGCAAGTATTAGTCCATTGGATGTTCAGTGGAGTATCTGTACGATCACTCCACCTTCCACACCACAAGCCTTGACTCTTACTAAGGTTGATTTGGGCGCCCGCTTTACGTTCGAACTGTTCAAAAACAGCACGAGCGACTGGAAAAGCTTCATCTCCTGTTACGAAAATAGACAGATCATCCGCATCGGCCAACATAAGAGGCCTCATATTGGTATATGGTAAACGAACTGAATACTGTCCGAGCATTCGACGAAGATTCACCAGTAGCGATTCCAACGAAAGATCATAAAGCATACCTGACAATGTATAGCCCTGTCTTATACCTCGATGAAACGAGATAGGAGCCAGAACTTGTCCTTGATGCTTAATCAAAATCGCTGAATCTCTATACAGTTTCCCGACGATATCGAGCCACCTGGGCGGAAACCCAAATGCCTCGAGAGCAGCCAAGAGATACTCGTGCGAGACGCTATCACAAGCCTTTTGTTGGTCTAATGAAATCATGGCCATTTGTGTACCTGTCTGTTCATGGTAGGCAAACAAATGCTTGGCTACCGCGATGTTGTCGTAGATACTACGACCAGGTACACAATAGGACTGTTCCCGGTGTATTACCGAAGCAATCACTGAGCGGAGTAGCGTCCCTAATGCTTAGCAGACGATTTTGTAGTCTACATTGCATAGGGTTACTGGCCTCCGGTTCCCCATCCTCTGCAAATCTCTCTTCTTTGGAATCAAGCGCATAACAGACCGCCTCCAACTAGAAGGAAAGCCTGAATGTGTCTCAACCGCCGAATTGAAGACTTCCAAAAGGTCAGGAATTAATAAATCCCTGAAACGTATGAAGAATTCTGGAGTCAAGCCGTCATAGCCAGGTGAAGTGTGTCGCCTTACATCCTTTGTCGCAGCAAGCATATCCTCCAATGTGATTACTGTATCCAGGAACTCCTTAGACTCAGAGTAGTAGTAGTTTCGAATATATTCTGATGCTTCCGCCTCCCTCACAACAACCTTCGAACCGCGAGCTCCACTATCGTCCTCCTCCGAGTGGGGCCGTTTTGGAGCGACTGGCTTTGCTGGCTCTGGAGGAGGCAGCATCACACGGTCAACTTTCTTGCTCCTCGTCCTCTTTTTTTTTACTAAATGGCTAGTCGACTTCTCGTCGGAAGTAGCCGATTTTCACTTGCTGACGTGGCACCGTTTACAGCCGTAATAGTTTTTGCCTCTGGGACAATTTCAGGCACTTTAACCACTGCCTGCTCCAAAATAGCAGGTTGAGTGCCGACCGACGGTTCCTTCTCCAGAGCCACTGTTCCGTCTCGGAACAACAAAAAATTATAAATTTAAAAAGGTTTTGTTACAACTAACACTCACAGTTAACAAATTTTTCCCACGAAGACAATATACTCATCCCTCGATGTTATCAGCAACATAATCTAAAATAACACAAAAAACAAGCATCAGTCATAACATAAACAAATTATAAAAGTCTCAAATCATTTCATGATCTGAGACTTTTTCCAAAAACACACACTTAACTCCAAAAAAAGGGAAATCCAATCCCATGGTACTGCGCAGGTTCATGTACGTCGTCAGCTAAAATTAAAAAAGAAAACAAATCATTAACAAAAATAAATAATATAAACATTCAAAATATAAACACTTACCTATAATCAAGCAGCTGCCACCAAGTCGTTTGACATTTCCAAAATGGCAGCTTTCAGTACATTGTAAAAAATTCCGATTAGACTATGATGACGTCACTGAGTGTCTAAAAATCTAACAAACGACGCGAGCGTCATAGCAACGCCACCGGCAGACACAATTTCTATTGTGTTTCTGCCTATAAATAGCAAGATGCTGGAAGTAGCAAATCACTCAAGTTCTGACTGAACATTGAGACAGATCGGCAGTTATATTGAAGCCACTGAAGTCTTGTTTAACCAATTAAACCAAGGGAAGTACATGAATCCTTTTTTACTAACAAATTTAATATATATATTTTCAGCACCCTACATCGGGAGTCTTGATCCCAGCCATTTTAAAGAGCAGTTATATGATGCTCACTCTGTTAAAACTAAAATCCTTCCCCCTTTAATTGATTTTATTAATAATAGTGTCTTTTTTATTACAGATTAAAATGCGCCAGTGGATGCTGATTACCTTTATTTTAGTGTAAATAAGTAAGTTTGAGTTGTTGAAAGAAATTAAAGTGAATTTTTTAGAATTTAAGTACTGAATTGCCTAGATATTAAGAAGTATTTTGTGATCAATAAATAAGTGAATTTTTGTTATTTTGAACTCAACCTGTCGTATCATTTCTAAAACCGGGACCTGCCCCTTTTTTATGCTAAGCCCACATTGGGACTTAACATTGGTCCTTCAAAGCCGGATAAGACAGGGAGATTTTCAAAATGACAGAGATCGCTAGTTTGAAATTATCACTAGTCGCGCTTAATGATCATGTTATGGAACTATAGTGAGTGATTGGCTTTGGATGTAAAGTCCCGACTGCCAGCAAGAGCTGACAGATCACTCGACGGACAGCGTTGACTGCAGGGCGGCACGCAAGCTCGCCTCGGCTCATTGGCGGAGAGTGTGGGGAGGTTCCACGAAAACCTGCCGCTGCCGTCAGCCATAATCAAAAAGAATTCGTCGTGCTTATCCAACAAAAGCAATTGAAGGCGCAGATGGTCTGCCTTCCTTGCCTGCCCCATCCTCCTATCTGACTCTGAGGGCAAGATTTTTCAGAGACCCTATTTGATCTGTAAAGAGAAGACTAGCGAGCTAGACGAACCTCACGTGAGAGGGCGCCAGGATAATGAAGGGGAAATTAAAACTTTCAACGTTTCATAGTTACGTTATAATTCCAGGTAGGTCGTACTTCATCTACAGCCAAGGCACATATATGTATACATATCATTAGTTCAAAAAATATCATTATTTCAAAGCATATATAGGTAAGTATATCATTAAATTAGCTATATACATATGTATACGTATCACTAGTTCAAAAAAATATCATTATTTCAAAGTATATACAGGGAAGTATATCATCAAATTAGACATATATATATATCTAATATAAAAGTCTATTTATCAAGCTAGGTATATACTAAAGTACTTCACTATGTACTTAGTAGTTATACATTATACTCTCTGCCTCGTGAATTACAAAACGGAAAAAAAATTGTTTAACGACAAGCAGACTGACGGGCCTGAGTACGTAACAAAATATAGAATGCCAAGAATATGTAATAATAATTGCCTAGGCAAAAAAAATATATATATATTATATACTGATAAAAAGTCAATTCAATTTTTCAAGTAATTGTAATATTAAGATCTGATGGGTTTAATTAGATCGTCTAATAGCAATATCTCAAATCCTCTCATTCAAGACTACTAATACTAAAATATGGTTAAATTAAGTACATTATACCATAAAAAGCGAATTCAATTCTTCAAGCACCTGCAATATTAAGATTTGATTGGATCAAATCGATCGTCTACTAGTACTACATCAGATTCAATCTTTCAAGGCTAGTAATAATAAGATTTGGTTAACCTAATTACACTATATACTAATAAAAGTCAATTTCAATTCTTTAAGATTTGATACTATTAGGATTTGATTGCATTAATTTGGTTGTTTACTAATAAAATATCAACTTCAAGACTAATCATAATAAAATCTGATTAAATTATTTGTATTATATAGTAATAAAAAGTCAAATTCAATTGAACGAGTAAACAAATGAGTGACGCAACTTACATGCTTTTTGTGGATAGTGGTCCCTGCAAAGGCCTCCGTGGTGGTCCGCTTTGTCCTAGATTTAAAAGAAACATTACAATCTCAATCCCTAGGCCACTCGTTATCCTCACTAAGATCACTGCACTAATTACTGTACTCTAATAACTTGGGGCTATACTAAGATACCTAGGCATCGCGGCTCCTTCAATAATATCCGACTGGATAATCGCACCGAATGGGCGACTGGATGTCGCAAAAATTTTATGATAATTTGTTGTCTGGATGTCGCAAATTTGTATTATAATTTGTTGACTGGATGTCACAAATTTTTATTATAATTTGTTGCCTGGATGTCGCAAATTTGTATTATAATTTGTTGACTGGACGTCGCAAAATTTTTATGGTAATTGGTTGACTGGATGTTGCAAATTTTTATTATAATTTGTTGACTGGATGTTGCAAATTTTTATTATAATTTGTTGACTGGATGTTGCAAATTTTTATTATAATTTGTTGACTGGATGTTACTTGGAGTGGACAATTGTCCGGGACGTTGTTTGATTCTTAAAAAAAGATTCACCAAAATCATACAGGGATGCAGTGTGCATGATAGCCGCAGACATTTTTAAACCATGAGACTAGATTTTTCTGTCAGCTACTGACTCCGTTGCCTGTTGGATAGCGGTGTTTTCCTTTCAATAGAAATTTGCTTACAGGAAAACAGAATAAAATTTAATTTTCACTTTTTCTCCAACAGCTGATTAGTAGGAATTTTTCTTTTGTTTTACAATACTCGTGAACTGAAGCAACTATTCCAAAGTTGTCATAAATTAAAAAGCGTATCACCCCAAAAACTTTCCAATACGCATTTAACCCACGTGTCCCTCTGCGTCGCTCGCTTCGTTAGTCTTTTTTAATTTTTCCTTCTTTTTTGTTTTTTATTTATCCAGTACCTTGCCTTGAAATTCCTCTCGGGCACGATGTCGGGGAGAATTCTTGATGCACAATTTCTTTTGGAACTACCTTCCATGCGCGTCACTTTACTCAAGAAGTAAGACAGATGGATTGTCTTCTTCTTCTTTGTCACCACCGTCAGAATGTCACTCCGAGCTCGAGGAAACGCACTTCTCTCGGTCGGGGTGCGTTTTAATTTTCTGCTCGTCGCGGCCGGCTTACACGCTTGCTTCAGTACTTTGTGTAGCATATTGCTATATGCAATATGCTACGACCATAACAGTGCAGAGTGGTCTGCGCCACCCGTGGTTCAGACAACGCTGAATAATGGTCGACTGAGCTAGCCGGTCTTACACATAGGCCTCATCGCTGCGCGCGCCCAATGTGTGTCACGACCCAATGAGTATTCCTCATCACGCGAATTTGCCTACGACTGTCGGCTATACTTGACTGATATCGCATCGAGGACACATCCCTGAAAACTCGTCAGTCTTTGATCAGACCTCGACGTCTTTCTCCTCGTGGGAAACCAAAGTTGCATCGGCAAGCTGGTAACCCATAAAATCCAACCGGTCGATGTCTCTTTGCCTTCCTTCACCGAGATGCTGATCAGTAACCCAAAGAACTGATCGCTAAGCTTTCCCGGCGTCGTTGAAGAGGTGACGTTGTCGATTTAGATTCCTAACATGCTAACAGCCGTATACAGGAATAGATTCCGACAGGTATATCACCCACCTTTGACGGGGCAATAGGAGGGCTTCGCGATATCCTATAGTTTACCAGTGAAGCTGGCTGGATGCCTTCTTAGGGCTACCAGGAATAGATTTAGTACTACTATGTCCGAGGATTGCCGAGTAACGAAATGTTGTAGACGGACAGACAAGGAAAAATCCTCCTAATGAGGCCGACCCGGAAGGGACTATAAAAGGCTATCTACTCATAAGAGGTATAGGTGTGCTGATGAGATGAATTCCAACAGGTATATCACCCACCATTGACGGGGCAATAGGAGGGCCTCGCGATATGCTATAGTTTACCAGTGAAGCTGGCTGAATGCCTTCTTAGGGCTACCAGGAATAAACGTGACAGTCGATAGATGACGCGTCTAGACTGGATATCAATGCCTGATGTCTTTGGCGTGATAGACTCCTAGCAGTTTCCCCTGCAGATCTTCAAGCTCGTATAGGGAGTTTATTTTCTTGGCTCGAACCCGACACTTGACAAATTTTCGTCCCAGTTTAGCACTAGTCTGCTGTTGGAAGTTGCTTTGGGCAAAATTCCGTCTAAATACCTCTTGACTCACTTTGAACTCAACAGGCTTCGCCCTGAGATTATAGGCTCGTGAACCCTGTTCGAACGCATGGTGTAAGTTCTCCTGCACTCTCGCACGGATCAATCTCATTTTGTCTTCAGCATCTACTCTCAACGGCTCTCCAAGAGTTCCAAGGCTCCTCAAGATGGAATAGGAGCTGTTCAATCATTTGTTGACCGAAGAGTGTTCGATAGGGGGAGAAACCAGTAGCTCGATGGAAAAAGCTCCTAAGGGAACTAGCTACTTGGCTCAGCTTCTCATCCCATTTGGTGTGTTCCTTCCGAATATACGCTCTAATCCCTGACAATAGAGACCTGTTTACTCGCTCTGAGGCGTTTGCTTGCGGCGAGTAAACTGCCGTTCGAAAGTGATTCACCCCATAATTATCCAGTAATCTGGCGAACTGAGTCGAGCAAAACTGGACTCCATTGTCAGAGACTATCGTTTCCGGGACTCCGAACACGTGGAACACTTCCGTCTCGATGAATTGGCACACATTGAGTGTAGATGCTTTTCTCATAGGTTTGAGAATTGGGAATTTTGAAAGGGTCAAGAACTATTAAAATGCACACATTTCCTTTCACTGAATTGGGAATTTTGAAAAGGGTCAAGAACTATTAAAATGCACACATTTCCTTTCACTGACCGAGGATATGAACCTAGAAAATCGATATACAGCTTCTGTCACAGACTGGATTCTCATAGATGGTCTCAGAATAGTATTGGGAGCCTTCGTTTCCTTATACACGTCACAGGCGCCTACGTATTTTCTAACATCAACTGTCATTCGTGGCCAGTACAGATGTCTTCGCAGACGTTCCAGTGTTTTCCCTATACTTCCGTGTGAAGCTAGTGGCGGATCATGAGCCCTTGAAATGACGTCGGTGACAAGCCCTCGTGGAATCCAAAGCATCCAAGCTTCTCCTTCCTGAATCGGATCGCCTGTTCTCGGAACAGTCCGAATGTAAACGAAGCCATTCCTGACGCAAAGATCTGGTAGTTTACCAGAAGTCGTTTTAACCTTACGCCTCAGTTCCTCATATTCCAACGAGTTGAAATATGGCGAACTAAGGTCAACTTCCGGGCCAGGATCTTCGTTGGTGGACAGGCTGTTACAATGGATGCGTGACAGCGCATCAGGGACGACGTTCAGGCTTCCTTTTCGGTGCTCAATAGTGAAGTCGAAACCGTGAAGCTTCAAACTCCACCGAGCAAGTCTACCACTGAGGTCCTTTTGAGACATCAGCCATTTCAAGCTCGCATGATCCGTCACTATCTTAAACGGAATGAGTTCTATGAAGGGCCGGAACTTCTGTATGCTCAAGATTGCAGCTAAGCATTCTTGCTCTGTGACGGTGTAATTTCGTAGGCTATTGGCTTCTCGTGGCCAATGTCATCTAGTTGAATCAGCACCCCACCAATACCTTGTTGGCTCGCATCGTACTGTATAACGAATGGTTTGGTAAAGTCTGGACTCACTAACAACGGAGCAGAGGTAAGTTTTTGTTTTAGCATCTCCAGAGACGTCTGGGCTTCGGGTGTTCACTTGAACTGACTGGGGTTTTTCAAGGTGTCTGTAATGGAGGCAGTTAAGTCAGCATAGTTCGGAATGAACCGTCTATACCATCCCGCCAGACCTAGTAAGCGTCGGGCTTGTTGAACAGTTTTAGGTGACGGATAGTCAACTATAGCTGAGATCTTGTCTGGGTCAGTCCTAATTCCTCCTTTTCCGACTATTTGGTCTCCTTGATACAAAACTTACTCTTCTCGACGTTGATAGTGAGGCCAGCCTTCCTCAAACAATCCGCTACACGGGACAGCAATGTGAGATGAGTGTAGAAGTCTGAAGACAGAATTAATAAATCGTCGAAGTAGACGAGAACATTTTCACGAAGATCGAAAGGAATGACTTTATCCATGAGGCGGCACATCGTTTGTGGAGCGTTGCATAGGGCGAATAGCATCACCGTGTACTGATAGAGAGGATGACCAGGTACAGTAAAAGCGGTCTTCTGTCTGTAATCAGCATCTAGTGGGTTCTGCCAGAAGGCGTCTTTCAGGTCCAGGCTCGTAATGTAGTTTGCCGGAGGAAGTCCACTCAGAAGTGCGTCTATCTGCGGTAGCGGATAGGCATCCTTCTTCGTAACAGAGTTGACCTTCCTGGCGTCAAAACAAAGCCGGACTTTTCCAGGCTTCCTCCTTAGAACAACTGGAGAGCTCCAAGGACTCTGGCTCTCCTCTATCACACCCAGTGATAGCACTCGTTCTAATTCGGCATCCATCAAACTTAGTACTGCCGGCGATATCGGATAAAAGCGTTGTTTTATCGGAGCTGCGTCATTCGTTTCAATCTTGTGAGCGACCAAAGATGTTTTTCCCAGGCCCAAAGAGGCGCTGTTTGGTGGCTTCTAAGCGTTGTTGATCTAGACTGGAAAGAACATGGCAATCGGTGTCAGAGGTAGCCGGTGGACTCGGATTCACTTCTGCAACTATACCCAGGACATCTGGAGCCAACCCAAATAGACGCCAGAAGTCTATTCCTAGATATAGTGCTTGTGTGAGCCCAGGAACCACGTAAAAACGCACGTTTTGGGTCTTACCACGGAGAGTGATATCAAAGTCCACATGACCATGCACAGTCGTCATGGCACCATTCGCTACTTGAACCTGTGTCCGATAACTCTTCCATTCAACCTCTGCTTCCGCGAGCTTCTCTAGAGCTCCCTGGCCTAGAATACTGACAGTGGCACCGCTATCAAGTAATCCAGGCTCAGTTCGCCCGAACAGCTTTACTTCGGCGTACGGTCGAATGTCGTCTGGCATCGACACGGAAATCTGTGCCAGTTTTTTTCTTTCCAGTCTCATCCGTCGACAGTATTCCCGCCAACGAACGGTAGATCTTTTCTTTCTTGGTCTCATATCCAAGTCAGGGAACATGATTTCAGCTAACTCCGCTACTGAGAAGAAGATTCGGTCTCTTGCTGCGTTGTATTTCTGCAGACGCGTATGATACGGCGTTAGTGGATGAAAAACAGGCTGACGCCCACTCGTCATAACAGAGCTTGGTGGCCGTTTTAAAACAGAAATGGTAGGAGGCCAAGTCTCCTGTTCAGCAACCTTGTCAGCTAAAAGAGCTGTCGGTCTTATCGGGACATCGAAAATTAAAGACTCTTCCAAAGAAGTCTCTAATAATATCATGGGCTCCCCAGAAGTAGAAATGGGAGCTTGAAGATCTGCGGAGAAGTCTATTTGGTTCTCCGTCTCCATCAATGAAATGTTCGTACTAGCAGGTGTTTTGCTGACATCATCAGAATCACTGAATGATATCAGTGGACAATTCAGGGACTCGTCAAGGTCTGCTAATGGAACGGACCTTCCTCCTTGTTCAAAGCTTGAACTGGAGTGTTCGTTGCAGTTGTCGCTCGCGACGTTGACGCTGGTCGGAAAGAGGTGCTGTTATTCCCGACCCGTCTCTCGTTTTTCTGTGCACAGTGTCCGCAGTTGGGCTTAAAAATGTTCTTGCGCCCGCATCCGTAGCAGAACACTTGCTGTCTTACTTGCAGGCAGTCCTGGTAGTAGTGACCTGGCTGATCACAATTCCAGCACACTACTGGGTGTCTGGTCGAAATGGCTGTCACGTCGCTTAAGCCAGTGTCACTGCCTGTTGCTATTGCCAGTTCGGGGTTTAAAGTCTGGAAGTTGTCAATCTCGTGTATTCGTTGGTTCCAACTACTAGCTGTCGCAATTCGTAGCTGCGTGGCTTGAATTCGAGTAACGAGCGATCTTAACTGTCCTATCGTATCGGTGGAATGTAGGCATATCTTCTCCTGAATCTCAGACAGTACGTTAGATTTGACGATTTCCAAGAATTCTTGGTCTGACATGGCGTTCTGCAACTGATCACGCAGCAACACTAGATGATGGTGGTACATGGCGAATAGTTCACCAGGCTTCTGCTTTCGCGACATCAGCTGCAAGTCTTGATAAATTCCCAAGTTGGAAAGGGATTATGTCTTAATATTGACCAGTACCAATCCTTTGCTGGTCCCATCAATAGCATGAGCATGTTCCTAACAAGGAGATCAAAATCTCCTTCTAGAGCGGAGTGCGTGAGCGCTTCGACTCGAAAAATAAATTCATCTACGGAAAGCTCGGAGTTATTTCCGTTGTATGTCAGGTTCCATCTTCTGATAGGAGTGCCTGATCGTCGCTGTCCTACACTCGCCGGGATACGATGAGATGAAGCTGGTGGAGGCTGGTTAAAATTTGGACTGCGTACGCTCGTCGTGAAACTCTGGTGGTGGTCTGGGATCACCCATAGAAGGAGGTGGCCGTGGAAAATTGATTGGTGGCAGTGCAGTTATTTTTTGCTGTCGGACACTACTTGTCAATTCCGTTCGTAATGCATTCAAGCTCTGCTCGAGGCCTTCTCGAACCAAGTCCTGCATTTGCATGCGCAAGCCTGCCATCAAAGCATCCGTAGCTGCTGAGGTATGTCCACTGCCAGAAGGCAGTGGGCTATTTCGTCGCGAGTGGGTATTTGTGAAGGTCATGGAATGTATATCTGGCATTCCAGGTGATATAGATCGTCGACTAGGTGGTGGAACTGTCAAAGGTGGTAACTCTAGTGACGGCATTGGAGGCAATGATTCGTGACTAACAGATTCTCTGTCTTCACTGGCTTCCTCGGTCCTGACCAGTCGCCCTCCTCACAGATGGAGCACTGGTCTGGCAACGGTACTGGTACACCAGTTGCTCGCGGTGGTGTTCGCGGCGTAGCCATTGTACAATCAGTCGTAAATCAAACGAAAATATTTTCAAACCAAGGGTTTGGACTAGATATCAAAAAAATTCAAAGAATTTGAAAATTCGGAAGAGATAACAGGCTCTTCACAACGTGAGGATAACGAAATACTAATTTAAAGTCGAAGGTTTGGACGAGATACTAAATTTCAAACAAAAATTTTCCCAAACGTTCGGAGAAGTTGAAAAAGAATTCAAAAAAATCAGAGAACTCACAGGTTCGACAAAATTACCAAAAAGTTCAATTAAGCGTTTCAAAAAAAAAAAGTTCTTATCAGAAACATACGATTCCTCCCTCACTTCCCGAAGCTAACTCTCAACATAAACGGCATCCAGATCGCTCCCTCCCTTCTCAGGTCAGAAACTTTATACGGATAAGCGACGTGAATGTGTGCATGAAAAATGTCTGAGTCCTCACAGAAATCTGGGAAGAGTCGGGTTGGAGAAGCTAGAGACTGAAAATGATACTAGAGATTCTTCAGCCAGGCAGTTAGCAGTATGCCAACTCCTGATTACTGAAGGCCTCCAGCATCACTTCCATCCTCCAACAACTCTTTCCTTCCTCTTCACCTGATTGTCGTGTCCAGCTAACCTTCCAACTGGGCAGAGTCATGAATCTGGTCAACTAATTAGCTGAAAGCCAAAAAGCCGTCTCACAGATTCAAAACTCTGTGCAACCAGTTGGCCAGCAGAGACATGTCTCCGTGAGAGCTCATTAAAAAAAAAATTGTGTGAGGCCACCTACCATTTCCATGACAGAAGGCCAGCGGGAAAGATCATCCAAACAAAATTTAAAAAAAACTTCCAAAAATTTAAGAAATCAACAAATTGTTCAGGCTTGAGGCTTGCCCAAAGTCAAACCTAAAGCCGAACTTCAACTTTCAAAAAAACTTTCATACTTTACGTTACTTCACTTTACTCAATTCAACTTTCAAAAATCAAAATCTCAAAACTTCACAAATCTTTACTTTACTTTACAAACTTTAAAAAGCTTTCAAAACATTACGTTACTTTAATCGTTACTAAAAATTCAAAATACCAAAAACTTTACTTTACTTTTAAAAAATTTCTATTAACAAAACAATCAAACCTCAGGTCCACATGTGTTCTCCACTAGATATGAGACTACCGAGTCAGACGATTTAGCTACAAGCCAAATGTCCATATCTCAAGTAGCTTCAGTCCCCAGTGTCAAACATATTTGAACACCGAAGTTGACTGAGGTGGCCCCACGTTGGGCACCATTTTTGTTATGGAACATAACAATGGACGCGCACAACGTATCAAACCTAGAATAATTGATAACCCTTGAACAGAAGGTTCACTTGAAGCCGAGTACTGAAGTTATCCCTTCTCCACTGGATGTGAGAATACCGAGTCAGACAATCAGCTGATAACCAAATAAAAATATTATATACTGATAAAAAGTCAATTCAATTCTTCAAGCAATTGTAATATTAAGATCTGATGGGTTTAATTAGATCGTCTAATAGCAATATCTCAAATCCTCTCATTCAAGACTACTAATACTAAAATCTGGTTGAATTAAGTACATTATATCATAAAAAGCGAATTCAATTCTTCAAGCACCTGCAATATTAAGATCTGATTGGATCAAATAGATCGTCTACTAGTACTACATCAGATTCAATCATTCAAGGCTAGTAATAATAAGATTTGGTTAACTTAATTACACTATATGCTAATAAAAGTCAATTTCAATTCTTCAAGATTTGATTGGATTAATTTGGTTGTTTACTAATAAAATATCAACTTCAAGACTAATCATAATAAAATCTGATTAAATTATTTGTATTATATAGTAATAAAAAGTCAAATTCAATTGAACGAGTAAACAAATGAGTGACGCAACTTACATGCTTTTTGTGGATAGTGGTCCCCGCAGAGGCCTCCGTGGTGGTCCGCTTTGTCCTAGATTTAAAAGAAACATTACAATCTCAATCCCTAGGCCACTCGTTATCCTCACTAAGATCACTGCACTAATTACTGTACTGTAATTACTTGGGGCTATACTAAGATACTTAGGCATCGCGGCTCCTTCAATAATATCCGACTGGATGTGAAACGCACCGAATGGGCGACTGGATGTCGCAAAAATTTTATGATAATTTGTTGTCTGGATGTCGCAAATTTGTATTATAATTTGTTGACTGGATGTCGCAAATTTTTATTATAATTTGTTGACTGGATGTCGCAAATTTGTATTATAATTTGTTGACTGGATGTCGCAAAATTTTTATGGTAATTGGTTGACTGGGTGTTGCAAATATTTATTATAATTTGTTGACTGGATGTTGCAAATTTTTATTATAATTTGTTGACTGGATGTTGCAAATTTTTATTATAATTTGTTGACTGGATGTTGCTTGGAGTGGACAATTGTCTGGGACGTTGTTTGATTCTTAAAGAAAGATTCACCAAAATCATACAGGGATGCAGTGTGCATGATAGCCGCAGACATTTTTAAAACATGAGACTAGATTTTTCTGTCAGCTACTGACTCCGTTGCCTGTTGGATAGCGTTGTTTTCCTTTCAATAGAAATTTGCTTACAGGAAAACAGAATAAAATTTAATTTTCACTTTTTCTCCAACAGCTGGTTAGTAGGAATTTTCCTTTTGTTTTACAATACTCGTGAACTGAAGCAACTATTCCAAAGTTGTCACAAATTAAAAGGCGTATCACCCTAAAAACTTTCCAATATGCATTTAACCCACGTGTCCTTCTGCGCCGCACGCTTCGTTACTCTTTTTTAATTTTTCCTTCACGATGTCGGGGAGAATTCTTGATGCACAATTTCTTTTGGAACTACCTTCCATGCGCGTCACTTTATTCAAGAAGTAAGACAGATCGATTGTCTTCTTCTTCGTTGACACCACCGTCAGAATGTCACTCCGAGTTCGAGGAAACGCACTTCTCTCGGTCGGGGTGCGTTTTAATTTTCTGCTCGTCGCGGCCGGCTTATACGCTTGCTTCAGTACTTTGTGTAGCATATTGCTACATGCAATATGCTACGACCATAACAATCAAATAAGAAAAGTCGCCATAAACCACACTAAGGCAAACAGTGATACCAAAGCAGGCAAGAAATACTATACAGTACGCATAGACTCACTAGAAAAACTCTGGAAATCGTTCACAGATCTGCATGTAGCAATCTGGTCGACCAAAGATGGCGCTCAAAGCGACTACGCAAAAGGAGAGTTATATGGGGAAACCGAAAGCATATATATATAAAGCTCCTATCCACTCTACTAGAGGAATTATAGGAGTCATTCCCAGCAATACCTCTCAATACAAACACAAACGAAACGAGAGTTCTGTCAGTACGTCCCTCAAAGCCAGAAACACGACTTCCACATACACACACGGCTCCCATTCCACACATACCATATTTCGACGGTAGCTACAAATCATGGCGACCATTCCATGATCTCTATAATACACTAATTCACACAGCGTCACTGGCGAAGCAGAACGCTTATTACGTCAATTTGATGTAACAGAAACTAATTATACCAAGGCATGGGACTTATTAAAATAGATATATGACAACAAACGAGTCCTAGTCAACACTCACTTAAAGGCATTATTGACACAAATGCCCATTAAAAACGAATCAGCTCACGCCATTCGTTCTCTTTTAGACCAAACAGCAGAGAGCCTACACGAGCTAAAATATTTAGACTTACCAATAGAACATTGGGATGCAATATTAATTTACAACCTTGTTCAACGCCTCCCATCAGAGACTCATCAACTATGGGAGCAAGAGCAAGGCAGCAAGTCCGAGTTACCAACATACGCTGATCTGTCAGCTTTTCTAGAGTCACGTTTTCGTACTCTAGAATCAATTCAAATACGTCAAAGCTTGAACTCAACAGAACATGGACGACAAACAAGCTCTCCACATACCCAAGAGTTACGGCGCGGCTACAGACCCACGAAGTCCAATGACACTCCGTCATCTAACCACGCACGCAAAGGTGCTTACACGTTCATGAACAGAACATACACTTGCACGAAGTGCAAGCAAAATCATTCGCTGTTCCACTGCACAGCATTTAAAAATCTATCTCCAACAGCGAGATCACAATTCGTGCTACAATACAAGCTGTGTAGAAATTGCCTGGCATCGGGACAGAGCCTATACAACTGTCCCAGCCAGAAAACATGCCTCCACTGTCGCAAACGACACAACATACTGCTGCATCTAGTACAGCAATCATCCGAGGGAGACAGTAGATCCACGAATAGTGAGCAAAAACAGAAGCAAGCAGAATTGAAGCTTGACATTCCCAGTGGCAGTAATGAGCCAACTACAACATCATTTTTTACAACACATCACAATGATGTTTTACTGTCAACTGCATTAGTGCAAATCGAGGGCCCAGATGGCCAGAAACACACAATGAGAGCACTGATAGACTCAGGCACTCATATATCCTTCATTACGAAAGCTGCGAGTCGACGAGCAAAACTACAGCCAAAATCAAAACATGTGAAAATCACAGGGTTAGGCCAAATTCAGACAGCATCCGCCAATGCTGAAACGTCATCTACATTGAAATCTCTTCATACGAGATTTCAAACCAATATAGAAGCTCTCATTTTGGAAAAAATCACAGACTACGTTCCAGCTGACACGATAAACACCAGCAAATTGCTTTATCTGCAGCATTTGCTCCTAGCAGATCCAAGGTTTTACGCACTTGGTCCGATCGACTTATTACTGGGAGCAGACGTCATAGAGAGCGGAATTATCAGGGGTGCAGCAGGACAACCCACGGCTCAACACACGCAGCTGGGTTGGATTCTACTAGGAAAAATCAAAAATAGTCACGAAATCACTACACTTACTGCACAGATAAGCAGAAATCAAAATCCAAACTAACGAAGAAGAAGAAGAAACGTGCATCCCAGAGAGAAAAACCAAAAAACTTCTCTCCAACACACAAATCAGGGATAGGCATCACATAAAGGAAGCATCTGTCAAACAAAATACATGACAGCAAAAATGTCTGGGCAAGTACTAAATCGTGTCAAAGCACACACAGAAAATAAAATAGACAGATGTAAAAACCATGACAGTTCAAATCACAAGAAATATGCCTACTCCAAAAATAACGCCATCTTTGGCATCCGACCACTACGGAGTAAAAGGTACGAGCGTAAGAAGCATCCGAAGGCATTCGCAGATATATAGCTTTACAAACTATACACATCAAATACAGCAAGACCTATCAAACCAAGCTGTCACATGACAGTCATCCCCAGATCCATCTACATCTGGAAATCAAAAACCAAGTTGCTAGATAGACGCAACATCAATTTGCTACAATATTTCAACGAAAGCTGCGATATGTCAGTCCTACCACATCAGAAAATGATTACTGACAAAAATCATCCAAATACAAAAACTGACATACAAGTCAGACCCACGACAGCAGCAAATCCTTCAAACCAACGATCAGTATGTACTTAATTACTTTCAGTTATTACAAACACTGAACGTTTCGATCAACTGACTAGTCAGCAGGAATTTGAACTAGTCAGTGTAAACGTCAGAACCACTGACACATGCAAAATAAAACCGCAAGAATACCATCAACCGAGTACAAAAATACAAAGCAACCAATTAAAAGTAGAATAATAGATTTTTTACTACCCAGAACACAACAAAATTAAACCCTACTTCACTTACAATCAAATGCGCTTGAATTTGACAACTGGCAAAGCTGAAAGAGGCGGAACAAGTTTTCTATAGTTGTTCTTTATTATTTGCAAAATTTATTTATTTTTTATTTTTTTATTCTTTCCTTTGACTTCTCCTCCGTTTTCTTTTTCTATCATTTGTGAGTTTCTTTTTATAATTTATGCGACTTATTATTTTTTCTGCTTGCAATTTTTATTTTTTTTTATTATTTTTTTTCTCAACCACTAAAAAGAAGATATGGAGTCCTTACCAAGCCTCGACGACTGTTTGTGGATAGATGACGTCCCCGAGCTCGAAGTTCCTTTAAGGGACAATCTCAGAATAATTGATATGCCAAGACGTCCAAAGACATTTGTACCTCCGTTTGAGGCACTTCCAGCGACAGACCGTTTAAAAGGGCTAGCTAACGAAGCAATGCTGCGAAAACCAACTAGGCCGGCTAGGCCTCCTACTGGTGCCAGGAGATCTGCCATACAACCGGCAGCAGCAACAGATCCACACAAGGCCACAGTCAAAAGGCCAGCATTTACGGCCTCAAATATAGCACCTCGAAAAACAATGCCACGCAGCGCATCATTGAAAAGGCAGCTTTGACGGCCTCAGCCACAACGTCGCATCCACTTCTTCAAAGGCCAGCACCAATTGCTTCATCATCAACCACAACTACAGCATTGGCGGCTTCAGCAAGCGCACCACATGACGCATTAGTCACAAAGTCAGCTCTGATGCGACATTTGATTTTTGCAGAGATTTAGAGCGAGACAACCACATTTTTAACAACGGCTTATGAAATAACTAGTGAGTAAGAGGAGTATGGCAAGTATGTCGAAAAAATTTTGTCGGAGTTATACCATAAATGAGGGGAAAAAGTCAGACATATGCCATAAAAAAGTTCTCAGCGCTAGTTCGACATTATGGGATATCTTCGACTTTATGGTATATCTCGCGTGTATTTTACCACAAGCATGAAAGAATTAAGAAGAAGACGTCAAGCTGTCAACAGCCGGCATTTTGTGTGAAATTTTACTTTTCGAGATGAGATTTGTCTGCTGCCTATACGTTTTAACTTTTGTGAGTATTAAATTTATATTTATTTACTGAAGACTCGACTGGATCCATTTAAAATTATAAAATAAGTGCAATTTTCACATTATAATATTAATTAAGTAAAGCGAATGGATTCATATCCGCAATATCATTTTTCAATGTTATTAGTAAAGTGGGGTTAAGTGATGGGAACTTTCACTGGAAGTTTTCCCAGTGATATTTGATATGAGTTTTTTTAAGTTAATATCTATTTGAGAAAATGACCATCGTCACTAACTAATTTCACTATAGAAATAATAAAAGGATTTCAAATAATCAATTAAGGGTGCAAATTATAGATAGGGTAAAAGACTTAATATCCGGACAGAAAGAGGTAAAGATAAATTCAAAAATTTATTATTTGAAAATGTTTAAACATTTTAGATAGCATTTGATTATAATAAAAAGGAAGTTAGGAGATATCCAAAATCCCCTTGAAACTATAAGTGAGGAATGATTTGTTGAATTGTATTGGTTTCCAGTACATCTGTGTGTACAATTTTTGGACAAAATCAAACCGTTATTTTGTACAACGGAGAGTATTTCTGTGCATTTAAAACTCTTTAATTGGTCTGCTAGTTCTGACCGTTTTTATACCCTAGATGAAATTATAGGATATACTTTCTATATAATTTATTATTATATTACCATATATGTATGTATGTATGTTAGATTGTTCGTTTTACAAACAAACAAATAAATAAATAATAAAGTGTTCTCACGGAAATCTTTTTTTTTTACCTATTTTTGATAAAAATACGTCTCAATGGCTTTTTCTACATGTAAAATCTTAGGATATCATTCAAATTTTAAGATACTTCTAAAACACACGCGCAAAGACATATACTAAATCTATTTATAAAAAATAAAAATAAAAATAACGAAATTTATATTTTGGAATAACTTATAGCCCTGACAAGAATCGCTTTCCAGTTAAATCTAAACTTTTGTAAAGATTTTTTAATTACACTAGTGACAAACAAACTTATGAAGTGCACGTAATACTAGAGAAATCCAGTCCAGTCTTTAAAAGCCATTAAGACCACAAACAAGGAATAACTGCGCATCCGATTTGCTCTTAAAATCTCGCAATTTTGTTAGGTAGACTATAATATATAAATGTACTTCTTGTGTGATTTGGCTTCACGATTTATGATTGAATTAAATAAATTGAAAAAAAAAGATTAGAAAAAGAACTAAGAAAAAAATAATAGTTCTCAAATTTGTTTATAGGAAACTCGATTTATTCCGTTATTCTTTTCGAGATTTTCGCTTTTTAGTACCATCTATATTTTGGGAAGCTATTTCCTCAACCTCTTCTTCAATTTCTTCAACTCGGGCATCTCCCTGTTGTTTAGGTTCTCCTTTTTCTTCTTCTTTTTCCACGACTAGTTTTTTCTCTATTATTATCATCATCATTCTCAGTACTTTCTATTTCTCTTTTCTTAGGACTATTTTCTTCTTTTTTATCTACATCTTCTTTTTCTTCTAATGATTCTTCTGCATATTTTTCATCAGTCTTTGGAGCTTCTTCGGTAGTTGGCTCATCATCAGGACTAGGTTCATCTGTTTTCTTCGATTTTGCTGCTTTCTCCTTTTCTTTTTCTTTTTCCTTGTTAGCACAGCATAGCATATAAAAAGCAAAAGTTAACGGGGTTCCTACTACGACTATATATACTGCCCATAGCCAGGGATTGTCATTCGTATATTTAATTATCTTACCCAAAAAGCTTTCAGACTCCTTATCAGTTTGTCGCCTTTTCAAATCAAAAGTAACAGCTGCCCATTCGTCAGTGTAAAGCTCTCACGATTCGTCCAACTGTACCACCATCAATCACACACAAACAATAAGTATTTTAACAACAAACATGTTACTCATTTATTATTCTTTAAATTTATGTATATATAATTCTCCTTTAAATATATGCGTATATAATTCTCGGTCACTTATTTTTCTTTTGTTCTTCTTTAAATATAGGTATTTCTCGATAACTAGTTTTACTTCAACCTTTATTTTTCACTCGTTCCAACTCAGTCGACTCACTCACTAACTGCTAACTGACTTCTACTCAGCTACAAGTTTATTACATACATATCATAAAAAATTCTTATTCTACAGAAATAAACAAATTGCTGCACATCGTCATCACCTCATTAATTCACTTTGCAATTAAACAAAAAATGAATTAATCATCATTTTCCATATTTCACTTTGAACCACTTCTGGTATCGATATGTTGTGACATTTGATCCGACTTACATTTTGCAAAGTTATTAATGCAGGTCAGATTTTTTATGTCACAACAAGTGAAATGGTGTTACATGTTTTTATGATGTTGTGATGATGACTATGTGAAGCAATACCGTAACAATATCTCCCCCTCTTAAAAAAATGTGTGTTATTCTTTGAAGAGGAATAACACACTTCACAATCTAATCATAAAGAGGTAAGGAGATGTTAGTTTTATTTACTTATCTACAGTAATTTAATAATGGGTTAAACCTGTTTTTTTTAAAAGTATTTTTAAAGTATGTATATTCTAAAAAGATTTTTATCAAGATATATGAAAGTGCTCAATGTTCTTGATAATATTTCTAAATTCGTTAGTTAATACATAGTGAAGAGTACCGATACATATATATTCTTAATTCCAATGCAATATACAGTATAATGCCTATATTTACTTATTTTCGCTAAAAGTAGTAATACTAATTAAATTTTTTCCACTCTCATTACGTTTCAATTATTTTTTTTTTTTTTAATAACTTACATACATATGTCGCGTGGATCAAATAACCTGAACGTGACGGTTACTGGGTGGAGTAGTTGTTTTTCTTAGGTGGATGTTTTCATTTGTTGTGTTTACAGTGGGAAAATTTAAAGAGGAAGTTGATCTTAACCGTTTAAGTTGTATGTTAATAGCATTTTCAGAGGGTAATGCTGGTGGGGGAGGAGGTTTGACTTGTTGCAATTGAGTCGCTTGTGTTTCAGTTTCCGTAATTGGGGTTGGTGACTCAACGTCCTGTAGTTCTATTTTTGTCATTATGGATGGTTTGGATTTTTTATCCAATGCCTTTTTCTCAACTTGTTGTACTAGCTCTACGGTTTTACCAGGTGTACGATCTCTCTTCCTTTTTACTAGCTTGATTACCTTAATCATCCCTATTATAGTAAATAATTAGATAGCCAAGGAGCTCAAGCTTAGCGAACTTAGTTGAATGGCTTGTGTTTCATTTCTTTCACGACGTTGGGTCTCTAAATTGTGCATTTCTTGCTCTAATTGGTCTAGGGAGTAGGTGTTCTCGTTTAGAATTTGGTTAGAGCTTTCCCCCCGTAGTAAGATAATGCGGTTGGAACTACTCGAGTTACTCAATGTTTTCAGTAAGCTCTGAACGGTTTCGTTTAAATTCAAAGTTTGGGGTTGTATGTGTTCTGGTTGTGATAATTTTATGTCATGATGATCTTCATCTTCATAAAATATCACTTGGTCGTCAATTTGAAATTGACACGGTTCATTGAGTATTAGTACTCCGTGATTGTTGAGGCTAGAACTATGAAGTCCGCTTTTGCATGACATCGTGATCTTTTGTTGGGAAGAGAAAGAGAATAACCAGGCATTTTTTTGAGTTAATTTCACCAAAAGTTGTGGTGCATACGCTTGAGCCAAATACTCGCAATGATTCGACTCATTGAAGGGGTTAAATATGAAGTTTATTGGGCATTCCTTTACAGTTTGCGCCTTAAAAATTGCATTTAGTAAAGGCCCAACATATGTGTTTTGATGGGGATTAATTAATAACTTTTTGTATACTCTAAATTCTGTTTGTCGAAGTAATACAAATTCTTGTGTGGTTAGGTGACTAGCTAGATAGGAGTGTTCCAAATTCAGAAGTAGTGAGTGGTTGTTAGATGTCTTGATGGGGAACAGATGTATTTGCTGAAGCTTGAAAACCGGGAGATTTAGAATAGGAAATTTAATTCTGACTACAAGGTTGCCTTTTACGACCTGTGATTTAACTTCTAGGGTTTCAGATAATAGTGCGAAATCCTTTTTTCGCTAGGCTCTTTTGGGTTTGCCTTGTAATAGGCTTCTAGAAGAGTAGATGGAGATATTAGCAAGGGGTGGATTTGATTATCTTTTACAGTTGTTAATATTTCAAGTAGTGTTTGTTGTCTTAACTCTATGTCGATAATATGCAAACTGATTGTTGTCATTACCTCTTTAATCCGTTGACGGGTACTTATCTCCTCTGTCACCTTTTCGAGCAGATCGTTAACTGTTCTGACGATTTCACGTTGGTTCGACTCCAGCTTCTGTACAGACTTCTGTTGTTGTTCGTACGTTGATTTGAAAAGCGTAATCTGATGTTTTTCTAAATCTAACAGTGCCTTTGTGTCTGTTTCAAGGTTGGAAATCCGGCTATATATCTCCTTTTCGTTATCGCTATCCATTGTGCCAAATAGGAAATGAAAACCTTTTCCTATTCCATCGGCCAGTGATCTACTCTGACGTTGGGTTGTTGTTAGTTCCTTGATAACAGCGGCACGCTTTTTGATCGCTTCTATTAAGTTGTGGATTTGACTACTCTGTTCGGTGCAAACAGTTGTATTTTTATGCTTTTCGCACAGTTGGCTTACGAGGAATCCAGTATGCTCCACCAACATGGTTTCCGTCTCAAGGTTACTTATATTGATTTGGGTAAATAGATTCCATGTGTCGTGGAAAAACAAAATCTCTCCTAAATCTTCAAACATAATACCCGTATTTGTTAGAGGCTGGACTTCGAAAGGTAGAGTTGTTCCCAAAGAAATAGATATGCTGACGCAATAGAACCCTAGTAATAGTCGTGCCATGTCTGGGGAAATATATATACATAGTTTATTCATAGAAAGGGTTTAATCTATTATTATGGACTACGACTTTCCTGTTACCAACTTGGATTTTAGTATTCACTGAATTGAGAACTTCAATCACCTGATATGGTCCTAGCCATACCTGGAAGAGTTTGTGTTTTTTGGCTGCGTTTTTCAGTAATACTTTATCTCCAAAATGGAAAGCTACTGGCCGTGAATGCTTATCATAAAGTTCTTTAGAGCGATTTTTGCTATATAAAAGGTTTTTACGAGCAATGGCATATGTCTTCAGTAGTTTGTATTTCAGAAAATAATAATAACTTTGATGATTGTATACAGGTTCCGGTTCTCTTTTCAAATTGGAGGGAACATCAGCCGTGAAGCCGAATAAACAGTCCATGGGGGTAAGTTTGCTACTATCGTGTACGCTATTGTTATATACAAAAGCTGCAGTTCTTAAAAACTGATCCCAAGCATTTGGATTCTCATCTACGATGGTCCTAAGATACTCTATTAATGGTCTGTGAGTTCTTTCTAAGGAGCCATTTGATTGAGGGTGGTACGCGGATGTCTGCAACTTATTTATTTTAAGTAGTTTACAGACCTTCTTGAATAGGTCGCTTAAGAAATTGGAGCCCTGATCGGTAACCAAATTTTTAGGTATGCGGTAGCGAGTAATTATTTCATCAAAAAATTTTCGGGCTACAGTCTCCGCCTCTGCATTTGGTATAGCATACCAATCAACAAACTTTGTTAGGTTATCTTGGAATTTTAGGATGTATTTGTTTCCCGCATGCGTCTCTTCTAGAGGCCCCACGATGTCTAGGTAGATTTTCTCGAAGGGCATTCGAGCTGTGTCTGTAATGGTCATTGGCATACGTGTTTCTGGGCTAGCCTTCATTTTCTGACACTTTGGACATCTCTTAACGTATTTTTTTATGTCCCTCAACATGTTTTTCCATCGAAATTTCTTTTTGATTCGTTTGTACGTTTTCATAACACTCTGATGTCCACCAAAAACAGAATCGTGGTAGTCTTTTATTATCACTCGAATTTCTATGGGGTTCGTGATTATCTCGGGGGGCTGGTTGTTAAGATTTGATCTGAGAGAATAAGGCTCTATAGGATTTTCATCACTATGTTCAGCTTGTCTGCCATAAGAATTATTAGTTTGAGATTGTGAGTCAGAACTAACTGACGACTTTGAAGGTATTCTTTTTTGATTGCAAGGCAGTGAACTGGAGCTGTATTTGATTCCAGTAAGTCTGGCGGAGTATGGACTTGCGCTTGTACAGGTATTTTTGAAAAATTTTGTTCAACCTGCTCTGAGTTATAAGAACTTCTACTAAGAGCATCCGCGTTTGTGTTGTATTTCCCTGGCTTATACTCGATGGAATAGTCGAACTCAGAAAGCTTGTGATGAAATCGAACTAATCTTGAAGTGGGGTCTTTGGTGCTGAAGACTCCTTTCAAGGGCTTGTGGTCTGTATATACTGTGAATTTACGCCCTTGCAAATAACAGCGAAAATTCCTTGTAGCCCAAACAATTGCTAGTAATTCTCTCTCAATTGTCGAATAATTCCTTTCTGCCTTATTTAGAGTCCGACTCGCATAAGCTATGGGGCGATCTTTACCTATTTCTCCCTGAGACAGGACAGCGCCTAGAGCTTCTTGGCTAGCGTCCGTGGTTAAGTTAAAAGGCAGATATATAAGAAGTGGCGGTGAAGTGAGATTTCTTTTAATCTCGTTAAAGCATTCTGGCAGTTTTCAGTCCACGCAAATTTCACATCTTTTCGCAATAAATTAGTCATAGGACGAACAATCTTGGAGAAATTGGGTATAAATTTCCTGTTGTAGTTAGCTAAGCCGAGAAAAGATTGAGCTTGTCTAATTGTACGCGGGACGGGAAAGTTGTGAACGCATTCTGTTTTTGAGGGATCTGGGAGGGCTCCCTCACTGGGGCATTTGTGTCCCAGATATATGACTTCACGCCTTAGGAACTGGCATTTCTCTGGCTGTAACTTTAAATTATTTGCTCGTAAACGATCAAAAACTTTTATCAATTTACTGTTATGATCTTCAAGGTTTTTCCCATAGATAACTATGTCATCTAGGTAAACGAAACATTCTAGACCTTGAAGACCTGTGAGAACATAATTCATCAACCGTTGAAATGTAGCTGGTGCTCCTTTCAATCCGAAAGGCATGCGCCGAAATTCATAATGCCCATAAGCTGTACTAAAGGCTGTCTTGGGTCTATCTTTAGGATGAACCAGTACTTGATGATAGCCACTGGCAAGATCCAAAGTAGTGAAATACCGGGAATGACCTAGTTGGTCCAGGATATCTTCAATCCTGGGCAATAGAAAAGCGTCACCTATTGTTCTATCATTTAATTTCCTAAAATCGACCAACCCTCCATCGTTTTTCGCTATTTGGCCCTGCTTTCTTTGGAACCACTAACAGCGGTGAGTTCCAAGGGCTTTTGCTAGGTTTAACTATTTCACTTTCTAGCATTTCATGGAGCTGTTGATTTATAACTTCTCTTTGCGTCTCTGGAAGTCGATACATTTTTTGATTAACTGGAGGTTGGTCAGAAACTATTGGAATCGTATGCGACATAGCATTGGTATAAGTGAGCTTGTCGCCAACCAGATGAAATATGCCATTGTATTGGTGGCAAATATTTAAGATAGAAGATTTTTCATCTTCAGAAAGAGTTTCATCTAATGTTAATTTTTGTTCTAGTCGTACTAGGCGTGATACTTGCATAGAGTCTGTTTGAAAGTTTGATTGAGTCTGCTTGAGTAAACGTGTAGAATTAATTAGTTTTATAGGTGAAATCTCGTTTTTCGGACAGCTAGTGTTAGTGAAGTTATGTTTCACTTTTGAAGTTAGACTAGAGCCGCAATCGCTACTTGGCTGCAAGCTGTAGGTATTGTAATTACTATTGGGCTCCAGCGTAAGTGTGAGTTTTTTTAATGTAACACTATGGCTATTAACGTTAAGCACACCAATTAAGTTTCCTCTGTTTTCGGAACTTAGCAAACTATTAGCTAGAAAAACTCCTGATTCCACCTCTTGAGACTGACAGAGCATTTCTTGCTCTAGTGTCAAAGGTGCTTTAACTACTACGTGCGACCGCGCAGGTATGTGTACTGGCTGTGGGAATTCAATAGTATACTGCGTGATATTGCCAGTGAGAGAGATTTCCTTCAAATTTGAGTTTTTTTTTCTTACTTGCTTGAAGCTCCTTTACTCGTTTGGTGGCACTGTCATATACCTGAGTTTTGACATAGTGGGTGGCTTGAATAGTCTCCATGGTTTTGTTTTGGTTCCCTTTGTTCTTACCAGTGTCGCAATAATGTTTCTCATTAATTGCAGCCAAAAGCAGTATTGCGAACTCTGTCGAATTGATTTCCGTGCGAGGAAATCTGAGAATTCGATTAGGGCCCTCGATGTTACAATTTTTTGAAAGAAAGTCGTTTCCTAGCAACCCGTCGTGCGAGATCGGTGTGGTGGTTTTCACAACTTGAAAATTGCATGGTATTGGGCTTTCAGCAGCTGGCAGCTACCTAGTGTTTTACCTTCACCGAAGGGAGTTTTCAACACAGTAGTATCATTCCGGTTGATTGAGTCGCTAGTATTTAAGGCGTTTTGTATGATTAAGCTGACTTCAGCTCCAGTATCCACTACTAGCCGAACCGAATTATTTTTGCCTATATCTAAAGGTAAGTGAGCCAGTGATATATTTTCGCTGCTACTGGCAGGCGGCGGGGAGTACCCCAATAGTGGTTGAGAATGCGATTTTAAAGTCGAGCCGGGGAATTTTCGGTCGACTGGCGCGCGTTTCCCGAAGATCTGGCCTCCCAACTTTGTTTCTGCATGTACTCAGATATGGAATGTCCTCGTCTTCCACAGAAATCGCATTTTAGTTGCACATGATAAACCCTCGGGTTACCTCGGGTTGTGAATTCTCGGGTGGATAATTATTCCTGATTCTACAGTTTTTAGCATCATGCCCACCTATTTTGCATTTCACGCTATATGGGGTATTCTTACGCTTTAGGCAGTCGTCGTCATAAGTATGCCGCTTAAAATTACAATATGAACATGAAACTCTAGATAATGCGGATTTGAGCTGGTCCTTATGTCTTTGTGGTAGCTTGTTTGAATGGTTTTTTGGTGAGAATTGGTCAGTTAATTAGGCAGCAATAGGTGCACTTTTATCTGTGGGGTGAGGTTGATAGCTAGAAATTTCATGATTATTAGACAGAGAATGGTATGTCGAAATAAGTGATGTACGTTGCGGAATTGGGTGAAATATTTGGGGTGTATGCAGTGCACTTGCTGCTTGATGGGTTATCTGACCAGCTACTAGGATGGGATTAGATGGAGTTTGCATAAACGAATTCGAGAAATCCTCAGTGCGTTGCACTGAATGTATATTTCCTTGCATACCCATATATGCACTTGGGAAGTTATATAGATATGTTTGTCCTTGCTGCATGTAGGGATTTCCCTGAAGTAGTCTTCCCATGTTCAGACATTTTTCTATTAGACTGGTTAAGGTTGCTTCACTTAATGACAGAAGATGTGTACTGAGAAGTGGATTCGTTACACCGCATTTTAGGGAATTTATAGCAAAATCTTCTAGTTGCGTAGTCACAGCTTGGGGACCTGTTGCACCATATTTGAATTCTGCAGCTTCCTTGCATTGCGTTAGAAGCTGTTTGATACGGTTTGCGAAAGATGTGAGCGATTCCATGGGGTACTGTTTACATGTAATCAGCTTATTTATTATCTCCTGGTATGTTTCCCGTGGTAAATAGGACTGATTAAGTAATTGCTCCATTTCTTCAAACTTTGAAAAAGTGCTGGAGGAAACAAGCATGTACGTATTCCCTTGCAATCTTGTTTGGAGAATATGTAGAAATGCAGATTTTTCTTCATCTTCTAGGCATTGTTGAACTTGTCTACAACATCCAATGAAAGTCTTCAGCTCAGTTACAAGTTGAGGACTAGCCTCACCTGAGAATAGGGGCACCATTTGGGCAGTTAATTTAACTACCTTTTCATAATTTAGTGGCATTTTTCCGTTGTATTCCAGAGAGTCTTTATTACAATTTGTAATGACAAAATGTTCTGAAACTGACTTAGTGCGGGTCTTTGCGGATACCAAAGTTGGTAAACTACTAGTTTTTGTAAGAAATCTAACCAAGCTAAGTCGTCGGAAACGTTTACCCGAACGGTGTTCGCGATACCAATTTGTGGATGGTCTGCTACAATGTGAATTTTGCTCCGTTCTCGGTCTGCCTGGAGGGCTTGTATTTTCAAAAGATAGAGAATTTATTGCCGTTTCAAAATCGGAACAAGAAGAACGTCGAGTAGGCAAAACCATAGAAATTTTTGGAAAATTAAAATTTAAAACAGTTAACAGCTGAAGAACAAACTGAAGAAGAAACAGTTATCAGCACAAGATTTTGATGTAATATTAACCACTACAAAAAAAGAAAAAAGAAAAAAAAACAACATCCGTAGTTCCGACAAGGAAGATAACAGTTCTTTAGAGGGGAACAAAAATCCGAAAAATATTAAAAATTATTGAACAAATTTTGATCATCTACCGCACGAACATCAGATTTATATGTATTTAGATTAGGGAGATAAAAAAAAAATTTTTGTACTGATCATTTAGGACTTACGTTTGTAAGGTATTGAGTTATAAATAACCAAATTATTTCACTAGCACTTCATTCTTTCTCTTTTTACAAAATCTCACAAAAAAATGTTTCCTACTTAATTATAATATATATTTAATTGTGTAATATATATGATATATAGTTGTATATAATTGTATAGTATAATTTAATATTCAATAGCTTACTTTGCAGATTTATTTATTTTATTAATTCTCCTGGGATGTTTCCAGACTGCCAAAATCAGGTATCCCTAATGTCGTCCGGGAGGGAGGGTTATTGAAATGTTGATTATTGGGATCTGCTAGCCGTCTTCCTTCTTCAATTTGGGCAGGAATGAGGCCCTCTAGAATCCCGCGTTGGTGCTTTGCACGTTGGTGAGGAGGTGGCTGCTTGCTTTTATCAGCAGAGGCAGTTACAGTTGACCGACCTCGAGCGTTGGGGGTAACTTAAACGAACTTATAGTATCCTTATTACCCCTTCTTTTTTTTATTCGTGGAGAATCGAGGGTTTTCAAGCTCTTATGTTTATATATGTATGTATATATATAGGCAAAAACTGGCTTCCCCGATCCTACCGGCTGCGCCAATGTAAAGTTCTCACGATTCGTCCAACTGTACCACCATCAATCACACACAAACAATAAGTATTTTAACAACAAACACTTTACTCATTTATTATTCTTTAAATTTATGTATATATAATTCTCCTTTAAATATATGCGTATATAATTCTCGGTCACTTATTTTTCTTTTGTTCTTCTTTAAATATAGGTATTTCTCGATAACTAGTTTTACTTCAACCTTTATTTTTCACTCGTTCCAACTCAGTCGACTCACTCACTAACTGCTAACTGACTTCTACTCAGCTACAAGTTTATTACATACATATCATAAAAAATTCTTATTCTACAGAAATAAACAAATAGCTGCACATCGTCATCACCTCATTAATTCACTTTGCAATTAAACACAAAATGAATTAATCATCATTTTCCATATTTCACTTTGAACCACTTCTGGTATCGATATGTTGTGACATTTGATCCGACTTACATTTTGCAAAGTTATTAATGCAGGTCAGATTTTTTATGTCACAACAAGTGAAATGGTGTTACATGTTTTTATGATGTTGTGATGATGACTATGTGAAGCAATACCGTAACAATATCTCCCCCTCTTAAAAAAAGGGCCAGGGCTAGGGCCATATTATCCGTAATCAGTAAGTTATCAAAAAGAATATCTGGTGACATTGACCACAACGCAAAACCTACAGCGGAAATTGGTGTCATTTTAAATGGATTACGATCTTCAAAATAATCCGGATTTGGTACCTTCCTTGGTGTCCATTTTCCTTGATAATTTGGATTTTCAATTAGTGGTGCACGCCATTTACCTTTGTATTCTGGATTAGAAATTAATGGAGCTTTCCATGGTCCACAGCCAACAACTTTTTCACAAACTGGATTCTCAATAAGTGGCGGTTCCCATTCTCCATCAATATCATTTCCCCAATCATCAGGTTTTCTTGCATTTGGATCGGAAATCATTTCAGATTCATCATCTAACCATCCATCAGGTTTTACAGCAGTTGGATCTGGAATTTATGGAGGTGCTTCTTCATCCCAATCTTCTGGTTTCGTTGAATCTGGATCTGGAATCTTCTCACGCTCATCCCAATTTTCTGGTTTCTTATCTGTTGGATCATCAATTTCCTTAGAAGGATTAACACGTGGAGTAAAATCATTGAGAAGAGATCCTTCATTTAAAATTCTATGATCAACAAGTATTTGGAAAGTGTTGTTAACAACTAACTGATATAGATGTGGGAGTTTATCTTTAAATGGTTCATCCAACCTTTCTTTTGGTTTACGACAATGTTTCTCAGAAACTGTTCCGTTTATAGGATTCACATGCCGGAATATGAAATGAAGCTTGACATCATTACCACATTTATCTGGTCCAAACATAATAGTATGAGGTATTTTATCGTTGAACTTTGTTAGATCTTCAGTTTCTCTACCTTTTGACAAAAGTTTTATATACGAACCACCACAATCTTGTCCGTCCTGCATGGTAACCTCATACTGCACAATTAAAGGTTTGTCGTCAAATGTAAATGGTTTATTGAGTTTAGCTGCAATAGCTGCATGTTTTGCTTTTGATTTTAGCACAAGACCATAATCATTTCTCCAAACTAACTTTTTAGGAATCTCGATTTTCCATTCTCCATCAAATTTTGCTATTTCTTCTGCTATATCATCTTTCATAGCTTTTGATTTTATCCATTTTTTTGAGAATTCTTCTTTACTGTCAAAATGATCAGCAAAAAAGAATTTTCCTGGTTCTGCTATGGGACTTTCATAATTTTGTATCTCTTCATCTTCAGACTCTGCTTTTGTTTGATCTACTTCAGATGTCATATATTTTCCAAGCATCCACGTCGCTTTTATCTCAAGTCAGTCCTTGCGCACTTAAAGAGATTGTCTGCATGTCACATGTCGAGATGAAGAATGCTTCTTTCAAGTAATTTGTAAGACGAAAGAAAGAAATTTCCTATTTTGTTTAGTAACAATTTTTTTTCCTCTGACCACTCTCTCCATCACTCTAATTCTAGCATGACTCATCAAATTTACTGGTATTCTGCTTGTACCTCTTCTCAGACAGCATCTAGCTGGTATTAGAGTTTGTTATTCCGTTTGTAACGCACAGAAATAATGCTGGTAGAGCAAAATGGGTTGGACATCCGCGCATAATATCAAAAGTTATTTTGATGTTTGCATGTCCGTCCGTCCGCACGATGACTCGAGAACGCGTGTACTCAGAGAGCTGAATTTTTGTACACGGGCTTTTAATAAAAAAAGTAAATTTAAGTTCGAAAACAAACGGGCCAAATCGGGCAACCCCTTCTTGGTGTTGCCATATAAAAATTTAGGTTTTTTACGTATATTGTTCAAACTATCAGTCCTAGACGTTTCTATTGTACTGAAAAGATCATCAGAATGTAAAATCCTATGCAATTGGTTATAATCATTTTTACCGTCCGACGAACCGTTTTAGAAATATATGCAAAAAACCACGTCAACAACAAACTTGCACAGTCAGGTGACCATACGAAATTACATACGGGCACTCATGTGGGGTATCGTAAGAATTGGTCTTAGACCAATTTCAGATTTTTTAACTGTTTAGTCCATGTATAAGCTCCGGAAATCGATCGATAATGAACGTCTTCAGTATCTCTAATAATTGCACTAGCTGCTTTTCTGTTCATGGAAATATTTCCATAAAGTTTTAAGGCAGAAGCTAAGACTTCATCTGATGTATTGAAAATTGGAGGGGATTCTTGGTTTTTTTTTCAAGAACTTTATCGGCAGCTTCTTCAATTAAATGTGATTGTTTAGAAACACTAAAATTTATATCTGAATGTTTTCTGGCCAAGTGACGTTGCAATGAATGCATATTTTGAAAAATTTGTTGACATACTGTGCATTGCAAGAATTTTGAATGACAAGACGTCTTATGACTAAAAAAAATTAAAAATTTTAAATGCTACTGACAGTGCCTTGCAAAATGTACGAAATTTATGAGGGTGTCATTAAAATCAAAATAACAAGTAAAAAAGCTAAAATTGGTCTAAGACCAAGTCTTACGAGACCCTAGATGAATGCCCGTATATAATTTCGTATGGTCATCCATCTGTGCATGTTGGATTTTTGAGTTAGTTTTTCGCAAATAATTCTATATTCTATTTTTATATTCTGCAGAGCTTTTCAGTAAAATAGAAACGTCTAGGACTAATCATTTTCACAGTATACTTAAAAAACCAAAATTTTTATATGGCAACACCAAGAACGGGTTGCCCGATTTAGCCCATTTTTGAAAGTGTATTTACTATTTCTATGAAAACGCCGTGTACAAAATTTCGGCTCTCTACGTTTACACATTCTCAGGCAGTGCCCAAATATATAGTGAAAAACGAAATTTTTGTATGGCAATCCCACGAAGGAGTTACCCGATTTGTCTCATTTTCGAACTTAATTTTACTTTTTTTTTTAAAGCCCGTATGCAAAATTTCACCTCTCTAAGTGAATGCGTTCTCGAGTTATCGTGAGGACATGCAAAAATCAAAATAACTTTTAATTTTAAGCATAAGTGTCCAATCCATTTTGCTCTACCAGCATTATTTCTGTGCGTTACAAACGGAATGACAAACTTAGTATGCCCTATGATTTCATCTAGGGTATAAAAATGGTTAAATGATGTTTTCTCCCCGACCGCTATAATGAAGGGTTGATATAATTTCTTATGTTGTTGAGTTTTAGTTGTAATATTATTCTCGGCCTGTAATTAACTTCAGACCTGTAATTAATTTTACCAGCTCATTATTACCAGTATTACTTAGATAGTATCTACTGCAATGAGTCTGTTCATTGCGCCTTTTTTATTTGTCTAAATTTCTATACTCAATCGATATTATGCTATTGGGCCCTATTCTGTTGGTCAAATATAATCATTTATGTTATTTTATGCCTTAAAATAAAACAATTCCCCAAAATACTATTCTGTCCCAGAAATTTTATTTTATTTTATGCATCGTAACATAAAATATTTCCTGTTATAGAGCATAACATAAAAGATACTAAGCAATACATTTTAAAGGTATTTTGACACATTTTATGAAAATGAAAGACAACATTGGTGATGTGAAAGTAGTTTTAATTAAAAGCTAAAATGTCCAACGTGCTAAGAATTAGAATTTTGTCGGAAATTGTGGAAATACCTACTGATTATAAAAATAAATAGTTAATGAAATTTGTCTAAAAGTTTTAATTTTACACAGAAGAGATCATAGAGAAATCTGCGATATCTTCGCCATTTCAGCGATCCATTTGAGTTGCCCAACTATGGTTTCTAAAGTTGTTTTGGCTAGTATGGTTGCAGTTAAAATATTTATCGAAAAACAGGGGCCTCATGCCAGAAAGACATCCATTCCATTCACTTTGAGATTCCTAAGTGATTTGCATTTCAACGGACATGGTTCGCATCAAACTCCAGTCGGAGGTTGTCATATTTTAGAAGTTTGATAGCCAAGTGTCTTGAGACAGTTCCAATTAAGAAAATAACTGCTCTCATATATGATTATTTAGTGATAGTGGGCGATTTGATAGAGTTTCACGGAAATGTAAACCGATCAACTGTTCAGATAGAAACCATAGCGGAATGTACTAAATATTTTATGTTACTTGTCCGTAAAAGAATCCCTAAAATAATTTTATGGCACTTCGGCAGAATACGACTTTTTAAAATATTTTATTTTCATTTTATGAAGAAGAAATTTTATCATCACCAAATAACATAAAATATTATTTTATAAAAAATTACAGAATAGAGCCCATTATCTATTTTATATTCGATGTACATACCTAACGTTGTAACGTAGCATAAGCTGAGCTTCTTCAATTTAATAAATGCTTTTCTATTTTATTCTAGTCGAAGTATAGATTGGATGACTCCCAACTAATACGTAAATATTTTATGGTTAAATGCTTTGCAAATTGTCACGAGATTTTAGAAAAAAAATTAACGATGGAAACAAAAGGCAAGTAAACATTTTAATTATATGTTAGCATTTTAAAAAAATTAGAAGCTTGGAATTTGAAATTTATTGTCCTTAGGAAATAAATTCGAAATTTTATCTTCCGTGGTGATAACATCACCGAACACAGATGTAGATGATGAGAGTATGATTGAATATTACATCGATTCTGATGAGGAACACCTAAATGTGGAAAGTATGACGGATCCCCATTCTTCCAAACAAGATTTTGACATTGAAATTGAAAAACTAGCCGATGCCGTGCGCACTCGCGAGCCTTTATGGGACTGTCAAAGTATGGACTAGAAAAATAGGATTGCTAGACCACGTTTGTGGAAGGAAGTCGCCGCACAAATCGGTAAGTGTGCGAGTGCAATATGTTTCCAAACGTTAGTGATTTGAAAAGTTAATTTTAATTTGCAGGATATGATCCCAACAAGTACACTGAGGTCCGGAAAAATGGGACAATGTTAGAAATTGTTATCTCCGGTCTAAAAAAGACACCCAAAGTGGCTCGTGCTGCACCAAAAAAGACTATAAGTACGGTCGGCTTCTCTCCTTCTTGGACAACAAGTATGCCCCAAGGAAGTAAGTGAATTCATATAAAAAATACCCAATAATAGGTATATTATTATGTCCATTTTCTATAGCAATGAAAACATTGACAACAACAGATGAAAGCACATCGAGCCCATTTTGCGAGTATTACGACACGCCAAAAAAACAGTATTCTACCAAAGGTATGAGTAATTTATAATTATAAAAAAAGTGTTTTCGGCCATTGAAGTTAAAATAATTAAATTAATAGGAATCAAACAGACTGCAATTGAAGAGGAGAAACTTAATATAAAAAAACGAGCTTTACATGTATTAGAAGGAGGGGCGATTATGGACCGAAATACAGCGGAAGATAGTTTCGGGAAATATGTGGCAGCGGAATTGGTGAAGTTGCCAGAAGTGGAAAGAACTGAAGCGCAATTCGACATCACCAGAATTCTTTTAGAGGCTAAGAAAAAATCGTTTCGTATTCTTAAATAATAATAAAAAAAATAAAAATAAAAAAACAAGAAGACAAACAATATTCAGGTGACCGCAAATGAGGCGAAATTACTTAAATTGAATTGAATTGATCGAAAATAAAGTTTATCAAGTGTAATGAAAAAAAAAATCGATTGTTTTATTTATTTTTTATATTTTAATTTTTTTTTAATTTTTTTTATCAAAAGTTACACAGAAATTTTTCGTGCTGTACCGGAGTTATCATAGGAGCAAATATTTATTTATTTATTATCAACAGGTTGTGCCAACCGACTTATGAAGAAAAATAAATTCAAAAAGGAAGCAAAAAAAAAAACAGGTAAAAAAGCTGGAATTGGTCTAAGACCAATTCTTATGATACTCTAGGCCTAGATGAACACCCGAATGTAATTTCAAGTTTGGTCGTTGAAGTAGTTTTTTGCATATATTTAATTATATTTTATTATATAATTGATATATCAATTTTATAGGATTTCATATTCTGAAGAACTTTTCAGTACACTGAAAACCTGTAGGAATGACAGTTTTCACAATATACTTAAAAATCCTAAATTTTTATATGGCAACACCAAGAAGGGGTTGCCCGATTTAACGTTTTTGAAATTATGTTTACTATTTTTATGAAAACACTGTGTACGAAATTTCAGCTCTCTATGTTAACGCGTTCTCAGGCAAGTAAAATATGTAGTGAAAAACGAAATCTTTGTATGGCAACCCTACGAAGGACTTACCCGATTTGTTTTGAAAAGCCCGTGTGCAGAATTTCAGCTTACTAACTGCACGCGTTCTCAAGTTATCGTGCGCACAGACGGACGGACGGACAGACAGACGGACATGCAAAAATCAAAATAACTTTTTATATTATGCGTGGGTGTCCAACCCATTTTTCTCTACTAGCATTATTTCTGTGCATTACAAACGGAGTGACAAACGTAGTATACTCTATGATTTCACCTAGGGTATAAATACGAGCTTCACATATATTAAACGGAGGGGCGATAATGGAACGAAATACAGCGGAAGATAGATTCGGGAAATATGTGGCAGCGGAATTGTTGAAGTTGTCAGAGGTTGTAAGAAGAAGGTTGTCATTCGACATTACCAGGGTACTTTTAGAGCCTAAGAAAAAATCGTTTTAATTTTTATTCTTTATTCTAACATAATAATAAAAAAATAAAATAAAAATAAGAGTATACGTGGTTTCATTCCGTCCATTTCAACTTCAAATTATTAACGAATAATTATATCTTACTTAATTGCCATGGAACAGCTTCTGCAGAAAGGAAATAATCGGCGAACTTGTCGCGAACTTCCCGAGGATTTTTCGAGTGGTTATATGAAGTTGTGCTAAACGTGACGATTTTGTTTTTGTGCCTCCTCCATGTACCTGGGATAATAGATCCGTCTGGTCTTTCAGAGTCAGCTAGGCCAGGAGTTATATAGGGCTGATCATCTTGTTGGTCCCGCAACCAATTATGCAGACACGTACACGCTGCCACGATGTATTCGACTAGGTCCACCGAATCATCTATTGGTCTCCTGAATATCCTCCACTTTGCTGCCATAATTCCGAAAGAATTTTCAACAATACGTCTGGCTCTACTTAACCTATAGTTGAAAATTCTTTCTTTCACTGACATATTTTTCCGATTGTAAGGCTTCATCATATTTTTTGTGAGTGCAAATGCATCGTCACCCACTAGTACATAAGGTATGTCCTGATGGTCGGTCGATATGTCCCGTGGAGCTGGAAATCTATAATGTCATATTTAAATTGAATGCTCTTTCAAAATATACTTCATACTCACGAAATTATGCCGGCCGTCGTTTGCTTTCCAAATTCGCTGTTTCGGAAAATGCCTCCATCACTTTGGCGCCCTGCTGCGCCAATGTCACACATTATAAAAGAATAGTCGTAGTTGGCAATGGCTAAAAGAACTATAGAGTGTGCTTTTTTGTAGTTGAAGAACAGAGATCCTGATCTTGGAGGTGCCTGAGACATAAATTTTAAACATAAAAATCGTTGAAAATTGTATATACATATTACGATATTGCAAGTATATGTATATGATGCTGTTAAAATACCTGGATATGCTTTCCATCAATTGCCCCCATACAGTTGGGAAAATCCCAGATATTACTGAAGCCAATAGCTATCTTTTTGAAGTACTCCGGAGTAAGGTTTGGGAAAACTGTCCCCTTCAAAGGTTCGTGAAAATAAATAGTTGTACGACATACTCGCCTGAGAGTCTCCAGAAGCGAGAAATCTGAAAATATTATCTCAATTTTGGCCAGGCTGGCGGAGGGCTTTGTACTCACCTTATCGTTAATGCAATGGTAATTGAAGGGCCAACGATTTTCAATAATTCTTCAAATTGCTGAAAATTCATCCACATATAATTTCTAAATAAGACTTTGTCCTCGCCAGCCAGCCTTTTAACCAATTTTTCATACTGTCCCGAGTTTTCGCGGTCTTTGTAGATTTCACGCGTCCACATTTTCCTTCTTTTGCTGGGAGGCTCATCACCTTCTGAATCCGAATCGGAGTCGAAGAACAACATTTTTATTTGTTCTGAATTTATATTAATTTTTAAAAAAATGTAATCGGACATCGCACTTAGAAAAATTTTTTTGAAGTGACATATCGGCATAATAAGATAAGATAAGATAAGATTTCAGCTATAAAAAGTATTCTTTCACGCTTGGAACAGTTTCACATTTCACTTTCTCGCTCTAAATCTCTGCAAAATTAAAATGTCGCAGTAATGGAAATCCGCCTTTAGTCAGAAAGCCAGCTTTGACGGCTTCCTCAGAGGCGCCACACAACACGTCAAATAAAAGGGTGCACCAACACCACACGACGCATCAACCCACACCAAACCAGCATTAAAGAAACAACACAAAATGATGCCACCAACAAGGCCGCCTCCCAATATAATTATTGCTCCTGATCTATGGGAACAGGTTCGTACACAGCCTATTCCATGGCTAAAGGTCTTTCAGCCAGAAAGGGATACCGACTCCAAACAGAAGATGGAGATACTGTTGTGACCCAGGTGCCTATACCCCGAATCACAACAATAAAACCAATACGCCAATATCTTGCCCTATGCAATATATTGGCGTACTACAATTTGACCCTGAAAAATAAAATTCATTTAAAATTTAATTTAAATTTCAATTTGCATTTAAAAATGCATTTACGTACTGCAACAAAATGCAATTTAGCCTAAATTGCATTTTGTTATCAGTCATACATTCCGTTCACACGGCATGTATATTCTTTTTCTAAGTTCATAAAATTTAATCGTATGTACATACATACACCTAATCATTATCATCACCTAAAAATATTACTATTTCAAGACACAGGTGCATATCAGATTTCATGCATATGCACTGTGTCTAAACTTTTTGTACATTCCCACGTACGATTTTTCACGTCGTGGGAAAGTAATAAAAAAGAAGAGAAGCTTTCATGGGCACCTAGGGGCAGCTAGTCCGAACCTCGGGCAGTTCTTTTTGAAAACGTTGAGGAGGAAAGTCTGGGAGTTCGCTTTTTAACCCCGTCGTGTAATCCAACTATTACCATAGTGCTAAAGTGCTAAAGGAAAAGTAAAAAATCTCTTTGTTAAAGAAATATAATAATTTTCTTGAAATATAATAATTTTCTTGTAATACTTGAGTAGTAATCCAACTATTATTATAGTGCTAAAGTGCTAAAGGAAAATTTAATGTAACAGAAATTCGAATTGAAAAAATATATATAAAGAAAAGAAGAAAAAAAGGGGTAATAACGTAACAAATAAAAAATAAAAAAGTTAAAGTGGTTCTTTTAAATAAATTGTTTTTATGAATATCGGCTACTGCTCTCTCCATCGGAGCACGGAGCAGAGTAAGACACAACAACTGGTGGCAGCGGAACTTTTAAAATCAAATCAGTGCAAAGTTTTTTTCAAAAATCAGTACCAATATATAATTTCAATTTAATTAAAATTAATAAAAAAAAAAAATTATATTACAAAAAAAAAAAAAACGTGACAACATTTTGGAACTCAAACTAAAATCAGTGCCACAAAAATAATAAATAAATCTATAAATAACAAAAAAAAAACTTTGTTAAAAGTAAAAAAAATAAAAATCAGATACAGACACCGCAGCTGGCGGTATTTACAAAAAAATTCTGTCAGAAATAATAATTGATTACTTAAATAAATAAATAAAAAAAAAAAATAACCCGGGTACCTTTAATACAGGGTACTTAGAGGAATAAAATTTCTGTAATTGTTTAGAGCGCCATAGTGCTCCAGCGTGGGAAAGTTGCGAGGCTTCATCCCTGCCTCAATAAAGACGATCTTTTAAGAAGGAAGGAAGGAAGACCACAACAATACGGGAACCAAAGCGCCCCAAGCATCAACAATATATGCAACTTTTAGTCATCCTCACCACCAACGAATTCAACTACAAAAATTGCCGGCCTGAATGCCCAGCGTATAAACCAGATATACAACTATATATATTAATAACTGTAGCAAAATTTGTGGATTAAGTTAAAGGTAGCGTGAAAAACTATTTTTTCTTTCTTACTTTCTTTTTATATTTTTGGCCTTACGTCAAATTAATTTTATTACCAATTACTTTACATCAGTGAAAAGATTTTTGGTTAAACAAAAAGTGATCCCACAAATATATCTCCCATTTCTAATCCTCAATTTTTCTTCAAACGTGCGTATTTACAAAATTTAGTTCCAAATTCTTTTCTTAACACAATTATTTATACAATTTCTGACCTTTTTTTTTCTCCTCTCTCTACATTTTCCCGATTATTTACATATTTTCACATATATATGTGTATACAAAAAATGGAAAACAATTTCTTACATTTCTTACAATTCTCAGCTAATTAAAACACACAAATAATTCAACACATAAAAATTGAAATCTGCTCTTCCTGGAAGCGACCTCTGCAGCAAGACTTCGTGAGCTTGCTGGTCAGAGGACTTCGACAAAAATCAAATATCAATCCCCTGCGGTAGGACTTCGTTAGCCTCTCGGTCAGGAGAAAGATATTGATTGGAAGAGCCATTAGATAACAATTTAAAAATTTACAGATTAGATAATAAAGTACTTTTCCTCTTTATTGCATACATATGTGTATAAATCTAATTTTTTTTTGTATTCTATTGAAAATACGCACTTCAAAAAAAAAAAAATCGTTAATAATAATAATAATTCCTTTTTGTGTTGTGATAGAACTTTTTTTTTCTTTCTCTTTTTCTCCTCCTACAAGTCCAGTTCTCCCGCAAAAAAAAATTAATTAATTAACAGAGATATTTAAAAATAAATAAATAAAAATCAGTTTTCTTTATTATAGAAACATAAATTCTTAGCATTCCTTTTATTAGAAATCGAGAATTTCGTAATATCCAAAAAATCCCAAAAATTATCATAACCCCCGTTACTGTACTTTCCTCACTTCCTACAATTTACAAACTTTTTCTCTCAAAACAAAATAATTACACATAACAAACTCGTTTTTTTTCTTTCGCAACTTATTCCTGTTTAGAAATTTGACGATTAGATTCCTACTCGGCTGTGTTTTTTTTTACATAAGATATTCTCACATCTTGTATAGTCCCCCACAAATCAACCAAATCAAAGCTCGAAACTAACTCCCTTAATATTATAAAATCTCATACCATATCTCTAATAAAGAAACTATTTCTATTTCTTCGATGAGCTATGCTCATCTCAAATAGAAAAAAACAGTGCAATTAGGCTAATACTAGGGGCTTATCACCAAGCCGGTAAAGTGAAGCGTACCAATACCTTTGTGACAGGTAAATTACAACAACTCGAAGAAATATGGAGCGACTTCGAAAAAACAGAAGAACAAATAGTTCAGCATAAAGACTTCACGACCGACCACGATTATTTCAAAGAATCGTGCTCAGACAAAACTGAGGATTGGTACATGTTGACGAAAGCAACACTTTCCGAAAGATTGAAATCAATCTCAGAAAGCACTATGAACAAGCAAAACCCCTTTCATATCCCATCACCCAGAGCTTCGTGGAGAATTCCAACCAAATCACAAGTTACAGAAGCTAATAAGGAAACAAATAGTCTACAAAATGAAAGTATTTTCAGAAGCCTAAATACAAAAATTAACTCAATTACAAGAGTTATACAATCATTAAATCCTGATACATTACCTACAGTGAGTAAAACATACCTAGAACAAAAACTGGGTATCCTAGATAAACATTAGGCTGAATTCCAAGAACTCAACAATACAATCGAAATGCAATCTACGCCACAAGACCTAGAAAATAAATACTTTACTGAAGATGTTTTCGGTAAAACAGAAGCAGAATATGAAGAAACTGTAATTGCTATTCAAGAACAGCTAGATACGCGCTTCCCTAATTACCAACATGACACACGAAATAACTCATCACACTTTCACAATGATAGCACAGAAGTAAAAATTTCACATATCTCTTTATCAGAAAATAAATCGTTAATACCAAATTTTAATGGCGATACAAAAGACCTCCATAAATTCGTGTCATGTTGCGATGATATTAATAGACTTTATCCCAATACCGACCAAACAACCCTGTTTTCAATAATCAAAAGTAAGCTATTTGGAGATGCCTACAATGTACTTAAGTACAATGATACAGGCAGGTGGTCAGATTTGAAGCAAATACTACTCGAAACATTCGAAGTAAAATTAGAAAAGTCTGTACTCCAATCAAAACTCCAAAACACAAGACAAAGAGCAGGAGAGCCTGTCAAAGAATTCCTGCAACGAATTAATATGACACATGCTCAATTGAACGAAGCCACGCACTCATATACAACAGATAAACTACTGTTAAACTCTCTCGTAAAGGACAACGAAAAACAAGCTATTAGAGCAATAGAGGATGGACTAATTAGCGAACAACTACAAACATTAGCCAAACTCCATGAAAATAGAGCATTAAAGCCCATAACGTCATATATTGGTGAGCAAGCATTACGGCTAGAATCAAAGGCAACAAAATTAGCAGCGAACTTTCCTCGCTCCGCCCAATCAACACAAGTGCAGAACGCCTTTTGCTATAAATGCAGAGTACAGGGACATTTAGCTCCAAAGTGTCCCCAGAACATTCATACAAACCCAACCCCAAATAAATATTTTTCAAATAATTTAAACAAAGGCAATCCTCCTAAGCAGGCTAGCACGTTCAACAGCACTACTCCTACATGCAGGTATTGTCACAAATTAGGACATACCATAGAAGTATGCAGGGCAAGGATAGCAAACAACGGGAATTTCTACAGAGGAAATATAAATCCCGTTGATCAAAACTTCAGAAAGCGAACGGAAAGTCCCAATAGAACTACAATTGCCCAAAAAGAGGTCAGCTTCAACCAGGTTCCAAATCCTAATTTTAGAAAAAATTCCCATTCCTCGACAATACAACCCCAATATGAACCAAGATCAAACAAAGATCACGTACAAAATCCGAGAATATTTTTAACACACTCGGAAAACAAATCAAGGCGAGAGGCATTAGTCGGCAGCCCCTCGCAAATTCAAACAAAAGCCGACATACACACCAACCCAAATTAGATAATGCACATTTTTTAAATGATCACTTAACGCTGAAAATTCCAATTACTATCAGCCCCAATTCCATTACCATTTCCATATCTACCAATGTATGCTCAAATAAAGAAACAAAGTTCCTTGTAGACACAGGAGCGGAAATAAGCCTAATAAAGTTCAATACACTGAAAGCAGGTAGCACTTACTATAAAGATGCAATCTGCAAAATAAATACTTTATTTTCGGAATCTAAAACTACAGAAGGATTAATATTAGCAATATTGGCAACTATATCAAGCGAAGAATCTGTAATAGAACATCCCTTCCAAATAGTAGGAGAAAACTCGGCCTTGGCATATGACGGCCTAATTGGCCACGACTTCTTGTCCCGATACAACGGTTGTATCAATTATAGAAACAAGTACATTTCCTTAGAGGTGAAGCAATGCCATTCATCCTATCCCATAGAGCAATATCGCTCAGATTACCCAAATACATATCTCAGATACGATATTCCGGACGAGAAGTCTCTAAACAACCTTCTATATGCAAAAAAGAACTTGTTAACTAATAAGAACAATGAAAATATTAACAAGAATAAATCTCACGTTACAAAACAGGCAAGAAACACAAAACAGAAAGACTTTCCTAAACAAAAAATTCCACAAAAAACGGAATACACCCTAGAAACCAATAAAAACAAAGGTACATTGAATAACTTACATAATAAAATTATTTCAATTCCCGCTCGCTCTGAATCCATTATTCAAATTCCAACTTTGTCAACTACGGAATCGGTATATTTTAAAAAAGAGGTAAAGCCAGGGTTGTTCATAGGTAATACCATAGTCAACCCATCACAAGGAATGGCAAAAGTACTAGTTCTCAACACGAATGAGCAGGACGTCGAACTGGCAATTCATGACATGAATCCAGAATGCCATGACCCTAATGACTTCGATTGCATCTCTACGGATTCTAACAGAGATCCAATTAGGGGCAGAATAAAAAAACTGCACACCCTGATTAAATTACATCACTGTAATTTGGAAGAAGCCGAGAGTATTCGGAAAATTTGTAAGGATTTCAACGATCTCTTCTACCTAGAAGGGAATTTCCTAACGTTTACAAATGCAACCGAGCACAAAATCGACACAGTCCCAAATAAACCTCACATATACACTAAACCGTACAGACTTCCAGAAACAAGCCGGAAAGAAATTACTCGGCAAATAAATGAAATGTTGGATTCGGAGATAATAAGTCCTTCAAATAGTCCGTGGAATTCTCCCCTACTTCTAGTTCCCAAAAAGCCGGATGAGCATGGGAACAAAAAATGGCGAGTCGTTGTAGATTTCCGCCGAGTAAATGACATTACTATTGGCGACGCTTACCCATTACCTAATATTACAGACATATTAGATCAATTGGGTAAGTCTAAATATTTTACAACGCTAGACCTCGCCAGCGGATTCCACCAAATTCGCATGGACGGGAAGGATAGAGCAAAAACTGCGTTTAGCACTCCTTATGGTCATTACGAGTTTAACCGCATGCCATTTGGATTAAAAGGTGCACCCGCAACCTTCCAACGTGCCATGAATAATGTCCTTTCCGGACTCCAGGGCATCTACTGTTTCGTATACATGGACGATATCGTAGTCCATGGATACAATCTGAAAGACCATAATATCAGGCTAGCAAACGTATTTTGTCGCCTTCGGGATTTCAATTTAAAACTACAACCCGATAAGTGCCATTTCCTAAGAAAGGAAATAATGTATCTAGGGCACATCATTACTGAAAATGGAGTCAAGCCAGACCCGGCAAAAATTAAATCAGTTCAATCTTATCCCAGACCCAAGAAGGAAAAAGACATCAAAGCCTTCCTTGGTTTCGTCGGCTATTATCGCCGCTTTATTCCCAATTTTTCTAAAATCGCGAAACCTCTTACTAACCTTCTGAAAAAAGACACACCTTTCAAGTTCGATGCAATTTGCGATGAAGCATTTTGCGAATTAAGAAAAAAATTAATATCAGCACCAATTTTATCCTATCCGGATTTCGACAAAGAATTTTTTGTCACCTCCGATGCCAGTGACTACGCCATCGGAGCAGTCCTTTCCCAAGTAGATGATCAAGGAGATCATCCAATCGCCTATGTGAGTCGTGTTCTCAATGGTGCAGAGACTCGTTACTCAACAATCGAAAAAGAGCTTTTGGCAATTGTTTTCGCAGTTGAGCAATTCAGGCCATACGTTTATGGTAGACAGTTTACCATCATAACTGACCATAAACCATTAGTATGGCTAATGAATCTAAAGGATCATTCCTCAAGGCTAATGAGATGGAGAATACGTCTTGAGGAATATGACTATAAAATAGTTCATAAACCTGGAAAACTCAACACAAATGCAGATGCTCTCAGTAGGGCTATCCCAGAAAATTCCGTAAAATCAACGGAACCTAACACCTATGTAAATGTGATAACCAGGAATCAAGCCAAAGCTCAGGCGAATCTAGATACACCAAATCCAAATATTACTACTCCAAATCCAGATTTATCAGTAGTAAACAGTTCCTCAGTGATAATAACTGAGACCAATTTCCCATTACTTTTAACTAAAAACACAAATCCCAAATTTTTTATCTTGCCAATGCAGGATACAGAACTTGAAAGAGTGTTAAAATCTAAACTAAAACTTTTAGACAAACCTCCTCTACTAGAAAACAAACTGAACTTCTTTAAGAAGAAAGACTCCACAGTAATCATTTCAAAAGTCAATCTACCTTGCCGATCTCAAAGAGATAGATTAGACATTGAAAAGATTTTAACTGAGATCGGCTCATACACAGAAGCAAATCAGTTAAATCAGGTAAATATCTCCTTCCCGGTATTAGACCAACAAAATCTATCAACTATTAAAAACATTTTTACCAAGATCTTCGTTAACCAAAAAATAAATATAAAACTTCATCAAGATTCCATAAAGTATTTATCTAACAGCAGTGATATTGAACAAGTTCTAAAAGATTTCCACTCTTTACCAACGGGAGGCCATCAAGGTGTCTCCCGAACAATTAAAAGAATTAAAAAACAATTCTATTGGCCTGGCATGTCAGACGATGTTGTAAGATATGTAAGGAAATGTAAACTTTGTCAAGTAAACAAAGTATCCAGAAATCCCAAGATTCCTATGAAAATCTCAAGCATAAGCTCAAAACCTTTTGAAAGAGTGTACCTAGATGTTGTAGGACCTCTCCCAATTTCCCATTCTGGAAATAAATACATCCTTACATTTCAAGACGACCTTTCCAAATTCTCTGAGGCTATTCCCATAGTCAACACTGAATCTAAGACATTAGCGGAAGCCTTCATGACAACAATAGTTTGTCGACATGGCATTCCAGAAAGTATCCTAACAGATCAGGGATCTAACCTCATAGGTGGCATGTTCGCCGAGGTATCTAAACTGCTAAAAATCAAAAAGCTCAAAACTACTCCATATTACCCTCAAACAAATGGTGCATTGGAGAGAAGTCATAGAACTTTAGCAGAATACCTCAGATCTTATGTAGCGAAAGATTCTCAAGACTGGGATACATGGATTCCATATGCCATGTTTGTCTATAATACCACACCTCACTCGAGTACAAATTATACTCCCCGCGAACTCCTGTACGGATTCCCAGCCGAAATCCCAAATAACTTAAAGTCATCTCCGACCGTTTGCTATAATTACGATAATTATGCAAACGAGTTAAAAGCACGTCTACAACACAGCTATAAAATTGCGAAAGATATAGCCATGGCCCATAAAGAAAAGTCCAAAATCCAATATGACAAAAACACAGTTCAAAAATCTTTTAATATTGGAGACAAAGTCTTAATAAAAAGCAGAGTAAGAGATAACAAATTCTCACCACTCTGGACAGGTCCATATGTGATTATAGAAATCAATTCTCCTGAGAACTCCACGGTGAAAATAAATAATAACAATAAAAGAGTCCATAACAATGACTTAAAACTTTTCGCGGATTAATACAAAATCTCTTCTACTACAAATTCACCGCAAATGAATAAACAATATCATCTTCCAGGTCCTCACAATGATGCAAACGGCATTTTTCCTAATCTGCATCCCATTCATCTCAGGCTCGGGGATAAAAATAAATCAAATAAATGCCAGCGCAGGCATTTATTTCGAAGAAATTGGCAGAGCCAATTTCTACACCAACGAGTGGAAGATCGTTACCTACTACGATCTAGAAAACTTCAAGTCAGAATTTAGGAACATCAAATTCATCACTGAGCAAATTACGGCTATCTGCAAGAAATTGGATGGAAATTCAGCAATGGCACACACTTGTAACGGTACGTTGCTACAGATAAACCTTATCATAGCAAATATAGAATATAAAAATATGCTCCTAATAACTCAAAGCAGAAAACAAAGAGCACTTTTAAATGTAATAGGATCAATTTCCAAAGCTCTTTTCGGCACATTAGATGAAGATGATGCCAAATTGTATGATGAACAAATTCACAGCCTCACTTTAAACCAAGACTCCCTCCTTTCCCTTATGAAAAGCCAAACCGCGATAATAGAAGCAACAGCTCAAATTTTTAATAAAACCAAGGCCGCAATTGAAAAGGAATTCCTGACTATGCATAAAAAGCTAGTTTCAATACAAATATCTACTTCATTAATGGAAAATAGAACACTGGATAATAAAATATCCATCGAAATAGAATCATTAATCTCACTTGTTTCATTAATGACATTCAGATATCAAAATACACAGTCAGAATTAATAGACCTTTTAATTGATTCCAAACATGGAAAATTTCACCCTACACTAATATCACCTAATAAGATTGAAAAAATTTTATCAAAAATTAGGCAGGAGCTGCCGAGTTCAATAATGCTTCCCATAAATTCCAGAGACAATATATTTTCACAAATCTACAAACTAAGCACAATATCTGCAAATGTTTTCAACAACAAAATAATTATAGAACTTCGAATCCCACTTCCTTTTAAAGAATCCAACCAAATTTTCAAAGCAATGCCATTACCGACAATCCTAAACGGTTCATTCATATATATTGAACCATTAGGGGAATATATATTAATTGATTACAATCGTGATCACTACATCGAATTAACATTACAGGAAATTCACAATTGCGCAACGTTGGACCATACTCACTTTTATTGTAAAATTTCATCACCCATCCTTAATACAAACAATAGAGTAAATCAACTTAATAAAAAAGGAACCTATTACATCAAAATGTAAAATTTTGACGTTAAAACAGAACTACTATATGAGACAATTATCGCAGCAAAATGCATGGCTTTTCTCCCTCAAAAAACCTTTCCATATAGATATCGTTTGTGAAGATTCAATTAGTTCAGAATTTATCTTGCACGGACATTACGTAAAAATATCAAAATTTAATTCCCATTTCATCCCAACAACAAACATTTCCAACATAATCGAAAATATGACGCTTCCCTCTTTGGAAACGTACAGAAGAACAAATCCTTTAAATATCACAAACAACTTGGACGTCGATGAAATTGTAAAATCCATTCGTCTTCAAAAAGAACAAGAATCAACTCCTCTAAATCCTATAAACAATCACCACATTCACCACTATGCTCTATCATATTTGACATTAGCATTAGTGCTGACTATCCTATTTATCTATATGTACATGAAATACAAATCAAAACCTCGCAAAGGTAAAAATATACCTCTGGAACCGGAGTATATACTTGCAGATGTGCCCACGGCGGCACCAAGAAAGTCAAAATTCGAATTAACTCCTGCACCACATAGAAGAACTACAGAAAACATCTAACTTACGGATACTAACAAACTGACCGCAGTAACCTCTTCCATGCTTTAAATACTTAACACCTTCCCAGCCCAAAGAGCAAATGAGAAAAAAGGAAATTTAAAGAAACAATACAAAAGATTTTTTTTATCTCTTTAGGAAAAATATTTCCTTTTGTCAAGTTTTTTTTCATTCCCAACAGAAAACAGTCCAAGAGACAAATAATACCCACACATTCCATTGCGTATGCACTTGCGTATGTGTGTGATCGAGTGTGAGGGAAAATATAAATATCCCAAAAATGATAAAGAATAAAGATACATATATATATAAATAGTAATAATAAATAGAAAAAAAATTTTTTTTGCCTCCCCCCTTTTTTTTCTAGTGTGTCGTTCTTTCCCGATACACAAAATACACATAAAATACAAAAATATCTATTGATTCCGAACCCCAATCAAAAGCAAAACACAAGCAAAAAAAAAACGAAACAAAAGAAACCACCATAAAATAAAAAAATAGAAACAAAAATAAAAACGGTAATAACTAAGAAAAACTCATTTTTAATTAGAAAGATTTATTGAAAAAAAGTGGAAAACAGAAAAAGGGAAAAATGAATTAAAATGAGAAAAAAAAACTTGAGCACACCACAATATAACAAAAATTATGAAAAAATACAAATTATGAGTAAATTACTAAAAGTCCCAATCGGCCTCGCTCGCGTTGGATGCAGGACCGGAAAACCAGGGGTTTATGGTAAGTGGGTATGACTCCCCGACGATGACAGCATATCCGTATAAAGGTGAAAAAAAAAAATTAAAAATCACAAAGCAAAACAATTTTCAAAAGTAACTACTTACCAAGAAAGGAAATGCCCATTTCATACTCCGGATACAGTATGAAATCGCATTGATAGTACGCGTCAGCAACTGGTGGACCACCCCATAGAGGCAGACTATGCCGCCCATAAGCGTGCCAGACCACCCGAAGGGGCCCCATCCAGCCCGGGAAAACATGTAAGACATATATCCCGGTGACCCGGACACAAAAGTACTCAGGTACACGATAAATAGAGTGACCAACCTCTTCAACGAAAATCATTTTGAAAATGAGAACTGACTCCAATTCTATCCAAGTTAAAGCAGTTAATAACAAACAAAATACCAAACAGAAACATAACAAAAAAAATTTTTCACTTCGCATACCGGCATCCCACACGATATTATATTCACTTTAAAATCTTCAGATTAAAGCAACTCGCAACAGAATTAAATCCAAAAAGACTAAGTCAGCAGAATCTTATCTAGACAACAACAATGAAAAGAAGTGAGGCCAAGTGACCAGTGAATGGTGATTAATAGAGGATCACCTTATTAGAAGAAAAACAAAAACAAAATTGCAATTGCTCATTGATACAAACAGGGACAAAACAAACTCTAACGAACAAAAGACTGACAAAGCAACCTTTCCCATTTATCACCTACCCCTCCCAAAAATCATAAATATTTTTGAAGATGCCAAAATTATTTTCTTTTGTGAAATATCAATTTTTACCCTTTTTTCATTAAATAGGATTAATATTTTTCGTTTCTGACAGAAACTAACCAATAATTAAAAATTAGAAGGAATAGACAAAATTTTTTTTTCTACTTAAGGAAAAAAAAATTCAAAAGAAAAATAGAAAAATTTTCTTTCCCTGTGTGGAAAATAGTCCTTACAATAAGGATTAATTTTTTTTTCTTTTCTGGTAGAAATTAATAAATAAATAAAAGTTAAAATAGTTAATAATATAGTAATATCTATATAAATATATATATAAAAAAAAACAAACTAAAGAGAAATAAAAATAAACCTAGTTTTTATTTACAAATTAACTTTTATATATAATACAAATAAGGAAATTAATAAAAAAAAAATATATTGTTTGTTAAACATAACTCCACTATTAATTAGGTACTATATAACAAGAAATAAAAAAAAGGATATCTTGTAATTACATATAATTAGTGATGCAAACAGTTTTAATTTAAATATTTTAATTATTTTTTAATATATAGTAAATCTACAATCTTGTAATTGTTTATAGTAAGCTACATACTATTCTATTTTAGTATATGAATAATGAATTTAGTTATTTGAAAGAAAGTTTTCTTCTTAAAAAGAATAAAACTTTCTTTTCCCCAGGGGGGAGGGATGTTGTGACCCAGGTGCCTATACCCCGAATCACAACAATAAAACCAATACGCCAATATCTTGCCCTATGCAATATATTGGCGTACTACAATTTGACCCTGAAAAATAAAATTCATTTAAAATTTCATTTAAATTTCAATTTGCATTTAAAAATGCATTTATGTACTGCAACAAAATGCAATTTAGCCTAAATTGCATTTTGTTATCAGTCATACATTCGGTTCACACGGCATGTATATTCTTTTTCTAAATTCATAAAATTTAATCGTACATACACCTAATCATTCTCATCACCTAAAAATATTACTATTTCAAGACACAGGTGCATATCAAATTTCATGCATATGCACTGTGTCTAAACTTTTTGTACATTCCCACGTACGATTTTTCACGTCGTGGGAAAGTAATAAAAAAGAAGAGAAGCTTTCATGGGCACCTGGGGGCAGCTAGCCCGAACCTCGGGGAGTTCTTTTTGAAAACGTTGAGGAGGAAAGTCCGGGAGTTCGCTTTTTTACCCCGTCGTGTAATCCAACTATTATCATAGTGCCAAAGTGCTAAAGGAAAAGTAATAAATCTCTTTGTTAAAGAAATATCATAATTTTCTTGAAATATAATAATTTTCTTGTAATACTTGAGTTGTAATCCAACTATTATCATAGTGCCAAAGTGCTAAAGGAAAAGTAATAAATCTCTGTGTTAAAGAAATATAATAATTTTCTTGAAATATAATAATTTTCTTGTAATACTTGAGTAGTAATCCAACTATTATTATAGTGCTAAAGTGCTAAAGGAAAATTTACAGAAATTCGAATTGAAAAAATATATATAAAGAAAAGAAGAAAAAAAGGGGTAATAACGTAACAAATAATAAATAAAAAAAGTTAAAGTGGTTCTTTTAAATAAATTCTTTTTATGAATATCGGCTACTGCTCTCTCCATCGGAGCACGGAGCAGAGTAAGACACAACAATACACTCCGGTTTCTTAGAATGCGAAACGGACAAGTAAGGGCTCGCTTGCCAGTTAAAAAATCAAGTAAGTTCACCAAAATTATTTTATTTAACATAAAGCAAGGGTTCAGTTCCCCCATTTCGAGAGGCGGGAGGATGTTCCGTCTCGGAACAACAAAAAATTATAAATTTATAAAGGTTTTGTTACAACTAACACTCAAAGTTAACAAATATTTCCCACGAAGTATATTGTCTCATCCCTCGATGCTATCAGCAACATAATCTAAAATAAAACAAAAAACAAGCATCAGTCATAACATAAACAAATTATAAAAGTCTCAAATCAAAACACACACTTAACTCCAAAAACAGGGAAATCCAATCCCATGGTACTGCGCAGGTTCATCTACGCCGTCAGCTAAAATTAAAAAAGAAAACAAATCATTAACAAAAATAAATAATATAAACATGCAAAATATAAACACTTACCTATAACCAAGCAGCTGCCACCAAGTCGTTTGACATTTCCAAAATGGCAGCTTTCAGTACATAGTAAAAAATTCCGATTAGACTATGATGACGTCACTGAGTGTCTAAAAATCTAACAAACGACGCGAGCGTCATAACAACGCCACCAGCAGACACAATTTCTATTGTGTTTCTGCCTATAAATAGCGAGCTACTGGAAGTAGCAAATCACTCAAGTTCTGACTGAGCATCGAGACAGATCGGCAGTTATATTGAAGCCACTGAAGTCTTGTTTAGCCAATTAAACCAAGGGAAGTACAAGAATCCTTTTTTACTAACAAATTTAATATATATATTTTCAGCACCCTACATCGGGAGTCTTGATCCCAGCCATTTTAAAGAGCAGTTATATGATGCTCACTCTGTTAAAACTAAAATCCTTCCCCCTTTAATTGATTTTATTAATAATAGTGTCTTTTTTATTACAGATTAAAATTCGCCAGTGGATGCTGATTACCTTTATTTTAGTGTAAATAAGTAAGTTTGCGTTGTTGAAAGAAATTAAAGTGAATTTTTTAGAATTTAAGTACTGAATTGCCTAGATATTAAGAAGTATTTTGTGATCAATAAATAAGTGAATTTTTGTTATTTTGAACGCAACCTGTCTTATCATTTCTAAAACCGGCACCTGCCCCTTTTATGCTAAGCCCACATTGGGACTTAGAAGCCACTAATGGAGTAGTGGTTTCCTTCGAGGAAAGCTTCGGTTCAGCCTACTAAATGGCAAGCATGGCATTTCGCTTCGGTGCCCACGTCTATCCAGTGCCTCGAGCCGGACATGCTCAGGTAAAAGCCTTTTGGAAGCGTACATCCCTTATTCAAGGTAATGGACGCCTCCCGAATGGTACCGAAGATACCCCGCCCGAGGCCCTCGTCCTCAATTTTTAAGGGAATGGCACGAACGTTGCCATGAACCTTCCGAAATATCCCTAAGAAATTTAGGAGGTCTTCATGGCTCGCTCGCATAGGCACCCGCGAAAATATGACCCTTGTGGGCTTTTCCCTGAGTGGGAACGTTACAAGGTGTCAACCATCCACCTCGATGCCCGCAAGTATAAGTTTGGTAGCACTCTCGAGGGTCTTGGTGTACACCTCAACCATTCTCCCAGCTATTATCTCAATGGAAAATAGCTGCTCACTGGAGATGACCTGGAAAATCGCTTTAAGGTATGCGCTCTGCGGACATCTATTGATGTGCTCGAGCTGCATACCGTAGCTCTCATCCTGCCACCTCCCGTCGAAAAAAGCCTGAAGACCCGCACCGGTCTTAGGCCGAGGCTTACCTGCGTCCAATGGGGCTGGACGAGGAGTGATGCCCTTTCCTGTAATTTCGATGGTGGAACTATTCTGGGAACTGCCACTTACAGGCGCATACGAAATCCCTGATACTAGCGCAGGAGATCGTGGAGCTGCTTCTAAGCAGAGAAGAAGAAGAATTTAAGCTCTTCATCTTTCTTCCACTTGATCTGAGGGAATCACCAGTCCCCTCATAATCGCTACTGCTCGTACTCATTTAGAGTGCGGCAGAGCAGGATTATATCCTTTTTTTATTTTAATAAATTTGTAATTTGCAATAAAATTAATTTTTATTTATTTTTTAGTATCACTTTAATTTATTTTGTAATTTTATTATTGGGAACTTCGAAACTGAGATTTTTTAAGATTGCCATGTTACCATGGCAACGACCAAATTTCAAATAATTTTCACAAATGTCACAAAATTGATTTGTTTTCACTATTTTTGCCATGATTTGTTTACTTTTTTAAACAATAATTAACTAACACAAAGTTATATTTTCCAAACACAAATGTTCTTGTACGCACTATTATTCTCTTATTTCCCTTTTGAATTATATTTCTGCGGTAATTCTTCTTAAAATTCGCGGCGCTCAATTTGACACGTCTGGTCACAGAAATAATAATAATAATAATTTTTTTGTGTGTATATATGTCTCTTTAATAAAACGTTATAAATATGGCTCTTACAATTAACAACAAAGAAAAGTGGCTCTGAAAACAGAAAAAAGACTCTAATTAAGCTAATTCTAAAGGACGCAAAAGGCACAAATAATTGTATAGGAATAAAACAAACAACAAACGGTAAAAAGGCTAAATAGGTACACTAAAAACAAAAGATTAGAATGAAAAGGTAAAATATAGACGTAAAATTTTTCACAATAATTTCGAAATAAAAGATGTAAAGCCAAAGTGAAAGTTAAGCTGAAATTAAGTAGTGTGCCTAAATTGCAGATAAGTGGCAGTTCCAAGAAGAGTTTTCCATGTATAATGCCTAAATAGCTAAATTGATTTTTTTTATTTTTAAAAAAGACCGAAAAAGAAATTTAGAATTTTTGAACAGATAATTTTGCCAAATGCCACTGATACCATCATAGAGTCCCGCGAGAGCAGCCTGTAGTATCGTAGACCTCTACAAACTGCCCTGATCATCCTTCCAGCTTAGCATCTCTACCAGAGTGCCCACAGCACTTGCAACGATTCCTAAGCGGGGGGAAGCCCCGTGGACTAGTGTTGCAAATGCTGTGGCCTGCTATCACCAGCGAAAGACAAGAACTCCGTCCTGCACCGACGATAGTGGTTGCCATGTGCAGTTGAATGTGTCTGTGTTCGTTGCCAGATATTCAAGACGTAAACTTCTCTTCAATCTGTCAACGAAGTGGCGCTTAAGTGCTTGTGCGTGGTGTTGTGGGTCAGTGTTCTGATTCCCATCTTCGACTCTCATGTAGTACAGGTGAATTGTAGATTTGGCCAGTGTCAACACAAAGCTAATCAAACAATTCACTCGACTACAGACCTTTGGTCCTCATAGAAACGAAGTCCTAGGAATGCCGAAATTCGGGTGGATCAACTGACACATACCGCGCACGAGATCGATTAGACCGTGCAAAGCCGGACAAGTGAAGAACCTGTGAAACAGGGTGCCTTTACCAGCACAAACTGTGCACATCCTCTGAACCCTCCGCTCAATATGTGACAACTGATTAGGATGCATAAGACTGTGTGTAGCAATTTGAATGCTACATCAGCATCTTTGTAATTAGAAGGATAACTGTAGACTACTCTGCAAGTTATCCCTCCCATTACGCCCATATTCACCCCGAGGTGTGTTCGCCATCTGTAGTATCCTGTATACTCCGGAGGTCTTATTGACATAAGCACGTCACGGAGTACACGTGTTGTAAGTGTGCTGAAAGGTGTGTGAGGTGGTCTGTTCAGAACGAAAGCATCTTCCAACTTAGTGCCAGGGTCAGTGGTCCCAAGTTGGCGAAATCGCTCCCGGGCAGAAGCAGCCAGGTCGTGTAGTTGTGAAGTGTTAGTGTTTATTCGACAGTTTCCAGAGATATCAATAATATCTCCGAGAACTGTCAGTGTATGCGTGTCAGCTTCAAAACCTCGAGCATTACTGAACACTGAATCTATTAATTCAGGATTAAACCTGATTGGAATTGACACGAATTGCGTGTACCGTAGAGCATTCCACTTAAGGTGAAATGCTGGCCTGATTCTGCCCAGGTCTGAATCGTTGAGATTAGAGCCTGTGGCCAGTCACGAGGATAGGGTGGTCGAACAGAGTGCAGGTAGTAATACTCCCGTATGCCGATCCCTCCCAGTACATTCACCCACAGTTGAGAAATCAAGCTGTCTCTCTGGCAAACACTCTTTGGAATGCACGCACTTGGAGACACTTTGATGTCACAACCAAATTAGTGAGACCTAATCCATCTATCTTGACTGGCAGACAGAGCGTGCTTTCAGCAACTCATTATCTTCCGCACCAAAAGGCGTCTATCGCTTTTGCTTGAAGAAGACCTACGAAGCCTTCATCAAACGTCTCAGACTTTAGCAGATGAACGATGGATGAGGTAATCAAATAGTTTATCACGACTGACCTACCCATTAACGAGAATAGAAACAGTCCACTACGCCATGAGTTTACAGCTCCAGAGAATTTCTCAACAGCGATGTGGCTATTATTTGATTTACTCTCGCGTCCGATATATACACCTAAGTACTTCAGGCAAGTATTAGTCCATTGGATGTTCAGTGGAGTATCTGTACGATATCTCCACCTTCCACACCGCAAGCCTTGACTCTTACGTAGGTTGATTTGAGCGCCCGCTATACGTTCGAACTGTTCGAAAACAGCACGAGCGACCGGAAAACCTTCATCTCCTGTTACGAAAATAGACAGATCATCCGCATACGCCAACATAAGAGGCCTCACATTGGTATATGGTAAACGAACTGAATACTGTCCGAGCATTCGACGAAGATTCACCAGTAGCGATTCCAACGAAAGATCATAAAGCATACCTGACAATGGACAGCCCTGTCTTATACCTCGATGAAACGAGATAGGAGCCAGAACTTGTCCTTGATGCTTAATCAAAATCGCTGAATCTCTATACAGTTTCCCGACGATATCGAGCCACCTGGGCGGAAACCCAAATGCCTCGAGAGCAGTCGAGAGATACTAGTGCGAGACGCTATCAAAAGCCTTTTGTTGGTCTAATGAAATCATGGCCATTTGTGCACCTGTCTGTTCATGGTAGGCAAACAAGTGCTTGGCTACCGCGATTTTGTCGTAGATACTACGACCAGGTACACAATAGGACTGTTCCGGGTGTATTACCGAACCAATCACTGAGCGGAGTATCGCCCCTAATGCTTTTCAGACGGTTTTGTAGTCTATATTGCATAGGGTTGCTGGCCTCCAGTTCTCCATCCTCTGCAAATCTCCCTTCTTTTGAATCAAGAGCATAACAGACCTCCTCCAACTAGAAGGAAAGCCTGAATGTGTCTCAACCGCCGAATTGAAGACTTTCAAAAGGTCAGGAATTAATAAATCCCTGAAACGTATGAAGAATTCTGGAGTCAAGCCGTCATCACCAGGTGCAGTGTGTCGCCTTAGATCCTTTGTCGGAGCAATCATATCCTCCAATGTGATTACTATATACAGGAGCTCCTTACTGTCTTCAGAGGAAGTGGGAATATTCTCAAGAAATTCATGAGGTGTCGAGGATGTTGTCGACGTCGATTCAGAGTAGAGACTACTGTAGTAGATTCGAATATATTTTGATAGCTGTTGTCCGTTGAGGATTTGTCCAGATTTATCAATTATCGATTCGACCTCGCAAGAAGCCGTACGTCGTCTAGTCACCTGAAAGAAGTACTCGGTTGGAGAATCGCCTTCCCTCAGCCCGCGTGATTGGCCGCGCAGCACAAACTCCAAGCTGTGCTTGTAAGTCTGTGTCGCCAAGCTGTGCTTGTAAGTCTGTGTCGCCAAGCGTTGCTTTATTCTATTGAAATTGTTCTGCTCACTAACACTAAAAAAAAATATTAATAATGATGTGAACTGTAAATAATAACGCCGGGGAATATTTTATAGTCAGTGGTTTATTGGACGCACGTAAACCTTATGTACAAAATTACAACTAGAACTAAAATTAACAGAACTCAATTTTACGACACTTAAGAACTAAACTTCAATTGATTTAATAAAGTCGCTTACGCACTACACAATAATAATTTTAATTTCAATACAATACTGTCAAAGCTGAGACAACTTTGACCAATGGCATTATATATGTATATATATATAAATATATTAATCAATATGAACTATAATATATGATTAATAAAAAAATCTACTCACCAGTATAAAACTATGGAATCGACTTTATGGCGTTGGTAATTAAATAGTTAGTAATTATCTTGTTCCAGTCGTTCCCCGGAACAAGATACTTTACTTCAGTCGAGACCCAAAGCAAAGTTGTATTAGTCGTGTTTATTCTAGTCGGTACCCAGAATAAATATCTTTATCTCAGTCGAGACCCAAGATAATGGTTTGAGATTAGTTAGTGTTATTCTAGCCGCTACCCGGAATAACTATCTTTATCTCTGTCGAGACCCAAGATAAAGGTTTGAGATTAGTGAGTGTTATTCTAGTCGCTACCCGGAATAACTATCTTTATCTCAGTCGAGACCCAAGATAAAGGTTTGAGTTAGTCTATGTTATTCTAGTCGCTACCCAGAACAACTATCTTTATCTCAGTCGCTACCCAAGATAAAGGTATTGAGTTAGTAAAATCTATTCCAGTCGAGACCCAGAATATGTATCTTTATCTCAGTCGATACCCAAGATAAAATTGTTATGTTAGAGGAATTTATTCCAGTCGATACCCAGAATAAATATCTTTATCTCAGTCGTTACGCAAGATAAAGTTATTAGGTTAGTAAATCTTATTCCAGTCGAGACCCAGAATAAATATCTTTATCCCAGTCGCTACCCAAGATAAAGGTATTAGGCTAGTAAATTTTATTCCAGTTGAGACTCAGAATAAATATCTTTATCTCAGTCGTTACCCAAGATAAAGTTATTAGGTTAGTAAATCTTATTCCAGTCGAGACCCAGAATAAGTATCTTTATCTCAGTCGCTACCCAAGATAAAGTTATTAGGCTAGTAAATTTTATTCCAGTTGAGACTCAGAATAAATATCTTTATCTCAGTCGTTACCCAAGATAAAGTTATTATGTTAGTAGAATTTTTTCCAGTCGAGACACAGAATAAATATCTTTATCTCAGTCGCCACCCAAGATAAAGTTATTAGGCTAGTAAATTTTATTCCAGTTGAGACTCAGAATAAATATCTTTATCTCAGTCGTTACCCAAGATAAAGTTATTATGTTAGTAGAATTTATTCCAGTCGAGACCCAGAATAAATATATTTATCTCAGTCGTTACCCAAGATGCAGTTATTATGTTAGTAGAATTTATTCCAGTCGAGACCCAGAATAAATCGCTTTATCTCAGTCGTTACCCAAGATAAAGTTAATTTGTTAATAATTATATTTTATTACACTAGCCAAGTCGAATTCCAAATGATGCGCAATCTATGAAAGCTGGATACTAAAAGAGAAAGATTCAAGTTGGCCTGCGACTTATATTGCCTCTGAATTGCGCACGGCTCTAACAAATTATTTTACCTTGCGTATAGTAACCAAAGTACGTTGACCTTAGCAGCTGTGCGTAGGTAGGAACAGAAAAGTCCGTTGACCTTAGCAGCTGTGCGTAGTTCAGAAGAGTACATTGACCCTAGCAGCTGTGCAACGCAACTGGAATTTTGACCATTTTTTGTTGCCGTTCCTAATATTTCCTAGCTAAAGTTATTAAGATTATAATTATACAATAAGTTACCTATTAAAATATTGCTAATTTGCTATTTTAAAGATACATTTAAATGTACAGATGACTTAATCTAATTCCATTTGATTCGCGCACTGTTATCGAAGACAAGTTACTTTCCTCATATTGGATTGTGTCCCGGATTTGTTTGTGTGGAATGTAGCCATGAGGTGTTGATTGTTATCTCCACTAAAACTGCCTTATCGATGTGCTTGTAGGTAGGTATACAGCGTTTCGTTCCCAACCTATTTTCAATGATTAGAAAAAATTGGAATTAGAAACTTTTAAACTATTTTACTTCCAGGTGGCTATTTAATGTTAGTTTGAACATACTGCCCCTTGTTGAAAGGTTAAATTTTAATAAGTATTTGTTATTATAAATTAATGCACTTAACATATAAATTATTTTTAGAATGAAGAGGCGAAGTATACATTTGGTGACTCCTCCTTTTTTTTTTACTTACCTTAGGAATTATACCTTGTTATTACCTTCCTAAATGTTTCGGCGATCAGAATCGGGAAAGTATATGATGTCTGTTGCTATTGATTGGTTAGCTGAGTCAGAGCAGGGCATTACTTTGGTTGACGTTTGTCTCATTGGCGATCACTTTGTGTTGGAAGGGCCTTAATTGTCATGTAATAAACCGGTCTCTCGTTGGAAGTATAGCCGAGCTGCGCTGAGCCCTGATCCGGTATCACGTTCCAGGTCCAAGGTTCGAGTGTGGCGAAATAACCTAATTTTTTTTTTAAAACTATTTTTTTTTCTGAAAAAAAATATCTTTGTTATGAAGAAACAATACAAAGACCTGGACTTTGCATCATTGTGATTATGCCCCCTTCTACTAGATGAAAAGGGTTTTGTGGTTTGTAATGTAGAAATTTCAGCATGATGAGATCTTTACATGGGGAAAGTTCTGTGTCTTGAAACAGATTTTTTTTTACAATTATATGCCGGGTGATAGTCGAGAAGAAATTATTGCAAAATCTGAACTTCGCATAATTGTTATTATGGCCTATATGTGTAATTTTGAAACAGATTTTGTTTTAATTATTGACATGGGTGTACGGTTATACGTATGGGTGTGCGTACATGTTTATATACTGCTTTAAAAATTAATGTAGAGTTTAGATAGATATTATAAATTTATGTTATCTTTCATATGATTTTGTTTTGGGGTTTTTTTTTTTTTTATAAGGCGAAGAGGTATTTGAATTTCGGGTAGAAAATATATTTCAATCTTGTATGCTGTTATAGGAATACTATACTTGAACGAATATGCTTTATTTTCCATATGATACTCATGAAAGCGAAGATATTATAGAAAATAATACATTGAGTAAGCGCAGAGATCGAGCTTCCGAAATTTCTACAAATGCTTGATCCCAGTTGAATGTTAGGAAGATAATAAAAAATAGTCTCTAGATTAATTATTTTACGTTACGATTCGTATACGTCCATCTACAAGTAGCTTTACTTTTATGCGTGTCCCGTCCCGAGCAGTGAAACGTTGTTTCTTTTTTCTGGACCGCTTTAGTTTTTCATATGAGACGGTGATTTCCTGGAATGTGTTCGGTTGTTCACTGTCTGCAATAAGTCGCTGGAAGTCGTTATCCGCACGTTCTGCTTGAAGAACATTTGTATCTTTTAAAATGCGTTTTTTCAACTTCAATGCAGGTTGCAACTGCTGAAGGCTTGATGTCGTCAGCGGTACTCGTTAAGCCTCAGACGACGTGGATTTTTGCCGCCCTGCTGTAGATACACAGATAGCTCCCTGCGACTGGGTAACTGATTTTGGCAAAGTATGATGCCCTGAAGCTGCGCTTGCTGCTTGCTCATCTATAGGAGCTGTTGATGCCTGCTGCATTGGAGCTAGAATTGCTGCTTGCTTTCCTGAAGCCAGTTTGATGTGTCCTAAGGTATGACATACATTTATGCAACCTTTATAATGTTTGTAAAGATCGGCATACTTAGGTGATTTTCTTTTCGAGGTTATAAAACCTGCGTAAGTCCTTATTTCGAGAATTACCTAGTACTGGCTTTTCTTCGATGAATGGTAATCGTACATATCGGCCAGCTGCAATACGACGATGAGTGTTTTGATAAGATCGTTCACTCTTTTGATCGGATTTTGAGAGTTTACGTACTTGAGAAGTGATTTTCTCAAGTTCCCAAAGCTTTCTCGGGATTTTATCTATTGACGGTTCCTGGTCAGCTTGCGCATTAATTGCTAAAGATGAAACTTTAGAAATAGAGTCCGCTCGCGATAGATTTCCGAAGAGAATCCATCCGAGGGTGCTATTTTGGGCAGTAGGGGTTCCTGGAGGACCTTTTCTTAATCCTTCCAATAGAAGTTCCCCGTATACATCTCCTCCCAGGTGAATATCAATTTTTCCGGGCTTGTGGAAAAATTGGCCAGCAAGCTTTAAATCCTTTATAAGATCCCATTCTTGTATTTGAATGGTAGTCGGAGGCAGGAACTCAGTGATCTTGTTCACGATTAGTGCTGTCACTGAAGTTGTCTTATTTGATTTAGATTGCCGACATACTTTGAAGCATGTTTGTCGTTTAATCTTTGTAGCTTTGCTATTTGCCAAGCCTGTGATTTGGGTGTCAACGCGTGTGGCAGATAGGTGCAGTTTGCGTCTTGCTGCTGCTGTAATAAAAGATACTTGAGACCCCGAGTTGATTAGAGCCCGCATAGTATGCATTGTTCCCTCTGGGGCCGGATTCTGTAGCACGGAGAATTTGGGAATTTGGGAGATTAAAATTTTGTTTTCTTAGAATTCTTAATTCCCTAATTCTCCATTCCCAATTCACTAACATGGTTGGAGAATTAGGGAAAACGTAAGAAATGTGATAAAGTGCGAATCGCCTGGGACTTATAAATCACGCGAAAATGATCAATTTGGTCGTCGTCCAGTACAGAAGAGATGCTGTAAAATTTTTAATTATACACGGTAAAGCTTGTGTGTACCATGAAAACGCATCTATATTTTGTCCCCTAATTAAATATGTAATTAATTTTTGAATCCGATATACGATTTTGGAGATAACTGTAAAAGAAGTGTATCAGTCCATTTTAAGGTGAAAAAATGGCCGTTTTTGGTACAAAAATTGACATATTTTCAACTCATCATTGCGAAGAACTAGTAAGTTGTGCAAATTTACTTCCCATGACAAAAATGTTCACAACGGAGTACTAATGGATGTAAAACAAATAACGGAAGAAATATATGCAAAATATAGGAACTGGGTGTATATGACCCTAGTTAAAAAAATCGTTTTTCGGCGGTCAAAATTCAGCTATCACGTTAAAATGATCAAATTCAAACTACACCACCCGATTACCCTCTACTCCCTCTTTAATTTGGTACCAAACATGACGTAGTTTGGACAACCCCCTATGAGGGGTTGTACGACCCCCAAACCCCAAAATACCCTGCCCCAAAAATTGTTCACCTATATTTTTGCACTCTAAACCCTTAATCTATCAAAAAAAAAATCGAATACTCTACAGCCCTCCCACACAGAGTTAGGCGCCCGTGAATATTGCGATAGCAAAATTTACCGCCGAGGCCGCTCAAATCTGCAAATTACCGTTAATTGAAATAAAATATAGCCTATAATACCCATGCATACCTAATTACCAAAGTGAATTCTTATTTTTTTTTATTGGGCTTACAGATCCTGAGCTTACCCCAGCGAATTATTACAGCTCCTGATATTGTCTTTATTTTTTTTTAATTTCCCGTAATCAGCCCCCATTTCTACCCCGGACTCTTCCCACCACATTTCCTACACCAATCTTGTTCGCCCTGAGCTCCCATTTTTTTTGATACCACCTACATTCTCCTTCTTCTCTCCATTCTCTCGTTATCCCGGAAAAACTCGAGAGAACCTACCCTCCTACATCCCTCAAAAACTACCCCAACAAAAAAGAAATTTAAATTTATTTCGCAGTGGAAGGTAATAGGCAGATGTACCTCACATATGAAAAAAAGTCCAACCATCTACAACAAAAAGTGATACCCTTAATCGTCCCAGGCGATTCGCACTTTTTCACATTTCTTACGTTTTCCTTAATTCTCCAACCATGTAAGTGAATTGGGAATGGAGAATTAGGGAATTAAGAGTTCTAAGAAAACAAAATTCTCATCTCCCAAATTCCCAAATTCTCCGTGCTACAGAATCCGGCCCCTGTTGAGGAAATGTGAAGCAATGCTGTGGCAAGGAGTGCTTAAGTACCGCGCTGTGGGCGATTTGTGTAGAATGTTCGTAAAGAACTACCTGGTATGAGTTCAGATGTAGAGGTAGAATTGTGTGGCTGTGCTTGTTTGATAGAATTATTGCTTTGCTTAGTTGAACAGTGAGTACTTTGATTGGATGTACTACTATTCTTGTGAAGCAAAGAATGGTGTCTTCTACCGCATTGCCGACACGTTAATTTGCTTGGGAAAGATTTCGTGTTATGGTGCCTTAATTGTGTGGCTGTGCTTGTTTGATAGAATTATTGCTTTGCTTAGTTGAACAGTGAGTACTTTGATTGGATGTACTACTATTCTTGTGAAGCAAAGAATGGTGTCTTCTACCGCATTGCCGACACGTTAATTTGCTTGGGAAAGATTTCGTGTTATGGTGCCTTAATAGGCAGTTTACACATAGATGGTTAGACGTAACGATCTTGAACCTTTTGCCAATGTCACATTTGATAAATTGTGGACATTTAAACAATCTATGTGGCTCTTTGCATATTGCGCATTTGTCTATAGATGATGAAAAATGTGTTGACACCTTTTTTATGAAGTGAACTGACTTTGAATCTAAAATTGCTTCCAGAGTTAGGAATCTGGTCTCTAGGAAGGACTTTAGAGAATCAAACGTAGGCAAACCTTCTTCATTATTTACCTCCTGTTCCCACAAGCGATGGGTTCTGTTGGTAGGCATTGCACCAACTTGTATATTAAAATTGGATCCCACTGCTTGGTAGAAAATCCTAAAGCTTCAAGCTCGAAAATGCATTCTGAAGATCTGTCTAATAAGGATCGTATCGCCTTAGCAGATTCACTTGTTATTTTAGATAGATTATACAGAGCTTTCAGCTGAGCATTTACTAATACTCGCTTGTTGTCGTATCTATCCTTTAACGTTTTCCATGCATTTTCGTAACTTGCGTCTGTTACTGTAAACTGTCGCAGCAAATGTTCAGCCTCGCCAGTAACACTTGTTTTAAGAAAATGTAATCTTTGTACTGCAGGTAAAGAAGGATTTATATGAACTAGAGAATTAAACAAATCGTGAAATGATCTCCATGAATCATAAGAACCAAAAAATGTTGGAAGTGTAATTCTGGGCAACTTCAAAAAAGACGAAGATTGCTGATCAGTTCTAGTTTCTGCAGCAATTTTTTGTTCTGCTTTTGGCTCAAAAGCATCTAATGCATCCATAAGAATACCTCGGAATGTATAGTACTTATTTTCCACCTCTGCAAATTGATCATAGAAGAAATACTCGTACTTCTCAAGTTCACTGTCATCCAACGCCTGCGTAGCTTGGATAATTGTAGAAAGAGTAGCCTTGTATTCTGACCAGATTTCGCTTAAAGCGATTAAGCGCTCAGAAACAAGCCCTTTTGTTCGATTCTCTACTACAGTATTGTTGTAGTTCATGAGAGATTTTTCGACGATTTTTGCGGAGGTGGCTTGGTTAGCCAAACATTTTTGAAGTGTACTCATGTTAAGACGTGTGAAATTATAAACCATGAGACTTTAAATCTGGCTACGAAGGACCATAAAATGTTCTGCCCAATGAGAACATTAAAAAAAAATATTAATAATGATGTGGACTGTAAATAATAACGCCGGGGAATATTTTATAGTCAGTGGTTTATTGGACGCACGTAAAACTTATGTACAAAATTACAACTAGAACTAAAATTAACAGAATTCAATTTCACGACACTTAAGAACTAAACTTCAATTGATTTAATAAAGTCCCTTACGCACTACACAATAATAATTTTAATTTCAATACAATACTGTCAAAGCTGAGACAACTTTGACCAATGGCATTATATATGTATATATATATAAATATATTAATCAATATGAACTATAATATATGATTAATCAAAAAATATACTCACCAGTATAAAACTATGGAATCGACTTTATGGCGTTGGTCATTAAATAGTTAGTGATTATCTTGTTCTAGTCGTTCCCCGGAACAAGATACTTTACTTCAGTCGAGACCCGAAGCAAAGTTGTATTAGTCGTGTTTATTCTAGTCGGTACCCAGAATAAATATTTTTATCTCAGTCGAGATCCAAGATAAAGGTTTGAGATTAGTGAGTGTTATTTTAGTCGCTCCCCGGAATAACTATCTTTATCTCAGTCGAGACCCAAGATAAAGGTTTGAGAATAGTGAGTGTTATTCTAGTCGCTAGCCAGAATAACTATCTTCATCTCAGTCAAGACCCAAGATAAAGGTTTGAGTTAGTCTATGTTATTCTAGTCGCTACCCAGAATAACTATCTTTATCTCAGTCGCTACCCAAGATAAAGGTATTGAGTTAGTAAAATCTATTCCAGTCGAGACCCAAAATAAATATCTTTATCTCAGTCGGTACCGAAGATAAAGTTGTTGAGTTAGTAAGATTTATTCCAGTCGAGACTCAGAATAAATATCTTTATCTCAGTCGCTACCCAAGATAAAGTTATTAGGTTAGTAAATCTTATTCCAGTCGAGACACAGAGTAAATATCTTTATCTCAGTCGTTACCCAAGATAAAGTTATTATGTTAGTAGAATTTATTCCAGTCGAGACCCAGAATAAATCGCTTTATCTCAGTCGTTACCCAAGATAAAGTTAATTTGTTAATAATTATATTTTATTACACTAGCCAAGTCGAATTCCAAATGATGCGCAATCTATGAAAGCTGGATACTAAAAGAGAAAGATTCAAGTTGGCCTGCGACTTATATTGCCTCTGAATTGCGCACGGCTCTAACAAATTATTTTACCTTGCGCATAGTAACCAAAGTACGTTGACCTTAGCAGCTGTGCGTAGGTAGGAACAGAAAAGTCCGTTGACCTTAGCAGCTGTGCGTAGTTCAGAAGAGTACATTGACCCTAGCAGCTGTGCAACGCAACTGGAATTTTGACCATTTTTTGTTGCCGTTCCTAATATTTCCTAGCTAAAGTTATTAAGATTATAATTATACAATAAGTTACCTATTAAAATACTGCTAATTTGCTATTTTAAAGATACATTTAAATGTACAGATGACTTAATCTAATTCCATTTGATTCGCGCACTGTTATCGAAGACAAGTTACTTTCCTCTTATTGGATTGTGTCCCGGATTTGTTTGTGTGGAATGTAGCCATGAGGTGCTGATTGTTATCTCCACTGAAAACTGGCTTATCGATGTGCTTGTAGGTAGGTATACATCGTTTCGTTCCCAACCTATTTTCAATGATTAGAAAAAATTGGAATTAGAAACTTTTAAACTATTTTACCTCCAGGTGGCTATTTAATGTTGGTTTGAACAGAAATAAAGAATCAACTCCGGCTGAGTTGGGAGAAGAGCTGCCACCCGAGAGACCTCGGCCAACAAGCTAGAAGCTTGATACCCACTTCGATTGAAACTCGTCTCGATAAAAGATCGAATTTGGAGCTTTCCAACATCCCACTATTGACTAAGAAAAGGAAAGTCAACTTTCCTCTCTTGCCAATCGTGCCAGAATTCAATGAATTCATTGATGAAGTGCTCGGAATTCAACAAATAGTTGTTGAATATCCAGTTTGCAGTTCTTCTTTCAACTAGAGTGCTGGTCGCCACTACAAGAAGATAATGGCTCACCGAACACACTTCATGAGTGACACCAACGAAATGTTCTACTATTCCAGGTGAGAAGAAAAGTCTATCAACTCTGGAGCCTGCGAGACTTCCATGGATACTTCGCGAGACCCTATGTATGCTTTAGTCGTAGGATGCGTCCAACTATATATATCCACGAGTCTGAAAACACCGACAAAATTCCTCAACCGAGTAGCATTGACAGAGTTGAGCTCAACTCCAGAGTGCCGATCCATTGAGGGATTCAGAGTGCAGTTGAAATCACCTCCGAGGACAGTTTCGCCGCTAAAATTCACCAGACAGAACTGAACACTATCAAGAACTTGTCTTGCAATGTCCTGGTCATGAGGAAGGTACACGTTTACTACCTTGATATGTTTGTCTTGAACGACAAAATCCAAGGAAGAAGCGAAGCCTGGGAAGATATCTGTAAAAGACAGAAGACGATAGTGTTAATTTGTTGGATACAATGATTGCCATCCCTGAGCCTCGGCGAGGCGCAGGTGTTGCAAGCATTGCATAGCCAGTGTGTAAATAAGCATAGCGCTCAAGTTGTGTGTATTTGTCTTGTGTAAAATTCGTCTCCTGTAGAAGCGCGATGTCTATATCGAACATTTTGACATGTTCGATAGTGCAGTGTAACCTTGTATGTGCACTTAAACCCCCGGTGTTGATAGAAGCTATCTTGCACATTCAAAGAGATGAAAAGCTCAAACGATGAATGTGCGACGTCTACTGATGAGGAGAATCGACGAAGCAATCCTCCTGTATCAACTGCTCCACCTTCCTATGAAATCGATCTAACCGAGCTACATCGTTGTACTTCCTCTTCTTGAAGTTGAGAAAGTAACAACTCTGGCCTCTCCAGCTCCTTTACAAGAATACTCCAGATTTTATCTGAATTCTTCTTGTACTGGAGCTGGGCAAGAATTTCGGAGATCTTCTTCCTAGGAAGGGTCTCCATCCCCTTCGAGACTTCCAATTGGCTACCAGTCGAAATGATGCTATCACACGACTCGTAGCCACCGAAGCTCGAAAGACCAGTCTCAACCAAGCTGGTCATTTCGCAGTCCGAAAGCAGATCGAGAGATGCTTCCGCCTCCCTCACAACAATCTTCGAACCGCGAACTCCACTATCGTCCTCCTCCGATTGGGGCCGTTTTGGAGCGACTGGCTTTGCTGGCTCTGGAGTAGGCAGCACCACACGGTCAACTTTCTTCCTCCTCGTCCTCTTTTTTTTACTAAATGGCTAGTCGACTCCTAGTCGGAAGTAGCCGATTTTCACGTGCTGACGTGGCACCGTTTACAGCCGTAATAGTTTTTGCCTCTGGGACAATTTCAGGTAACTTTGTCGTGTCCCAAAGCAATCCAATAACGGAAATCGAACAAACTCGCAAACTTCTTCAATAAAAACGCATTAAGTCAATTTAGTAATATTCTTTTAATTGCGCGAACAGACCTATCTTATTTAATACAAGCTACCGGCGCTAAGGTAACCTAAACTGACGTGAAACTTGAGGTCGTTTGTCGTTTGTTCTACCGGTTGCAGCACCTGAGTTGCTTAGTTGTTAACAATCGCCTTACATAATAATTACCATGCGAGGTAAATTATTATCATAATTGTCGATTGCTCCACTAAGCGCTCATCGCAGCCAGCTGTTGGGCTAATCAGCAAAACAACCGACAGTTGCAGGACAATACCATGCGAGGTTATTGTTTAGCAATTGCTTATTATTTCGCTGAAATGCCTTTGGCTATACGGAAGAATCTTCCGTATATTGGGCCGTAACATCCCTCCCCCCTTTGAAAAGCTAGTTTCCGCAAGGAACTAGACCTGGAGAGTGCAACAGGCTTATTTAAAAACATTTTTTAAGCTTCGTTCGGTTCAGATTAGGCTTTTCTTTTACATTTTTCATTGATTCCTATTTTAATTTTTTTATCTTTCTTATACTTATTACATTTCCTTCTTTTCTGCCTAACATTTTCTTTAAACCTTATCTTTTCTTTTTCCATTGTCACAAATTTTTTTTTTTATTTATATTACTTCTTACACTTGTTATTCATTTACATTATTTTATTATACTCTTTGGACGTACATTTTCATTACTTTTTACCTTAATTTTCTTATTTTCTTCTCTCTACTACAATTTCTTTTAACATTTCATATCTTCATATCATTTCTTTTAACATTAACTTTGCTTTTTTTCAAAAAACTTTTTCTGTATTATATTTCCTAGGTTTGTTATACATTTCCCCCCTTTTTTTTACAGTTTTAAATTCTCTATTAGAAAATACGATTTGCACTTCTGATTTTTTTTTATTTTTTTTCTACTTTCCATACTCAATTAATTACTAAAAATTAATCCTATTCACTAACAAGCATTACCTATTTATTTGCAGTTTTAGGTTACAAATTTTATTTATTCATCTACATAAATTTCATTAACTTAAGAAAACGCTAACTGAATAATACTACGTTGAGAAGAAAAAAAAACTAAATAGTAAGCTCTACTTTAACTTGTTATCAAAAAGAAATACACATTACATAATACGAAAACTAATCCTACAGTGGTCATCTTAGTTATTCCAGCTGCACCAGCTGTTTCCCTACGATCGTGGGTAAGTTTACAGTCGGCATGGAGGCTGTTGTTGGCACTATCACCTGTATAACCTCCGAATCTTCGCCGGGTTGTTTTTCCTTCGGGGTCTGGACAGTTTTCTTCGTGGTCTGGACTGTTTGCTTCGGCGTCTGGACTGCTTGGATTTGTGTCCGGGTGAGAGGTAGTATCGACAATTGCTTGGGTCGTGCCGCTGCTTGCATCCTCTTCCAGCGTTTAAGGTAGATCAGTACTCCTACTGCTAGTGCTAGGCTGGCGATACTTATTAAACCCGTCACCGATGTAGCGGCCATATACATTACATGAGGATGATGTTGCTGCCTGTAGATCTCTCTTCTTTGACAGCGCCCTGCATCTTTTGAATTTCTCTCTCATAGTCCCTCCAGGCCTAGTTGAAGTCATCTGCAGCTAAAAGCTGTACCTGTTGCTGGTTCCCGATTGTCACTTCTGCCTTCCGAGATACTGGTTCCGCCTTGAAGCTGTCCCAAGATGGTAGTTCTGAATGGGTTGGCTGCCACAGAGCTATGTTACGTCGGGCGTCGTCATCAGATGTAATTAGAAGATCCCCCATTTGTAGATGACAGTGCTCCTCCAGCGTTAATACCCCTGTAGATGACAGCTCGCCGATGGATGTAGGAGAATCACGACAATTTTCTTCCAATTTGGTGGTTTCAGACATCATGAACAACCAATGATTTCTGGTCATCATCCGGACTAGGCTGCTCCATTTCGGAATAGTTCTTTCTTTGCAATATGCCCCTGCCTCCCGCACTGGAAGCACGTGATATTTCTGGGTTGCTTTAGCTGGGCAGAGGGGTTCCTGAACATCCCTGACGAAGCTGGCCGTTGTCTTGGTGGGGTTGGTGTCCGTTTGTTCTCGTCTTTGTAAACTCTACCCGTACTCCAACTGTTCGATGGACTTCTTTTAATGCCTTCCCCGGTATAGTTAAGCATTCCTGGTTCTCTCACCTGTAGCCGCCTGGTGTCTCTCTCGAAGTAATCTGCCTCCTCACGTGCCTCGTCCAAAGATTGGAATTTTCAGCCTGTTAGGTATACTTGCGTAGTCCGGTTCATCACGTCTGCTTTGAATGTGGCTACTGCATCAGCCTCCAACTCTGAAATCAGACCCCCGTCCTTACCTGGATACTTAGCTGAAACTGCCGTTTTAATTTGATTCAACAAATCCTTCAATCTGTCCGCATATTCCCTAATGTCGTCTCCGGGTCTTTTTCTGCACGCTATCATTTCGGTTCTTAATTCACTGTACGACTTTTTTGGCATACATATAAGCAGTTTTAATGATCTGCTGCAATGCCGCAGAATGTTTTGGCTCCTCTGAACTCACCAGATAGTATGCATCGTCCATCAACCGATATATTACACATTTCATGAAGATATCTTGTTCTTCGGCCTTAAGACGATCGTAAAGATCTTTGCAGCAGCTTAGGAATCGGTGCACTTCATTTGCTAGCTTTGGCGACCTTTCCCCCGAAAACATTGGGACATATTTGGACACCATATCCATGATTTTGTCATGTACATCAACCATGTTGTCTTGTTGTCCGTGTGATGTTGATTTTTCCGTACGACTCTCTATGTTCTTATACGGCCTTTGATCTGCAACTGACTTGGGTGTTGAACACTGGGTTTTAGCTGTTTTAACACATCCACTTTGTTTTGCCTCCCAGAATAACAGCCTTCTTCGTCCACAACTTTTCTGTGACTCAGCGCCTTTTTCCTTTTCCTGTGTATTTGGACCAAGTTCTACTTCCTTCTCTAATTCTTCGGTTAAGCTCTCTGCTTCTAGCAACTGCTGTTTCAGAACTTTTACTTTCTTTATTAGAGCCTGACTTTCCATTTGGCCTTCTTCTACTGCTTGTTCCAACGAATTCTCACCTTGGTGGATACCGTCGAAAGTAGCTGTAACTAATAAATCAAGTGTCTCCCCCTTAGTACTTGTCCGGGTGCAAGTATTGAGTTCTTCAAGTACAGCTTCTAATTCCTCACAGGGCAATCGCTTCTTAAGTTCACTTGTTAGGTGTTCTCCTATATATTGCCAGTCTTGTTCATACCCTTTTAATTTATCTTGGCACTCTTTCAACTCTTGTGATTTATTTTCCAATTTCTCCTGCTGTTCTCAAAATCGCAAAAGTTGCTCTCTCGTCAGGACGTTGCTTCTCCCTATTGACATTTACACTAATGAATCACAAGATTTCCTAATATACTGTCGCTTTACACTTCAATGTCACTTCTCGCAGAATAACCGAATTACTTTAAACACGAACCGCAAAACATTTGAATTTTTTGAATTTTACGGTGTAACGAGTACTCTCCTCTGGGCACCTTACTTGAAGATAGTTCAGGGCACGGTACTTTTGTTATATGTACGTGTATGTATAACCAATGATTGGAGTAGCTAATATAGTTTTGCTCCCAGAGTGTGTGTATTTGGAGTAGCTAAATTTAGCTTTGCTCCCTGTGTGTGTATTTGGAGTAGCTACATTAGCCTTGCTCCCTGTGTGTGTATTTGGAGTAGCTAAATTAGCTTTGCTCCCAGTGTATGTTTGTATTGAGTTGCTGATAAAGATGAACGCCTCAAATGATGTAAATGTAATTTGTAATTTAATTTCACAAAAAAAAACCTAAAAACCACAAAAACAAGACTTAATTTAACCTGAAAAGAAAAGAAACTTTATAACGGAGCAGCTGAAACGCGTGAACTCCCACGATAACAAAAATTAATTTGAAAAATCACAGTACCTAAAAACCGTTAAAAAAAAATTAATTATCCAAAAAGATAATTATATTAAAAAAACACCAAAAACAAAAATCACCATACCTCACTTAAACTTTTACCGGCTGCGCCAAATGTCGCGTCCCAAAGCAATTCAATAACGGAAATCGAACAAACTCGCAAACTTCTTCAATAAAAACGCATTAAGTCAATTTACTAATATTCTTTTAATTGCGCGAACTGACCTATCTTACTTAATACAAGCTACCGGTGCTAAGGTAACCTAAACCGACGTGAAACTTGAGGCGTTCTAAAACAAGACTTAACTTCGACTGCTCACTTAACGGCACCGCCAGACCAGTCATTGGTCTTTTATTGCCCCAATATTCGGAAGTAAGCTCGCACTCGCAACGCGGATGTAAACAAACGACAACAACCTTGTCGTTTGTTCTACCGGTTGCAGGACCTCAGTTGCTTAGTTGTAAACAATCGCCCTACATAATAATTACCATGCGAGGTAAATTATTATCGCAATCGTCGATTGCTCCACTAAGCGCTCATCACAGCCAGCTGTTGGGCTAATCAGCAAAACAACCGACAGTTGAAGAACAATACCATGCGAGGTTATTGTTTAGAAATTGCTGATTATTTCACTGAAATGCCTTTGGCTATACGGAAGAATCTTCCGTATATTGGGCCATAACATCTTAACCACTGCCTGCTCCAAGCTAGCAGGTTGAGTGCCGACCGACGGTTCCTTCTCCGGAGCCACTAATGGGGTAGTGGTTTCCTTCGAGGAAAGCTTCGGTTCAGCCTTCTTCCCGCTTCTCTTGGGCCAGTCAGCAATAAAATGCCCTACTAAATGGCGAGCTTGGCATTTCGTTTTGGTGCTCACGTCTATCCACTGCCTCGAGCCGGACATGCTCAGGTAAAAGCCTTTTGGAAGCGCACATCCCTTATTCGAGGTAATGGACGCCTCCCGACTGGTACCGAAGATACCCCGCCCGAAACCCTCGTCCCAATTTTTAAGGGAATGGCACGAACGTTGCCATGAACCTTCCCAAATATCCATAAGAAATTTAGGAGGTTTTCATGGCTCGCTCGCATAGGGACCCGCGAAAATATGACCCATGTGGGCTTTTCCCTGAGTGGGAACGGCACAAGGTGTCTACCATCCACCTCGATGCCCGCAAGCATAAGTTTGGTAGCACTCTCGAGGGTCTTGGTGTACACCTCATCCATTCTCTCAGCTATTATCCCCATGGAAAATAGCTGCTCACGGGAGATGACCTGAAAAATCGTTTTAAGATAGGCGCTCTGAGGACATCTATTGATGTGCTCGAGCTGCATACCGTGGCTCTCATCCTGCCACCTCCCGTCGAAAAAAGCTTGAAGACCCGCACCGTTCTTAGGCCGAGGCTTACCTGCGTCCAATGGGGCTGGACGAGGACTGATGCCCTTTCCTATAATTTCGATGGTGGAATTATTCTGTGAACTGCCACCTACCTTCACATACGAAATCCCTGATACTAGCGCAGGGGATCGTGGAGCTGCTTCTAAGCAAACTGCTGTTGCTGCTGATGCTGATAGTTGCTTCTTAGAGGCGTTTACCTTCTTTGATAAAAGCGGTGGTCTCATCAAAAGACCGCTAGGCTTTGGCTGAAGGCGTCGCCAGTGGATTTGCTATAGCTGTAGCTACTGATGCTGCAGCAATAGCGCTCGATGTTGGAGCTGTTGCCCCTGACTCTTCACGGACAGACTTGGATGTCTTGGCAATGTTCTTTTCCTGTGGAGATAACTGAAAATTTTAAATTTTGGCTCTTCACTTGGTCCGTTATTTGCCTTTTCTGTGGGCCCTTTCACTATTTCTGTCGAAGAAGAAAAAGAATTTAAGCTCTTCTTCTTTCTTCCACTTGATCTGAGGTAATCACCAGTCCCCTCATAATCGCTACTGCTCGTACTCATTTCATTTAGAGTGCGGCAGAGCAGGATTATATCCTTTTTTTATTTTAATAAATTTGTAATTTGCAATAAAATTAATTTTTATTTATTTTTTACTATCACTTTAATTTATTTTGTAATTTTATTATTGGGAACTTCGAAACTGAGATTTTTTAAGATTGCCATGTTACCATGGCAACGACCAAATTTTAAATAATTTTCACAAATGTCCCAAAATTGATTTGTTTTCACTATTTTTTCCACGATTTTTTTACTTTTTTAAACAATAATTAACTAACACAAATTATATTTTCCAAACACAAATGTTCTTGTACGCACTATTATTTACTTATTTCCCTTTTGAATTATATTTCTGCGGTAATTCTGGTTAAAATTCGCGGCGCTCAATTTGACACGTCTGGTCACAGAAATAATAATAATAATAATTTTTTTTGTGTATATATGTCTCTTTAATAAAACGTTATAAATATGGCTTTTATAATTAAAAACATAGAAAAGTGGCTCTGAAAACAGAAAAAAAGACTCTAATTAAGCTAATTCTAAAGGACGCAAAAGGCTCAAACAATTGTATAGAAATAAAACAAACAACAAACGGTAAAAAGGCTAAATAGGTACACTAAAAACAATAATTTCGAAATAAAAGATGTAAAGCCAAAGTGAAAGTTAAGCTGAAATTAAGTAGTGTGCCTAAATTGCAGATGAGTGGCAGTTCCAAGAAGAGTTTTCCATGTATAATGCCTAAATAGCTAAAATGAAATTTTGTTTTTTGTTGTTGTTTTTTTTTAAAAAGACCGAAAAAGAAATTTAGAATTTTTGAACAGCTAATTTTGTCAAATGCCACTGATACCATCATAGAGTTCCGCGAGAGCAGCCTGTAGTATCGTAGACCTCTACAAACTGCCCTCATCATCCCTCCAGCTTAGCATCTCGAACAGAGTGCTTGTCCTTCCCACAGCACTTGCAACGGTTCCTAAGCGGGGAGAAGCCCCGTGGACTAGTGTGGCAAATGCTGTGGCCTGCTATCACCAGCGAAAGACAAGAACTCCGTCCTGCACCGACGATAGTGGCTGCCATGTGCAGTTGAATGAGTCAGCGCTCGTTGCCATATGTTCAAGTCGTAAACGTCTCTTCAACCTGTCAACGAAGTGGCGCTTAAGTGCCTATGCGATGCGTGGTGTTGTGGGTCAGTATTCTGATTCCCATCTTCGACTCTCATGTAGTACAGGTGAATTGTAGATTTGGCCAGTGTCAACACAAAGCTAATCAAACAATTCACTCGACTACAGACCTTTGGTCCCCATAGAAACGAAGTCCTAGTAATGCCGAAATTCGGGTGGATCAACTGACATATACCGCGCACGAGATCCATTAGACAGTGCATAGCCGGACAAGTGAAGCACCTGTGAAACAGGGTGCCTTCTCCAGCACAAACTGTGCAAATCTTCTGAACCCGCCGGTCAATATGTGACAACTGATTAGGATGCACAAGACTGTGATGCAGCAATTTGAATACTACATCAGCATCGTTGTAATAAGAAGGATAACTGTAGACTACTCTGCAAGTTATTCCTCCCATTACGCCCATATTCATTCCGAGGCGTGTTCGCCATCTGTTGTATCCTGTATACTCCGGAGGTCTTATTGACATAAGCACGTCACGGAGCACACGTGTTGTAAGTGTGCTGAAAGGTGTGTGAGGTGGTCTGTTCAGAAGGAAAGCATCTCCCAACTTAGTGCCAGGGTCACTGGTCCCAAGTTGGCGAAATCTCTCCCGCGCAGAAGCAGCCAGGTCGTGTAGGTGTGGAATGCACGCACTTGGAGACACCTTGATTTCACAACCAAGTGAGTGAGACCTAATCCACCTATCTTGACTGGCAGACAGAGTGTGCTTTCAGCAACCTATCGTCTTCCGCATCAAAAGGCGTCTATCGCTTTTGCTTGAAGAAGACCTACGAAGCCTTCTTCAAACGTCTCAGACTTTAGCAGATGAACGATGGACGAGGTAATCAAATAGTTTATCACGACTGACCTACGCATTAAGGAGAATGGAAACAGTCGACTTCGCCATGAGTTTACAGTTCTAGAGAGTTTCTCAAGAGCGATGCGGCTATTATTTGATTTACTCTCGCGTCCGATATATACACCTAAATACTTCAGGCAAGTATTAGTCCATTGGATGTTCAGTGGAGTATCTGTACGATCTCTGCACCTTTCACACCACAAGCCTTGACTCTTAATAAGGTTGATTTTAGCGCCCGCTATAGGTTCGAACTGTTCGAAAACAGCACGAGCGACCGGAAAAGCTTCATCTCCTGTTGGGAAAATAGAGAGATCATCCGCATACGCCAACATAAGAGGCCTCACATTGGTATATGATAAACGAACTGAATACTGTCCGAGCATTCGACGAAGATTCACCAGTAGCGATTCCAACGAAAGATCATAAAGCATACCTGACAATGGACAGCCCTGTCTGATACCTCGATGAAACGAGATAGGAGGTAGAACTTGTCCTTGATGTTTAATCAAAATCGCTGAATCTCTATACAGTTTCCCGACGATATCGAGCCACCTGGGCGGAAACCCAAATGCCTCGAGAGCAGTCGAGAGATACTAGTGCGAGAGGCTATCAAAAGCCTTTTGTTGGTCTAATGAAATCATGGCCATTTGTGCACCTGTCTGTGCATGGTAGGCAAACAAATGCTTGGCTACCGCGATGTTGTCGTAAATACTACGACCAGGCACACAATAGGACTGTTCCGGGTGTATTACCGAAGCAATCACTGAGCGGAGTATCGCCCCTAATGCTTTGCAGACGATTTTGTAGTCTAAATTGCATAGGGTTACTGGCCTCTGGTTCCCCATCCTCTGCAAATCTCCATTCTTTGGAATCAAGCGCCTAACAGACCTCCTCCAACTAGAAGGAAAGCCTGAATGTGTCTCAACCGCCGAATTGAAGACTTTCAAAAGGTTAGGAATTAATAACTCCCTGAAACGTATGAAGAATTCTGGAGTCAAGCCGTCATAACCAGGTGAAGTGTGTCGCCTTAGATCCTTTGTCGGAGCACTCATATCCTCCAATGTGATTACTGTAGCCAGGAGCTCCTTACTGTCTTCAGAGAAAGTGAAAATATTCTCAAGAAATTCATGAGTGGTCGAGGATGTTGTCGACGTCGATTCAGAGTAGAGACTACTGTAGTAGTCTCGAATATATTCTGATAGTTGTTGTCCGTTGAGGACTTGTCCAGATTCATCAATTATCGATTCGACCTCACAAGAAGCAGTACGTCGTCTAGTCGCCTGAAAGAGAAGTACTCGGTTGGAGAATCGCCTTCCCTCAGCCCACGTGATTGGTCGCGCAGCCCAAACTCCACGCTGTGCTTGTAAACCTGTGTCGCCAAGCGTTGCTTTATTCTATTGAAATAAGGAATCAAGTCCGGCTGAGTTGGGAGAAGAGCTGCCACCCGAGAGACCTCGGCCGACAAGCTAGAAGCTTAATACCCACTTCGATTGAAACTCGTGTCGATAAAAGATCGAATTTGGAGCTTTCCAACATACCACCATTGACTAAGAAAAGGAAAGTCAACTTTCCTCTCTTGCCATTCGTGCCAAAATTAAATGAATTCATTGATGAAGTGCTCGGAATTCAACAAATAGTTGTTGAATATCCAGTAGCAGTTCTTCGTTCAACTAGAGTGCTGGTCGCCACTACAAGAAGATGATCGCTAACCGAATACACTTCATGAGTGACACCAACGAAATGTTCTAGTATTCCAGGTGAGACGTAAATTCTATCAATTCTGGAGCGTGCGAGACTTCCATGGATATTTCGCGAAATCCTCGTGTATGATCTAGTCGTAGGATGCATCCATCGATAGATATCCACTAGTCTGAAAACACCGACAAAATTCCTCAATCGAGTAGCATTGACAGAGTTGAACTCAACTCCAGAGTGCCGATCCACTGAGGGATTCAGAGTACAGTTGAAATCACCTCCGAGGACAGTTTCGCCGCTAAAATTCACCAGACAGGATTGAACACTATCAAGAACTTGTCTTGCAATGTCCTGATCATGAGGAAGGTACACGTAGTAAACGTACAGGTAGTAAACTTTGATATGTTTGTCTTGAACGACAAAATCCAAGGAAGAAGCGAACCCTGGGAAGATATCTATATAGACAGGAGGCGATAGTGTAAATTTGTTGGATACAATGATTGCCATACCTGAGCCTCTGCGAGGCGCAGGTGTTGCAGGTATTGCATAGCCAGTGTGTAAATAAGCATAGCGCTCAAGTTGTGTGTATGTGTCTTGTGTAAAATTCGTCTCCTGTAGAAGCGCGATCTCTATATCGAACATTTTGACATGTTCCATAGTGCAGTGTAACCTTGTATGTGCACTCAAATCTCCGGTGTTGATAGAAGCTATCTTGCACATTCAAAGAGATGAAAAGCTCAAACGATGAATGTGCGACGTCTACTGACGAGGAGAATCGACCAAGCGATCCTCCTGTATCAACTGCTCCACCTTCCTATGAAGTCGTTTTAACCGAGCTACATCGTTGTACTTCCTCTTCTTCGTGGACTCCTGTTGTAGGAGTTGAAGTTGAGAAAGTAACAACTCTGGCCACTCCAGCTCCTTTACAAGAATACTCTAGATTTTATCTGAATTCTTCTTGTACTGGAGCTGGGCAAGAATTTCGGAGATCTTCTTCCTAGGAAGGGTCTCCATCCCCTTCGAGACTTCCAATTGGCTACCAGTCGAAATGATGCTATCACACGACTCGTAGCCACCGAAGCTCGAAAGACCAGTCTCATCCAAGCCGGTCATTTCGCAGTCCGAAAGCTGTTCGAGAGATGCTTCCGGCTCCCTCACAACAACCTTCAAACCGCGAGCTCCACTATCGTCCAGTTCCGAGTGGGGCCGCTTTGGAGCGACTGGCTTTGCTGGCTCTGGAGGAGGTAGCCTCACACGGTCAACTTTTTCCTCCTCGTGCTTTTTTTTTACTAAATGGCTAGCCGACTCCTCGTCGGAAGTAGCCGATTTTCACGAGCTGACGTGGCACCGTTTACAGCCGTAATAGTTTTTGCCTCTGGGACAATTTCAGGCACCTTAGCCTCTGCCTGCTCCAAAATAGCAGGTTGAGTGCCGACCGACGGTTCCTTCTCCAGAGCCACTAATAGAGTAGTGGTTTCCTTCGAGGAAAGCTTCGGTTCAACCTTCTTTCCGCTTCTCTTGGGGCAGTCAGCAATAAAGTGCCCTACTAAATGGCAAGCATGGCATTTGGCTTTGGTGCCCACGTCTATAGAGTGCCCGCTTTCAGGTATGCGCTCTGAGGACATCTATTGATGTCGAGCTGTATACCGTAGCTCTCATCCTGCCACCTCCCGTCGAAAAAAGCCTGAAAACCCGCACCGTTCTTAGGCCGAGGCTTACCTGCGTCCAATGGGGCTGGACTAGTAGTGATGCCCTTTCCTATAACTTCGATGGTGGAACTATTCTGGGAACTGCCACTTACCTGCGCATAAGAAATCCCTGATACTAACGCAAAGGGTCGTGGAGCTGCTTCTGAGCTAACTGCTGTTACTGCTGATGCTGATGGTTGCTTCTTATAGGCGTTTGCCTTCTTTGATGAAAGCGGTGGCCTCATCAGAAGACCGCAAGGCTTTGGCGCTGAGGCCGAAGCCGTTTCAACTACTTCCTTCAGCGTAAGACGTACATTTGAGACTGAAGGCGTCGCCAGTGGATTTGCTATAGCTGTAGCTACTGATGCTGCAGCAATAGCGCTGGATATTGGAGCTGCTGCCCCTGACACTTCACGGACAGACTTGGATGTCTTGGCAATGTTCTTCTTCTGTGGAGATAACTGAAAATTTTGAGTTTTGTCCTCTTCACTTGGGCCCTTAATTTCCTTTTCTGTGGGCCCTTTCACTATTTCTTTCGGAGAAGAAGAAGAATCTAAGCTCTTCTTCTTTCTGCCACTTGATCTGAGGGAATCATCGGTCTTCTGCATAGGGTTACTGGCCTCCAGTTCCCCATCCTCTGCAAATCTCCCTTCTTTGGAATCAAGCGCATAACAAACCTACTCCAACTAGAAGGAAAGCCTGAATGCGTCTCAACCGCCGAATTGAAGACTTCCAAAAGGTCAGGAATTAATAAATCTCTGAAACGTACGAAGAATTCTAGAGTCAAGCCGTCATAACCAGGTGAAGTGTGTCGCCTTAGATCCTTTGTCGCAGCAATCATATCCTCCAATGTGATCACTGTATCCCGGAGCTCCTTACTGGCTTCAGCGGAAGTGGGAATATTCTCAAGATATTCATGAGTGGTCGAGGATGTTGTCGACGTCGATTCAGAGTAGAGACTACTGTAGTAGTCTCGAATATATTCTGATAGCTGTTGTCTGTTGAGGACTTGTCCATGTTATGCATAGCAAGTTCCGCAGCTCCAAATTTGTAATCTAAAGATAAATATTTGCTTACGCTTCATATTTCTGAATTCCGTTCTTATCTCGTTGTGCTCATCGACAGTCGAAACTGTATACAGTTAACTGCATGCATAGCACATTTCGTACGTAAGAAAGCAAAAGAATCTAAGTTCATGAATATTTTTCTATAACTGAATCGCCAGTTGATACGGAATTGTTTTTGATAATACGTCGTGGTAATTATGCCTTGAATAATAGAATTAATAAGTGATTTTGTTAAAGTTAATCCAAGTGGTAAAATAAATGATGTAAATGTTTTGCTTAATTGATGTTTTAACTGAACCCTATTTGAACAAATTATCAATAAAGAAACAGAATATTATACTTGTCCACAAAAAGGCGTAGAACAGTAAATGTGTCTCTGTTCTTCCATAAGTCCTTGGGACGAGCATAACAAATGGTGGCAGCGGTAAAATAAATGATTTAGTAAAATACAAAAAAAAGTGAAATTTTGTGCAAGCTAAATCACCAAGAATCAACTCGGACGAGGAAATCCACGACGGACGACGACGGCAGATTAATTATTAGCAATTGCGGTTCCAAAAAATTAATCAAAGTAGAAAAGGAGGAAAACCCAAGGAAAAAGGGAGTCCTAGAAAATTCAGCATTCTGGACGGCTTAAATATGACTAAAGGTTTCATTGTAATAATAGTGTTATAAGTACATATGATTTTCGTTTTGTTTATAATTATATATCTTGCTTGTTACTTGCTTGTTACTTTTAAATACATAGGTATTGTGAAAATTTCCACGATCAGGAACAGTGAAACTTTAGAAGTATATTTCGTAAGAAAGTTATTAGGTATTTGGTTAAATAAAGGAAGTACGAGAAAGAATCCATTGCCTCAAATAGTTAATGAAAAGAATTCTTCTTTTGAATTACACAAGTTACTCACATATTTTTTATTAATTGTTGTAATATTGTTATACGAAATGAGTGAGACAGAAACAAGTGATTACGATTTCGGTGAAGCTATACTTAACTTAAGATTTCCTTGTGTAGGGGATAAAAGTGGACTGGGTATATACCTATCACTGGATGACATAACTTCAAATGAAGAAATATCATTTATCATGAATTCAGGAAACTTATAAAGTTAATTATGGGCTGCGTAACTATTCTCGTAAAATATTTTTGACTGTATTGCATGATGACTATAAAAACGACAAAATAATGATACCGCAAAGATGTACTGAAGAAACACCAAATAATAAGAAAAGCGTTAGTGCAAAAATAATAGAAGAACAGAACCTTTCTTCCGAAAATCAGGATACAGTAGATAAAACTCCTAAAGTGTTAGAAATTAATCAAGGTGCAATTCCGAAGGTTGGGAATACGGATGGCGTGTCCCAGAATAAAATCGATAACATGAGCTTAGAAAATTTAATTAAAATCGTTACTTTCTTCGACAGTGATCCGTCAAAAGCCTAAAATTTTATTCAGAATTGTGATAATGCAATGAACTTAGCTACTCAAAAACAGAAAGAATGTCTATTACCTATAATAAAAAGTAGAATTTCGGGAAATGCCGAAATTTTGTTAATCAACAAGAATTTGAATAATTGGCAGGAACTCAAATATGAATTAAATAGGGTTTTTAGGGAAACACACTCAAGCATGCAGCTTCATTTAGAAATGACTAAATTGAAGCAACTCCCCCACGAAACTGTTATGCAATATACTCAGAGATGCGAAACTCTAACACGCAGACGCATTCAGAATTTGTTTCATGAAAGCTCCGACGATCCCCCTTATCATGGTCAGAGGATTGCTATAGAGAAAGATATGCTAAACGCATATATTTTCGGTCTACAAACAGAAATAGGAACTTTCGTAAATACACAAAGACCCAAAACATTAGCGGAAGCAAGTCAGCTAGCTATGGAAGAGGAAATTCGTTTAGGGTATGGTAAAATTAAGGATAAAGACTATACTGGAAGGAATTTAATCCGAATAAACCACTTAGAAATTAAATGTTACGCGTGCGGAAAATTAGGTCATAAAGAGAAAAACTGCGTTACATATACTAAACAAAGAGGATACTTTGCCTCAAAATTCACAGGTGAACGCGATCGTTATACTCATTAGAACAGATACTTCGGTAAGGAGGGACAAAGGAAAGATGATATCTTTAATCAAAACAATAAAACGTCAACTGAACAGGGAAGTAGAGCGAATATTCCGTGTGTACCTATTAAAGTATTTGGAACAAATTTTCGAAAACGGGATCAATAGAGGGCGTTGTATCTCGCTGTAGTAGAAGCCCTCATATTTTATTAATGTATGCTAAGCAAATATATAAGCGATATCCCAATTAATGTTAAGACTTATCGATATCCAAAGGTGCATGAGGAGGAAGTTAATGCACAAATCGAGAAACTTTCAAATGATGGTATAGTCCGACGTAGTATCTCGCCTTGGTCAAGTCCAGTTTGGGTAGTCCCGAAAAAGGAAGATGCAAGTGGCAAAAAAAAGTGGAGGATGGTTATCGATTACCGAAAATTGATCGGGATAACTATAAGTGATAACTATCCCATTCCAAATATACAAGAGATTCTGGACCAGCTGGGACAAGTCAGATTCTTTACAACTTTGGACTTAAAATCGGTATTTCACCAGATACCACTAGATGAAAAAAGCATAGAGAAAACTGCGTTTTCAACGCCTGATGGGCATTTTGAGTTTACACGAATGCCGTTCGGGCTGAAGAATGCACCCGCGTGCTTTCAACGAATGATGAATATGGTGTTAAACGGACTATTATCAAGAGATTGCTATGTTTATTTGGATGATATTATTATCTATGGGAAGGACCTCGAAGAACACAATAAAAGGTTAGGACAAGTTTTACAGAGACTGAGGAATGCCAATTTGAAAATTCAAATGGATAAATCTGAGTTTTTGAAAGGGGAAGTAGAATATTTGGGGCACTTGATTACAAGTAATGGTGTATTACCAAATTTAAAAAGGTTGAAGTTATAGACGCTTTAAAGGTTCCAACTAATCAACGGGAGAACAAAAGTTTTCTCGGTATGATAGGATATTATCGAAAATTCATAAAAGACTTCAGTGTCATAGGAGCACCAATGTATAAATTATTAAAGAAAAACGCCATCTTTATATGGAATTCAAAAGAAATGTATAGCTTCAAGGAGTTGAAAAGGAGATTAAAAGATTTTACTCTATTGCAATATCCAGACTATGCTAAGGAATTTGTAATTATTGCAGATGCGAGTAATTTAGGAATAGGAGCAGTTCTATCGCAAGAATATGAAGGCCGTGACCTTCCAATTCACTTTATTAGTAGAACTCTTAATAAAGCGGAAGTCAGTTATAGTACAACAGAAAAAGAGTGCCTCGCCGTGGTTTGGGCTGTTCAGCAATTTCGACCATACTTATATGGCCGCAATTTTAAAATTAAAACAGATCACCGACCACTGACTTGGCTGTTTAGTGTTAAAAATCCGGGATCTAGGTTGATTCGCTGGCGTTTAAGACTTGAAGAATATGAATATGAAATATTATACAAAAAAGGAACAGATACTTTTGTCGCAGATGAATTAAGTAGAAACTTGTTAGTGTATCCAGTTGAAGGTGAACATGGAATAAGTGAGGAAGACGTAGAAAACAATTTACTAAAAAGTTTTGGTAATGATTTGATTAATCCTGAGGAAAATTTGGGAAATTGTCAAAGCCTCGAGATTACAGAGAAAGAATTAAGAAGAACATTAGGAAGTGATAGTAATGAATCATACGAAAATAATAATGGAATAATGCTTAGCCAAGATTGTAGACGGAGTTTCGAAGATAGCGAGAGTGATACATCTGCAACTATAAGCAAAATTAGAGAAAGATTTTATTGGAAGGGATTAAATAAAGACGTCATTGAATATATAAGTAAGTGTGTAGCTTGTCAGAGGCAGAAAATTAACAGACACCCAGGTAGGAATCCCATGAATATAGTATCCAATGCAGATCATTGTCTGGAAAGAGTTCCGATGGACCTTACAGGCCCATATAAGGAATCTGGAAAGACCCTTTATGGCTTGACTATCCAAGACGATTTAAGCAAATATATACGCTATATTCCTATCGAGGATAAGAAATGTGAAACTATAGCACGAGCCTTCACGAACGAATTGATTTTATATTTCGCAATACCAAAACACATTTTAACAGATAATGGCGACGAATTCGTGAATGAATTGATGAAAGAAATTTGCAAATTATTTAAAATTACACATCTTAAAACAAGTAGTGCATATCCACAAACTAACGGCTCCGCAGAAAGATCACACGCAAGGTTAGGAGAATACTTAAGGTTAATGATAAAAGACAAGACAAAACCAGAATACCCAAAACTGTTAAGATACGCAGCTTTTTGCCATAATACGACAAAACATGCTAGTACCGGCTTGACTCCACACGAAATGTTGTTCGGACGGAAAGCAAATGTACCAAGCGAAGTCGGATCTATGAAGTTTAAAGCAACTTTGGACTATACTCATGAGCTACTACTGAAATTACTTCGTATGGAATTAGAAGCCAAAAATAATATAGAGAAATCCAAATTGAAAGCAAAAGAGAGATATGACATAAAATTAGGGTCTAAAATTAAAGAATTTAAAGTAGGCGAATTGGTCCTTTTAAAAAATGAAGAAAGAGATAAATCAAGCGAAACCTATATAGGCCCATTTAAGATAATTAAGATTCTAGGGGACTCAGTACTTATTAGAAGACATAATAAACATTTTAAACACAATAAGGGTAAAATTAAACATTTTCTGGGTTAACCACTCTAAAAGTCGGAAATAGTATAATACTGCTGCAAATAACTTCCAATGGACTATATTTTAAATGGATGGGAGAACTGAAAGTCATCACTGGCAAAATATCTATCATCAACAGTGTGGACATAACAGAATTAGAAATAGATGTAGATAACATTATTAAACAATCCCAAGATATAGGTGAAATATGTTCTCACTATATATAAAGTAGAATGTGAGGAAATTAAAAGCCAAATTTCAAAACATGTTAACCGAATAAATGGAAGATTGGAGGATATTCATAATCTGTTAGAAATTAGAAGAAATTTATCCAGGAGTCTAGGACAAAAACGAGGCTTGATAAATATTGTCGGTAAAGGACTTAAAGGTTTGTTCGTTACTATGGATAATGACGATAGTGAATATTATGAAAAAGCTGTACAAACGTTACAACATAATAGTGAAAACATACAAAACAGTCTCAAATCGCAAATAGTAATTATGAAATCTCTCAATGAACAAAACAAAGAATTACATAATAGTTATTACGCCCACGAAACCAAAATAAATAATATTATAAAAGAAATCAATGATTTGGTAAACGAAAAGAATGATATTAATCAGAAAATTGAAATTAATAAATATTTCGAAAATTTTCAAAGACGAATTTTAGATAAGACATTGAGTTTATATATCGAAACTGATGTAATGGAGCATGCTATCTTACTACTTAGTGCAAATATCGTACATCCAATTATTTTGAAACCAATGAAATTAATTGAAATTTTACAAAAACATCCTCTCAGAGGCAATTTACTTTTCGAACCTAATCTCGAAAATTATCACAACTTTATTCAGGAATGCAAAACAAAAGCTTATTTAGACGAGAAAACTGTAAAAGTCATTGTAGAGGAAACAAGCATTGAATTATATGAAGTTATTCCATTACCAATAGTAAAAAACAACGCAGGGTTTATTTTCGAAACATTAAATGAATATTTGGTTATTAATGGAAACAGAGAAGGATATAGTATTAAATCAAATTTGAATGATTGTAAAAGATTAAAGGCATACTATGTATGTAAAGAAATAATTATGTCTAATACTGCAAAAAAGGATAACTGTATTGTTAATGTTTTCATGGAAAGGTCTATAGATGGCTGTAAAATGAAACAAATTCCCAACGATTTTGAAATTTTCCATAATATTATGGACAATAAATACATTTTTGCTATATACCAGCCAACCAAATATAAATGTAAATGTCAAAATACCGATAGTGAAGATATAATCTAAGGCACCGGTATATTGTTTATAGACGAAAATTGTAAATTTACAACAATAGACACAACCATAATTACCAGTAATGTTACATATACTTATTTGAATAAGGATAAATATAGGTTCGATTTAGAGGATTGAATTACTGACAGATTGCATGATGTTAAAGTAAGTGATAAACCGTTAACAATGTTAAAAACAAAATTAAGCGAGGTAAGAGATTTAAGTATAGAATTGAAAAATGAAGAAAACTTTTTGGATAATATGTTGAAACCCTTGCCAGAAAAAGTACAAGGAGGATTTTATATGATAGCAATCCTTATAACTTTATTAATAATATACTTTACTATGAAATATATAACAGCAAGCAAGATAATAGTGTTTAAGAATTGTTTTAATAAAAGATCTAGAAATCCAGTTGTCGAAGAGCAAAGAATTGTACACTACTATGGTGAGCGATCGGCAGCTTCAATTGAAAATCGTCCACGTTCTCGTGTACTTAAATTAGATGGTGTTCAAACAGAGATCAAGTATAAATATATGTACCAACAATAATCCAGAGAATTATTGTTTTTCTTATGGACGGAGGTGTTATGCATAACAAGTTCCACAGCTTCAAATTTGTAATCTAAAGATAAATATTTGCTTACGCTTCATATTTCTAAATTCCGTTCTTATCACGTTCTGTTCATCGACAGTCGGAACTGTATACAATTAACTGTATGCATAGCACATTTCGTACGTAAGAAAGCAAAAGAATCTAAGTTCAAGAATATTTTTCTATAACTCAATCGCCAGTTGATACGGAATTGTTTTTGATAATACGTCGTGGTAACTAAGCCTTGAATAATAGAATTAATAAGTGATTTTGTTAAAGTTAATCCGAGTGGTAAAATAAATGATGTAAATGTTTTGCTTAATTGATGTTTTAACTGAACCCTATTTGAACAAATTATCAATAAAGAAACAGAATATTATACTTGTCCACAAAAAGGGGTAGAACAGTAATCTCTCTGTTCTTCCATAAGTCCTTGGGACGAGCATAACAGTCCAGACTCATCAATTATCGATTCGACCTCACAAGAAGCAGTACGTCGTCTAGTCACCTGAAAGAAGTACTCGGTTCGAGAACCGCCTTCCCTCAGCCCACGTGATTGGTCGCGCAGCCCAAACTCCACGCTGTGCTTGTAAGCCTGTGTCGCCAAGCGTTGCTTTATTCTATTGAAATAAAGAATCAACTGCGGCTGAGTTGGGAGAAGAGCTGCCACCCGAGAGACCTCGGCCGACAAGCTAGAAGCTTAATACCCACTTCGATTGAAACTCGTGTCGATAAAAGATCGAATTTGGAGCTTTTCAACATCCTACCATTGACTAAGAAAAGGAAAGTCAACTTTCCTCTCTTGCCATTCGTGCCAAAATTCAATGAATTCATTGATGAAGTGCTCGGAATTCAACAAATAGTTGTTGAATATCCAGTAGCAGTTCTTCGTTCAACTAGAGTGCTGGTCGCCACTACAAGAAGATGATCGCTAACCGAACACACGTCATGAGTGACACCAACGAAATGTTCTAGTATTCCAGGTGATACGTAAAGTCTATCAATTCTGGAGCCTGCGAGAATTCCATGGATATTTCGCGAGACCCTATGTATACTCTAGTCGTAGGATGCATCCAACGATACATATCCACGAGTCTGAAAACACCGACAAAATTCCTCAATCGAGTAGCATTGACAGAGTTGAACTCAACTCCAGAGTGCCAATCCATTGAGGGATTCAGAGTGCAGTTGAAATCACCTCCGAGGACAGTTTCGCCGCTAAAATTCACCAGACAGAACTGAACACTATCAAGAACTTGTCTTGCAATGTCCTGGTCATGAGGAAGGTACACGTTTACTACCTTGATATGTTTGTCTTGAACGACAAAATCCAAGGAAGAAGCGAAGCCTGGGAAGATATCTGTAAAAGACAGAAGACGATAGTGTTAATTTGTTGGATACAATGATTGCCATCCCTGAGCCTCGGCGAGGCGCAGGTGTTGCAAACATTGCATAACCAGTGTGTAAATAAGCATAGCGCTCAAGTTGTGTGTATGTGTCTTGTGTAAACTTCGTCTCCTGTAGAAGCGCGATGCCTATATTGAACATTTTGACATGTTCGATAGTGCTGTGTAACCTTGTATGTGCACTTAAACCCCCGGTGTTGATAGAAGCTATCTTGCACATTCAAAGAGATGAAAAGCTCAAACGATGAATGTGCGACGTCTACTGACGAGGAGAATCGACCAAGCGATGCTCCTGTATCAACTCCTCCACCTTCCTATGAAGTCGTTCTAACCGAGCTACATCGTTGTACTTCCTCTTCTTCTTGGACTCCTGTTGTAGGAGTTACAAGAATACTCCAGATTTTATCTGAATTCTTCTTGTACTGGAGCTGGGCAAGAATTTCGGAGATCTTCTTCCTAGGAAGGGTCTCCATCCCCTTCGAGACTTCAAATTGGCTACCAGTCGAAATGATGCTATCACACGACTGCTCGTCCTCTTTTTTTTTTACTAGTCGACTCCTCGTCGGAAGTAGCCGATTTTCACGTGCTGACATAGCACCGTTTACAGCCGTAATAGTTTTTGCCTCTGGGACAATTTCAGGCACCTTAACCACTGCCTGCTCCAAAATAGCAGGTTGAGTGCCAACCGACGGTTCCTTCTCCAGAGCCACTAATGGAGTAGTGGTTTCCTTTGAGGAAAGCTTCGGTTCAGCCTTCTTCCCGCTTCTCTTGGGGCAGTCAGCAATAAAATGCCCTACTAAATGGCAAGCATGGCATTTCGCTTCGATGCCCACGTCTATCCAGTGCCTCGAGCCGGACATGCTCAGGTAAAATCCTTTTGGAAGCGTACATCCCTAATTCAAGGTAATGGACATCTCCCGACTAGTACCGAAGATACCCCGCCTGAGACCCTTGTCCGCAATTTTTAAGGGAATGGCACGAACGATGCCATGAACCTTCCCAAATATCCCCAAAAAATTTAGGAGGTCTTCATGGCTCGCTCGCATTAGGACCCGCGAAAACATGACCCTTGTCGGCTTTTCCCTGAGTGGGAACGGCACAAGGTGTCTACCATCCACCTCGATGCCCGCAAGCATAAGCTTGGTAGCACTCTCGAGGGTCGTGGTGTACACCTAAGCCATTGTCCCAGCTATTATCCCCATGGAAAATAGCTGCAGACGGGAGATGACCTAGAAAATCGCTTTAAAGTATGCGCTGTGAGGACATCTATTGATGTGCTCGCGCTGCATACCGTAGCTCTCATCCTGCCACCTCCCGTCGAAAAAAGCTTGAAGACCCGCACCGGTCTTAGGCCGAGGCTTTCCTGTGTCCAATGGGGCTTGACGAGGAGTGATGCCCTTTCCTATAATTTCGATGGTGGAACTATTCTGGGAACGGCCACTTACCTGCGCATACTAAATCCCTTATATAACGCAGGGGATCCTGGAGCTGCTTCTGAGCTATCTGCTGTTGCTGCTGATGCTGATGGTTGCTTCTTAGAGGCGTGTACCTTCTTTGATGAAAGCGGTGGCCTCATCACAAGACCTCTAGGCTTTGGCGCTGAGGCCGAAGCCGTTTCAACTACTTCCTTCAGCGTAGGACGTACATTTGAGACTGAAGGCGTCGCCATTGGATTTACTATAGCTGTAGCTACTGATGATGCAGCAATAGCGCTGGATGTTGGAGCTGTTGCCCCTGACTCTTCACGGAGAGACTTGGATGTCTTGGCAATGTTCTTCTCCTGTGGAGATAACTGAAAATTTTGAGTTTTGGCCTCTTCACTTGGGGCCTTAATTGCCTTTTCTGTGGGCCCTTTCACTATTTCTTTCGGAGTAGAAGAAGAATTTAAGCTCTTCTTCTTTCTTCCACTTGATCTGAGGGAATCATCAGTCCCCTCATAATCGCTACTGCTCGTACTCATTTAGAGTGCGGCAGAGCAGGATTATATCCTTTTTTTATTTTAATAAATTTGTAATTTGTAATAAAATTAATTTTTATTTATTTTTTACTATCACTTTAATTGATTTTGTAATTTTATTATTGGGAACTTCGAATCTCAATTCCTAATGTATGTTATTGGATATATAGCTTTGCTCCTAGTGTATAAAAAAAATTAACTTGCACAAAATCAATTAATCAATCACTTCGGCTGAAAAATTACACTTAAAACACTTATTATACCAATTATCTAATTTAACCTGAAAAGTAAAAGATTTAAATCAAATATAGATTAATTCATTGCAATCTCTCAAACACAATTAATTTATAAGTAAACAAATTCCAATCTTCTCAAAAGAAATTTCAAAAATTCAAAAACACCACGACAAGAAATCCTCAAATTTCTTACCTAAGCTGTACCAACTGCGCCAATTTGTCGTGCCCCCTGAGCAATCAAATAAAGAAAACTATTAAATAAAACCGAATGAATGAAGCTCTCGAATTAAATAACAACTTAACTCTTTATTTTACCGGCAACTGACCTATCATAACAATCTTTACGTACTCCGAACCGGCCGGACACTTGAGACCACTATGACTGAAACTAACGGGCACTCGCCAGACCAGTCATTGGTCTTTATGCCCCCATACTGGGAAGGAAACTTTGCTCACAACGCGGATATGTAAACAAATGACACAACCTTGTCGTTTGCTCTACCGGTTGCAGCACCTGAGTTGCTTAGTTGTAAACAATCGCCTTACATACTAATTACCATGTGTTATATATTATAGTGGTGTTGTGACTCACCACTAAGTTGGCCAATATTTATTCAAACACTCAGTGATCTTCGGTTTTCTGTAACATGTTTATTTACACTTCTCAGTAATTCTACTATAACCAAACACATTCGCCCCTTTTTGGGCTCTTTTCAATTATTGACAACCAGAAATGCCAAACTCCTAGATCAGTACCGTTTATTACTTCGAGGAAACAACACCCGGCTCCACGCCGAACCAACTGCCAGTTATCTAAAAAAAATTTTCTCTTTTTGTTTTTTGTAAGTAGTTCTGAGGATGCCCTAAGAAGGCGAAACGCGTCAGCTGTTGTTTGTTAACAAACTTAATAAAAAAGTTTTTGTGGAAATCGGAACAAGTGTTTTTTTTAGAAAAAAATGTTAACTAGTAAATTCCACCAAGTGCTATCCAAGAAATCAATTAATTTTTGTAAACTAGTATTCACAAACTTATGACCCTTGTAGAACGTCGAACGCGCGTAACTCCGTTTTCGCTCAAATCTCTTTTTTTCACGACTCGTCAGGTAGTAGCCTTTTTCAATCAACTCTAAAAAACTCGATCGTCTCGGTCTTCACCGCGTAAAATTTTATGCGCCCGATGTACATACATATCTTATTTACGACAAGTTGTCGTGGAGATTTTCTACTGAAACGACTTGGGATGAAAATTAAAACTTTTATTTTTCCTAAGTCGTTTTGTGGGAAAATATCTTGATTATTTTATGCACAGGAATTTGAAGAAATTGTTGATGGCAATTTCTTCGCCTTGTTAGGAGATAAGCTATTCATGTTTTAAGCATGATTAGTTAATTCATATGTACGAAAATTTAATTAAACTACAGTTATTTTAAATTACCCATTTTAGGTAATTTATGTGTAATATTGGATATACAAAAATTCTTCACCCTGCGAAAAAGAGAATTATTCTTTGAAGAGGAAAGTGGGAACAAAAATTAAGTTGTGCACGTCAGCGTCAGCGCAATTGTCGGCGGCCCTGGTATCCAGCGGAGTTTCTGACATCCAGGATCACCATGATTTGTTGTGTTCATGTTGCGGCCGGTTGGCAGGGGCCTATCCCGTTTTTGCCGCATGAACGGGGCGAGTGCCCTGCTGGGTCGTGGATGAAGACAGCTGAGCCGGGACATTCTTCTATGGTGAATTTTCCCTTGATTCCTCATGGAAGCACTGGCTGGTCCGCCTCAGGTAAGCAGCATTTTTATGAGTTGTTTTTGGGCTAATTTCACCAATACTTTTTACCTTACAGGTGTCACTTTGATTATCAGCGGGGAATACGGCATTTGTTTTTGCTGCGTTTTTTCTGAGGGGGAACCCCGTTACAGCGCTTTATAGTCTGCTGTTTGCCACCCATCCCGGGTCGCCTTCCGTATCCGGTGAGGTCCCGCCGGGCCCTCTAGGACCTGCACCTGGTTATGATGAGGTCGCGAATGGGCTGGAGGCTCCTGAAGACTGGGATGCGCAGGACCTCGTGGAAGTTTATCCAGAGGAGCCCGAAGATTGGGATGCGGACGGGCCAGTCGTGTAGAGCTGGCGCGTATCCAGACCTGCAGCCCTGGGGGGGGGTCACAACTAAAATGTTTGAGGGGGAGGAAGATGTCGGAAGAAATCGCTTTTAATTTTTCTTTTAATCATATTTACGTTATATCACAAAATCCGATTTTGATTTTGATTTGTAAAACCTATCGATAGTATTATCCACATTGATGTCGATCTCAGGGTGGACATTAAGGACTCATATCCAGATACGCCTTCTCGTGCAGAGATTGCAGAAATAGCTGCTGACGAAAGCGAATCTGTCACGGGTGAAGTAATTAACTGATACTGAGCCTGCACCTTGAGTCACATTTAAAGGAATGGGAGTAAGAGTGCTTGATTTGTTACTAACTATTTGTTCTGATAGGAACTTATCTGATCTTGTTTTCTTCTGAAAAAAACTGTCAATGGTCTTATCAGTCTTCCGCTTTACACTTTCACTACTATTTCTACCTCCATCGCGGCACTCAAATCAATCCAATTGATGGTTTTCAGTCACCAATAGTGTATAAAAATTCGAAAGAAAAATGTTCACGTAAATTTCTAAGAACAAAATATATGATTGCCAACGCTCATAAATATCATTAGCGACCAAGATCAGCAAGGACACCTGACTCATTATAACTCTTTGGAACCATGGTCGGCCACCAGGGTCCGGATTCACTAGCCCGGAGAGTTCTGGAGTTGTGAAGATTAGAGTTCTTTTGACACTTAACTCTCCACTCGGAATTCTGTAACTCGGGGAATTTGTATTGAGAAGTACCAAACTTTCTTTTAAACTCGACAAATCTCTCGGCTGTGTTAGTTGTGGAGAAGTAAGAAGAATATTTCTCAACTGACAGTATTCGCTGCATATCCTTGCTATATTTACAAAAGGAAATTATGGAAATCCTTGCAATACTTACAGAGAAATATTAATTTTGGTGTCTCAAGGTACCCGCTAAAAATTTTAAATCACGCGAAATGGTTAATTTGATCGTCTTCCAGGAAATGTGATTCTAATTTCTTCCTCTGTATTTGGAAGACATTTGATCTTCGGCCAATTGGATTTGTCAAATCTTAGCCAGACTGGACCGTTCCACCATAGATTATAAGATATAAGTCTAGAAGGATCAACACCACGGGAGGCACAATCTGCTGGATTGTCGGACGATTGAATATGTCTCCATGAACTAGCGTTTGTTGTCTCGTGTATTTCGGTAACCTTATTGGCAACAAAGGTTTTCCATTTAAGTGGATGTCCTCTGATCCAAGCGAGTACGACGATAGAGTCAGTCCATGCGAATATATTTGAATTAGTCACAATTCCTAGAGATTTTTTGACTTTGCTAATCAGTGTTGCAAGAAGTGCGGCTCCACACAACTCAAGCCGTGGTAAAGAAATGTTTCTTAGTGGTGCTACTCTGGTCTTAGCAGTCAGCATATATGTGCTAATATGCCCTATCATATCGTCAATGCGTATGTAAACTGCTGCAGCATATGCTAATTGTGAAGCATCGGAGAAACCGTGGACATCTATGGTGCAGTTCCTTTCATATTCTATCCATCTCGGGATTTTGATTTCTTCTAGTTTGCAAAGAGACCTCCGAAAAAGTAGCCAGTCTCTCAGTATTTCGTCTGAGAGCTTTTGGTCCTAATCAATTCCAGACATCCATACTCTTTGCATTAGTATCTTTGCTAGGACTATAGAAGGAGCCAGCCAGCCAAGTGGATCATATAACCTAGGGATGTCAGATAACATTTGTCTTTCCGTGAACCCGTCATTTATTTCAGATAATTTAACTTTGTACGGGAATTTATCGAGCTTTGGATACCAACAAATTGCTAATGCTCTTATATAATCATCAAGTTGGATGTCGATTGGATTGCTTAGTTCTCTATCTTCGCTATTTATACAAATCAATATTTCGGGATAATTTGAAACCCATTTACGGATCTGAAAGCCTCCGTTTTGCAATAATTGTATAACTTCATTTTGATTTTTTAGTGCTGATTCAACGTCGCCATCTCCCGAGATCAAGTCATCGACATAGAATTCATGTAAAACTGTTTCAGATCCGATTGGAAAGTTATTCTTCTCATCCATTTTCTAGTTGATGCAATGTCCTAATTGCTAGGAACGGTGCGCTTGCTGTTCCAAAGGTAACAGTTTGTAAGCAATAGTCTTGAATCTCCTCATGTTCTGAATTACGCCAAACACTTGGAAATTGGTATCGTCTTCATGTACTCTAACTTGCCGATACATTTTAGTTATATTCGCAGTAAAAGCCACTTTGTGCTTTCTCCAACGCATTAGAAGACCCATGATATCTTTTTGAATGGTTGGTCCTGTCATTAAAATATCATTGAGTGCTACGCCGCTTTGAGTCTTTCTGGATGCATCGAATACGACCCTGAGCTTTGTAGTACTGCTAGCTTCCTTTGTCACGGCATGGTGAGGTAAATAGGAACACATGTATCGGCACTGTCCATTATTGTCTATTTTTCTGTGATCCCATTCCTTCGATGTTGCCCGAGCCATATGACCTAGGTCCACATATTCGTTTATACATTTAGTATATTCATGATGAAGCGCCGGGTTCTGCTTAAAACGTCTTTCCATTTGCAGAAGACGCATGACTGCGATATCTCGCGACTTGCCCAATTTTGGCTTCTCGTCAGATTCCTTGAAGGGAAGTTTTACGGTGTACCGTCCATCTGACGCCCTGTTGACTGTCTCTTTATATAACTGCTCACAAGCTCTTTCTTCCTTGGTGAATAAACGATTTTTGGTAAACTCTTCGACCTCCCAGAACTTCCTGATTTCTTGATCTAATTCCATCTTTAAGTGAAGAGTTGTGATAACATTCTTCTCTTTCTGATCAATATTGGAAATTTCTCCAAAAATTATCCAACCCAAACTCGTTTTTTGAGCGATTGGAGAACCTCCAGGTCCCTTTCGGATCCCCTCTAGTAAAATTTTGCCATAAACATCAGCCCCCAGCAAAAGGTCGATGCTTCCGGGTTCGTAAATCTTTGGGTCTGCCAGAGTAATATTTCGCAAATACTCCCAGTGCTTGTTTGGGAAAGGGTTTGCTGGAAGCATTGTCGTTAACCTTTTTAGGACAAAGGCAGACATTTCTATTTGATCATCGTTGATTTTACTTTGAATAATGAATTGGACTCTGGCCTTTGATGAGTCTGATGTGATGCCGCCCAGGCCTGAAATCTTAGCAGATATATGCTCCTTTTTTAGCCTAAGTCGTTGCACTGCCGCTTCAGTAACAAAACTAGCCTGAGAGCCCTGATCAAGAAGAGCACGAAGATGCACTCGTTCTCCTGTTGAGGAAATAGCTACGACTAATGCTGTGGCCAATAGAACAATTCGCTCATGGTTCGTTATATAACAGGAATGTCTTAAGATCTGACTCATAATTGTTTCCCTTTTTCCTGGCTCTTCTACTTGTTTTAAATCCTTATTTGTTTTGTTTTGATCAGTATTCCTATATGATTCTGATTCCCCTTCATGTAGTGATGTGTGATGTCTTTTGCCGCATTTCATACACGACTTGGTACTAGAACACCTTGCCACTAAGTGATTTTGTCCAAGGCAGTTGATGCATAATCCTTTTCTTCTTGCAATATTGTTTCTATCAGCACTGTTCATTTGTAGATACTTGACACATTGCCGTATGGAATGTTGATCCTTGCAGAGAGCACAGCTGTTTTGAGTGGCAACATGAAAAGAATTTGTCTTGTTAGGCCCTGACCCACGAAATCTGTTGGATGATTTGGACTTATTTGAATCAACAGCTTCCAGAGCTCTAAATCTTATTTCTAAGCACTCAAGTAAATCTTGTAAAGATGGAGGGTCCGTTTTGTTTCCCAACTTCTGCTCCCAGGCCTTATGTGTCTCTATCGGTAGTCTCTGAACTACTAAATATACAATCATAATGTCCCAGCTGTTAACATCAATTCCTAGGTTTTCTAATCCCTTCAAGTTCTGATTAGTTTGGTCTAAAAGTTTGCGCAAACCATGCGCTGATTCACTATTCAAAGCAGGTTGAGGAAATAATGAATGGAGATACGTATTAACTAAAATCCTTTTGTTTTCATATCTCTGTTTTAAGGACTTCCATACTATTCCATAGTTATCTGAGGTAATAGGAGTATTACGCACTAATCGCTCCGCTTCACCTGTAAGGTGAGTCTTTAGATGATGTAATTTTTGTACATTCGAAATGTTCTCATTCTCATGCACAACAGATTTGAAAAGATCCCTAAATGATATCCAGTTTTGATACTGGCCATCGAACATCGGCAGTTCTATTTTTGGTAAATTGGACTCGGTGTGTTGCACCACTAAAGTTTGCTCCTTATCCTGATTCCTAGGTACGTCGTAGCTATCTTCTTTGTCCTTAAGTAGAGATAGGTATTCAAGATAAGCTTCTTCAATTTGCGCGTATGTATCGTTTTCGAAATATTCGTTTTCAAAATCTTCACTCTTATCAATTAATGTATCGTGACCATCTCTAAAAGCATTCCAATTATCTTCTAAATTTCTTATTCGCGTTTCTAAATATCCTCTGGTCTTTCTATCAGAATACATTTTAAAATTAGCTAAACCCTTAGTAATGGCGTCTGCCCTGGTCTTTTGTTTTTTGTGTAATCTTTCAATGCTTTTCTCCATTGTATTATTCCACTGATACCAGCAATTGACAATTGAAAGCAAATATGTATAAAATATGTTGTGCGTACGTGTGCGGTTAATTACAAATTTATTTCTCTATCAAGTTAAGTTGGTTTATATTAACTAATTGTGTAACGGTGTTGTCTATATGAAGCACGTGCAATTTAATTACGATTATGTAAATTTATTCTTAGTATGCAGTTTCTTAGATTTTTAAACTAAAATCACCATAAAATATATTCATATTTATAGGGAGAAGGAAAAGAGGAGTAAAAAATAATTGTAATCTTACCCAATCAATCACCTTTCGTCGAAATCTCATTGAAATTGTAGCGTTACTGCCTCAGATTTCTTCTGTGATGACATGCGAGGTATTCCTTTGTTTAATAATAACTGTCTTGCATTGTATTCCGCAATAGATGTGATGTGCAGATAACAGCTTCATGTACCGCTTACATCTTAAAATGTTCACGTGGAAGAATTAATTCAATAATATGTATAAATTTACGTATTTCTTGAAAATCCGTCTCGAATGGACCAATGTTTAGGATGCTAGGGTTGATTTATTATAAATTGTCTCCTCTAAGTGTTTTCTCTTTCACCTTTCAAATTCCGCCGATTAATAACACTCGTGGTCGATTTTGATTTGTTTAATCCAAATTTCAAACTACAATAATTTCAAACTTAATTAAATTAACTAACTTTCAACTATAATAGAATTCAGAAGAAATGTATAATTATAATAAACTCAATTGAGGACAAATATGATGAACTGCACGATGTTGCTTGGGTGAAAAACTGAACCAGAGTGGTTATCGCCAGATGAATTGCTCAGATTCCGAAAGATAACAGTTTTTACAGTGATACTGAGTACAGAGATAATAGCCGTCGAGCACTGCAGCTGCAGCTTGTACATACGTATGAATGTATGTATGATCTGATGGTGTTAAGTATGGATGACGGTTTTCTGTTACTGCTGCAACACATTGAGGTATTTATCTACCATTCGCTCTAATGGAGCTATGTTTGGAAAGTAGTTGGGTTGCTTGAGACTCAATGGCTGGATATTCTCTGCCTCATAGTGTAAGATTTGGGTTCCTACTTGTAGTCGGCATGGATGGTTGATAGTTATCATTCCTTGGCGTTCGATTTTTGAGGTCTAGAATTGTTGGGTATACTGAAGGTGTACAATGGTTGGTTCTATCAACTAGAATATCCATGAATTGGGTTTACTTAATTTGATAAGTAGGTCTCTGGGAGGTATTTGTGCTCTGAATTGGCACTGTGGCTCTTTCTTTAATGGATTAAAGAGCAGCTTCACTATGCATTCTTTAGACATAGTTGCCTTTGTTACGGGAATGCTTAGCTTGGCTTCTTCGGAATATTGCGTGATCTTTTTGAAGATTTTAAGATCTTGTGGTTTTAATAATAATGTATCCTATGTCTGTACCTGGTGCGCTACGTGCGAGTACTGTATATCGGGTACCAGTGATTGTTTTTTATTAATGTGTATGGGAACACTATGTACTCGATACAACTTCATTTGTGGTAAATTGCAAATCGTAAGTTGTATTCTAATGACTAATTTACCTTGGACTAATCGTGCCTTTGTTTCGGCTGTCTGATATAGTAGCGATAGGCAATTTTGTGCATCTGGACAAGTGGCGTGAGACTTGTGGTATATCTTCAATAAACCTTTGAGAGACACCACTAGCGAATGCAATTGATGACTTTTACTGGCGATTATTATGTCGAGTAAGACTGGCTGCCTCTACTTAATCTCGACAATTTGTAAGGTCAGGCTTGAAATTATTTCCTGCCTCAATTGTCTCATCAGAAAATCATCTGTTATGCTATGTATTTTATTTACCTGGAGATTTATCTGACATTGCCTCTCCTGAAGGGATGTCAACGTCTTTTGGATCTGTTCTAGTGTAGTTTTGACGACACTGATCTGCTGTCTTTCCAGGTCGGCTAGTGCCTTTGTGTTTGTTTCGAGCTCCTCGAGCGGACTATATACCTCTTGTTCATTAGTGCTATCCATGGTCCCGAATAGGTAATGCATTGCAATCCCCATTCCGTGGAAAAGGGATGTTGTTGACCTCGACCTCGGGACCACATCTCGAATGACACTTTTTCTTCTCTTGATATTTTTCAAGAGTGAATGAATAAGGCATCCGTATGAAAGCCGTTCAAGCATAATCTGTAAATTAGGTGTTCCGCCTGCTCTGCCATTAGCGTTTGGTTGTCCAATTCCAGTAGATTTATCTCCGTTAGTATACTCCATGTACTGTGGTATACTTGTAATTTTCCTCATACAGTATTCCTGTATTGTTCACGGGACTTATTGTGTAGCAATCCGTTTGTATTTGTCCCATTGCCAGATGAAAACAGTACATTAACACCAATATGTGCTTCATGTTCTGTAGAAAATGAAGGATAGGCTTCATTAGTTGATTAGTGATGATAGATGATTTTGTGTGTATAACTAGAAGAACTTAATTTAATTGTGGAATTACGTATGCACCAGTATACCACTCGTAATAGGGCTTCAAGCGGTTGTTGTGTACGACAACCTACCGCTTGCCTATTTTTATGGTAGTGTTTGTTGGACTGGGTGCATTGATTACCAGATATGGGCCAACCCAGATTTTAGACAGTTAGTGTTTTCAGCTTTCACTTTTGAGGAGGACTTTGTCTCCTAGGTGGAAAGTGAGATGCCTGATTCTTTTGTCATAATATACCTTTGAGCGATGTTTGCTGGCTAAAAGGTTTTTACGAGCCGTGGCATATAATTTTTGTAGTCTGTATTTCAGCATGTGGTAATAACTTTCGTGGTTGAAACGTGAAGGCAATCCATTGGGGTTAATTTAGTACCCTCGTGTATACTGTTATTGTACACGAATGCACCGGTTCGTAGGAATTGATCCCATGTTGTGGGATTTTCGTCTACGATTGTACACAGATATTCTATTAAAAGTCTATGTGCACGCTCTAGTACTCCATTAGACTGTGGATAGTATGCTGAAGTCTGTAACTTCTTTACAGTTTGCACACCTTGAATAGCTCACTCAGGAAATTAGTTCCCTGATCGGTGACTATTCTCTTTGGAATGCGATAGCGCGTGACAATCTCATCGAAGAAGATTTGCGCCACCGTTACTGCTTCTCCATTAAGTATGGCATACCAATCGACAAATTTGGTAACGTTATCTTGAAAAGTTAAGATATATTTATTACATGATATGGTCGCCTCTAGTGGACCTATTATGTCGAGGTAAACCTAGTCGAAAGGTTTTTCTGCTATGTACGTTATTACTATTGGCATCTTGAATTGTGGAGATGCTTTCATTGCTTGGCATATTTTGATGTATTTTTTTATATCGCTAAGCATGCGTCTCCACCAATACTTGCGTCTAATTCTTTTATAAGTCTTAATGACACCCTGATGGCCGCCGAAAGGAGAGTCGTGATAATCCTTTAGGATTGTTTGAACTTCCTTGGGGCTCGCGATTATCTCAGGTGCCTTGACTGGACTTATTTTCTGTTCAAGCGTAGCAGGGGGTTGTGTGTCCGCCTCTGGGAGTTTAGTTTCTTTATTTTCCGCTGTCGTGGGCTGTGTTTCAGCGCTGGAGCTAGTATTGGCCTCTTGGTGCTGAATTCTGAATTCTGATAATTTGTGGTGGAATCTCACCAAACGGGAAGTCGGGTCTTTAACATTAAAGACACCTTTGAGAGGTTTGTGGTCAGTGTAGACTGTGAATTTCCTGCCTTGAAGGTAGCAGCGGAAATTTCTAGTTGCCCAGAATATAGCCAATGACTCCTTCTCAATAGTGGAGTAATTTCTCTCGGCTTTGTTCAGGGTTCGGCTTCTCTTCTAAAGCCTCGTTACTGGCGTCCGTTGTAAGGTTGAATGGTTTAGAGAAATCTGGATAGATTAAAAGTGGTGGGGAAATTAGAACATTTTTATTGCTTTGGAATGCTTCTTGGTATTTCTCGGTCCAAGCGAATTTTCATCCTTGCGGAGTAAATTCGTAATTAGACGCACGATTTTTGAGAAGTCCGGGATGAACTTCCTGTAGTAATTGTCAAGTCATAAAAAGGACTGAACTTGCCTTACTGTTCTAGGAACAGGAAATGTTTGGACGCAGGTCATTTTGCTGGGTTCTTGGAATACACCTTCACTAGAGCATTTGTGCCCTAGGTAAACAACTTCTCTTCTCAAAAACTGGCACTTCTCTGGCTGCAGTTTGAGGTTGCTTTCTGTCAATTTGTCGAAGACCTTTTTCAGTTTATCATTGTGATCATTTAGGTTTTTACCGTAAATGACGATGTCGTCAAGATAAACGAAACATTCGACGCCTTGTAGGCCTGTCACGACAACGACGCGCTACCTGTTTGCACCATCGGGTACCGCCTTTTTGGGGACAACTAATAAGGGTGAATTCCAAGGGCTTTTGCTAATTTCGACTATCCCGTTGTCTAGCATTTCTCTTAATTGATCGTTGATTATTTGTCTCTGGGTCTCTGGTAATCTGTAGGACTTTTGGTTTATTGGCGCTTGATCTTGTATTAGGGGAATATTGTGGGTGATAGCATTTGTATATGTTAGCTATGAGATAAAAGATATCATTATACTCGTAACAGAGTTCGGATATCGAAGTTTTTTCCTCCGTATTTAGATTTGGATCTAGGCTGAGCCCTTGGTCTAACCTGTTGACTCGCGTAATATGTTTGAGATCTTCATGATCCGGAAATAAGTATCTTACGTGTTGTAAGATAGCTGTGTTTTCCGAAAAGCTTACGTTAGTTTTGGGGTGTTGTCCCTTTTTGTACTTATTTTCACTTACTTTACTAATTGGCGGGGTATGTGCTTCCTGCTGCTTTACTGATGGAGTACCATGTTTTATGGGTACTTTTGATTGGTCCGAGTACCTGTCACGCGTTTGTATTATGGCTCATGTGCCGTGTAAAATGCGTTGTCTTAATATTATTTGACGGTGGAGCTAACTTTACCATTTTATAGGGCTCATGGGCCACTTTTTATTCTTAATACTAATTTTATTAAGTGGTGGAGTCGATTTTGCCCTGAAATAGGTCTTATTGAGCTCGCACGCATTTTTAATGGGGCTCTTGGGCCAAGGTTGTTTCTTAACACTAATGTTACTAAGTGATGGAATCGACTTAGCCTTGTAATAGGTCTTACTGAGCACGCACGCACTTTTGATGGCGCACTTGGGCCACGGTTGTTTCTTAATATTAACAGAGTTGGGCCGTAGAGTCCACTTTGCCTTTGAATAGGTCTTACTGAGCTCGCACGTACCTCTAGTTGGGCTCTTTGGCCTTGTAGTTATTTTAAATCTAGTTATACTATATGGAGGATTCATATGCATTTTGCTTGACGGCTTCTGGTGCTCGAACTTATTTGATTGGACGGTGGAGTCATTGTTGCCTCTGCTCGGGTCTTACTGAGCTCACACGCGTCTTGTATAGGGCTCTTGGGCCGCGTTAGTAACTTATATCTAGGTATTCTGGGGAAAGAAGTCTTGGATGACTTCTGTTCTGCCTTGAGTAGCTCACTGATGTTTTCGTTACTCGGTTACGATTTATTCAGCTTGAGAACGTGTTGTGTATCAGTGGTTTCTCCTATTGGGATGTCGGCTAGTCATGTATAGGTAGCAGTTGTATTAGTAAACTGTTTATGGCTACTTGAAAAATGTTAATGTTGAGTATGGCAACTAGCACTGTTTCTTTCCCCGTGGGGAGTAAACTGTTGGCCAGGAAGACTCCATCGCCTATCTATCTATGATAGACAGAGCATTTCTTCCTTCACTCGCAACGGGACTGTTGGCGATCATTTGTGACCTAGTAGGTATGCATATTGGTTCCTTTAAGGTAACCCATTGCTGCCTCATTTCGCTGGTATTTTGATCACTCAGACAGCTCTTTTCGCATTCCTTCGGCTTTTGTTGAACCTGGCAGCCAGCATTGCTCTTTTGAGATGCCTTGGAGACACTGCATGTAGATAGCTTAACCTCTTTAGGTTCCATCTTTTCTGTCAGTGATCTCATTTCGACTACTTTTATGGAATACAGCTTGTCCCTTTTGCAAGACAAGGGTACAGTAAACTCTTCGGGATTTGTTTCTGTACAAGGAAACTTGAGTGCTTTATTTGGGCCTTCAACATTACAATTGCTTGATAGGAAATCATTTCCTGATAGGCCGTTATCGGAAAGACCTGGCAGGTTTTGTACCACTTGCAGGAAAATTTATTTTTAAAATTGAAGTTGCCCTTGCAATTTCCCAATGTGTTTCCGGTTCCAAAAGGGGTCTGTAAAGTGCATGCCTCATTGGAATTAATTATATTGAGGTCTTTAATTGCTCTTTTCTTAAAAATATTAACCTCACTGCCGATGTCCACTGCCAGTTTTATATGGCCTTTAAGGCTTATGTCCAATGGAATTTTCACTGTAGGGACACCGGTTTCGGGCGCTTGAGGGGACCCTTTTGATTTGATTTGTGGGCTTATAGTCGAGATGGGGAGTTTTGGGTCAACTGCATGTCGTTTCCCTGACTCCGGGTTTCCCATTTCTTCTTCTGGCGGCAGTTTTCATCTGCATGCCCTCGGCGACCACAGAAGCTGCATTTGAGTCTTATATTAAAGACTTGAGGACTTTTCGTGTTGTGTTGATCTTGTGTAGATCTATTGGAGAGGCGTGGAGGAACAATCTGTTGAGTTTATTGATTTCTTCTGCAATCACTGACGTCATGTCCATAGATTTTGCAGTTTGAGCAGAAAGGGGTGTTTTTTGCGCTTTAGGCAATCTATGTAAGTGTGGCCCTTTCGCTGGCAGAAATTACACATGACGTTACAGACCAGTGCATCTGTGTCTGATTTTCTGGCATCAGTGTTTGTAAATGGTCTTGGTGGTTACTGTGTTGGAGTTGAGTTATTCACATTGCGTGAAAACTGATTAGGATTTGGAGCTCGAGGTGATGCGAACATTGGTGTTGATGACATTTGATAATAGGGAGCTTTATAGTATGCTCTCACCCGTAAATCTGGGTTTACTGGTGCCACTGGTGGAGCTTGTACCAGAGGACTCTGCATGAATGTAGCTCTTTGTTGCAATTTCTCCATGTCCAGGGTTTTTTGTATAAGTGACTGTTGGTAGTGAGGTAAATTCTACTAAGGTTTTCTTAACTTAAACTTTATTGCTGTCAACTTGAACACTGGCTACGGACTAACTTAAATTCTAGATCTACTGGGCTAAAACTAATTCGGTTATATGTTGTCGTAATAATCGGGAATGATGATGTGCTCTCTTTTCTTATCACTAGGTAAGAGACGTTGAGTAAACTCTTCTTTTCGGCAAGTATTATTTATGTATATGTATGTACATATGTATGTATATTAAACTTTGCTTAAGGCCTAAACCGCTACATCGAAAGTTTTCCAATACTGTTGATAATAAATAAAAAGATTACTCTTTTGGACTTTTTACCGGGTTAAACTTAATTTTGTTCAAGAAAGAATTTTTTGGGATTCTCCGGTATATAGCAAAAGCTAAAAAATGTTCTAATTTGTTATTTCATCAGACAACCCATTAATTTTTGGTGACAAGTTTCAAGTCTTGGTTTGACTCATCAACAGGTCCCAAATAGCGAAATTGAGTGATTTGAAAAACAAATGAAAAAAAATGAAAAAAAGAGAAGAAAGAAATGAAAAGTTTGAGAAAACTAGAAAAAACAATTTTTTTATTTATTAAAAAAATTTAAAAAGTTTTTTAAAGAAACAGATTCATTCGAAGCGAATCGAACCTATATACGCCACGCAGTGGGCTGAAAAATAAAAAAGAAGAAAAGGAAGAAGAAGAAGCGTTTCGTGTCAGCAGAAAAAATTACACTCATCGGCGCAGCTTGATTTTCTGCCTGCTGCAGACGCTTGATAATAAATCGAACTGATCTCTTCTCATATAAACTCAGAATAAATTCTGGGTGTGAATTATATGAGGAAAAAACACTCCTGTACAAGCCCGAGGAAAAATAAATAAAAAGATTACTCTTTTGGACTTTTTACCGGGTTAAACTTAATTTTTTTGTTCAAGAAAGAATTTTTTGGGATTCTCCGGTATATAGCAAAAGCTAAAAAATGTTCTAATTTGTTATTTCATCACACAACCCATTAATTTTTGGTGACAAGTTTCAAGTCTTGGTTTGACTCATCAACAGGTCCCAAATAGCGAAATTGGGTGATTTGAAAAACAAATGAAAAAAAAAATGAAAAAAAGAGAAGAAAGAGATGAAAAGTTTGAGACAAATAGAAAAAACAATTTTTTTATTTATTAAAAATATTTAAAAAGTTTTTTTAAAGAAACAGATTCATTCGAAGCGAATCGAACCTGTATACGCCACGCAGTGGGCTGAAAAATAAAAAAAGAAGAAGAAGAAGCGTTTCGTGTCAGCAGAAAACCTTACACTCATCGGCGCAGCTTGGTTTTCTGCCTGCTGCAGACGCTTGAATATAGTTCGAACTGATCTCTTCTCATATAAACTCAGAATAAATTCTGGGTGTGAATTATATGAGGAAAAGAAAACACTCCTATACAAGCCCAGGAGGAAAAATAAGTAAAAAGATTACTCTTTTGGACTTTTTACCGGGTTAAACTTAATTTAGTGTAAGGTTTTCTGCTGACACGAAACGCTTCTTCTTCTTTTTTATTTTTCATGTTTTTCTTTTACTATATATGGGCCTTCATAAGGTGGTATTAACGCGCTCTCTTCCTCTAGGGACTTCGAAAACCCCATGTGGGGTATTGTAGGCCGATTTACTTTAGCTTTCTGGCAATTTAAGCATGTTTTTGTCCAAATATTGATTTGCTTGTTCATATTTGGCCAAAAGTACTTTGACGTTATGAGTTTTCTAGTGACCCTGATACCAGGGTGAGACAGTTTGTGTATTTTGTTGAAAATTACTCGTCTCAAGTTTTCCGGTACATAGGGGCGATTTATACCTGTTGAAGTTTCACACCAAACTTCTTGGTCTTCCACAGGAATGTGAATTTTTGAAAGAGTGAAAGAACTTTTCGAGTCTGCTTTGTTAGCTGTTTGTGTCATTTGTTTAAGCTGATCGTCTGTATTTTGGGCTTCACATAAAGATTTTAAACTAAGAACAGTTTGATCTATAGTAGTTACCCTATGCCGGTTCTGCGACACTTTTTCCGTACAAAAAGTGCAAGGTAGATTCTAACTATTTTGGTGGCTCTGGACTGGGGTTTCGGGCCACTGAGGGGGCTTCCGTCTAGTGGTATACGTCACAGGGCCTGCCTGGGGAATTCCTTTCCTACCGTCTGGCTGACCAGGAGATGACATCATCAGGTCGGCTGGTCCCCCCGTCAGTTGATTAAGCTCTGTTTTAGCTGATTTTTAATAAAATAATGTTGGACTTTGCTGGAATCGAACCAAGAACGCTTGGTTTCGTAAAAATCCGAGACGATCTATCATGAGGCCATGGAGGTGTTCCGTGGATGTTCTTTAAAGTTGCTATATACGCGTAGAGTTCTACACTTTTGCGGGGCTGGAACAAAACGTGTCCGGTTAATTCCAACTTTTGAGAGTTCTGGATCACTAAGGGTTCTGTTGAGGGGGAGGGTGGTGGCGGGGGGGGGGGGAAGACTGAGGTCGCTTTTGTACTGAAAATTTGACATAACCTAGAAGTTTTCTTTTAGGAGGATACTGAAGCCTACAACAACAACCAATGTAGGTAGGTATGTTGACTTGGATATGTCCGTCTTCAGGCCGATAATGAAATTCACATAGCCGAATAGTGTAACCAAAATCGCAGCCGAGTAATGTAAACAAAATCGAATAATGTAAACAAAATAATTTATAATTCCTAGGATATTTTTGTTCATGCCAGTACTAGGGAGTAAAATTTTCATCAGAAATCCTCTACGGTTCAAGATATTAGTGATCTTACCTTCTCGGTGTAATTAATATTAGTAGCTGAAAAGAACAAAAGCAACAACAACTATAACGTAAGTTGTGGATTAAAGATTTGATGATATTAATCTTTAGGCGCCTTTTATGAACAAGATGGCACCATGTGATGGTATATCTAAAAAAATAGATCAGGCGAAGGTGGTTGGGGTGAATGTATGTAGATATGTTGACTTTGCCTAATTTTGCTCTTCACGTGTAATGCTTATAATTTGGAACCTTGCATAGATATATTCGGCCAGCCGAGTAATGTAAACAAATTCATACAGCCGAAAAATGTAAACAAAATCCCAGTCGAATAATGTAAACAAAATTCGCACAGACCCGAGTAAAGTAAACAAATTTATGAAAGATTCCCAATTTCTTTAGCTAAAAAACAACAACTGATATTTTGTCTTAGATGAGTAGTTATAATTGAAAATTTCTTTTGCTGATAAAAAATCAACAACAACTATAACGCAAGATGTGGTCTGTATGTATCTTTTATAAACAAGAGTGATCATGATATTCAATATCTTAAAAGAGATCTCGGCTGCTTGGGATGGTAAGAATGGAAATTAAAGCCTAGACAATTTTCGGTGTAAGGGTGTGCGTGTACTGAAAAGTCTTATCAGAAATCCTCTACGAGATATGGCTTTCGTAATATTAGCGATCATACCTTTTCTGAAGTAATTCATATTACTAATGATTCAAGTCTAGGCTATTTTTGTAAGCCAGGCGGAGTCCAGTATCTATCGGAGTCTTTGTCGTTCTTTTTAGTTTCTCTGAAAATAATCTTTAATGTTTGTTTAATAAATAAAAGTCACTCGATCGCGTACAAATCTTTTGTTCTTTATTGCAATTAACTTTGATAATTCTTTTCTTTCAAAAACTTATAAACTTTTCAATAAAAATTCTTTTACACTTTACGAAGCTCGACCGACTCCGATTGAGGATTTTACTAAACTCCCCGATTTGTGCATTCTAAAATTATCATTTGCTCGCGTCTTTGTCTTATCAGCAAAATATCTTTCACACTTCATCGCGACAACAGGATGTAATTCGACGATCATACCTTTTCTGAAGTAATTCATATTACTAATGATTCAAGTCGAGGCTATTTTTGTAAGCCAGGCTGAGTCCAGTATCTATCGGAGTCTTTGTCGTTCTTTTTAGTTTCTCTGAAAATAATCTTTAATGTTTGTTTAATAAATAAAAGTCACTGGATCGCGTGCAAATCTTTTGTTCTTTATTGCAATTAACTTTGATAATTCTTTTCTAGTATCTACTTTCAAAAACTTATAAACTTTTCAATAAAAATTCTTTTACACTTTACGAAGCTGGACCGACTCCGATTGAGGATTTTACTAAACTCCCCGATTTGTGCATTCTAAAATTATCATTTGCTCGCGTCTTTGCCTTATCAGCAAAATATCTTTCACACTTCATCGCAACAACAGGATGTAATTCGACGCTTTAAAAATGTTACCACAAGTGGAGAACGAAGAAGTAAACAAAAATTGCTTATTTCTTGATAAAATTGTTATGTTATGCACCGAGGAAAGAATTTTAAGTGTTCGTTGCGCACTTGAAAAAGCGATACTTTGTATCGTGGGAAATGAGTTGTGAATTGCGTTGGTCAAGCACTGTCACAACCAATAAATTATGATTTGGGCTGAGTGCTGACCGAGCGCAATCACAACATTCCATCCCCCTAAGAAAAAGAAAATTTTTGGCATTTTTTTCAGCCGATCGAGCCTCGCTTTAACAAAAATATTGGATGTTACAAATGTGTAAAGCAATTTAACTTTAACGATTACAACAGTTTTTCCTTTTTTTTTCCAAAAATTTAGGTAAGTTTATTATTTGTTTTATATGCTCTGAAAGTACAAATTTAAGGTAAGTTGCTTATATATTTTTTTTTGGTAAAAACTATACTATGAGAGTACAAAAAGTATCTCTTACAAAAATTAAAGGTAAGTTAAAAGTTTTTACCTTGGTGAGTCTGGCATTAATAGCTGAGAGTTGATCGTTTATTGAAGCTTGCGATTTATTGAATACATTTACAGTTGTTTCCAATATAAAGGTTTGATTTTTTATTAGTGACAGCAAATGAAACTCGTTGTAATTTAACATGTCAATTTGCTTGTCATAAAATTTAGCATCCTCCTCGTTAAGTGTTCCGAACAAGGTTTTACTAATACTCCCGATTGCGTCAAATAGGCCGCGTTTTTGCCTATCTTTGCTCTTAAGTAAGCTATATTTTTGTGTAATGTCACTCATCAGGTGATTCTTTTCAGACACCGTTCCGGTACAGATTATGGCGAGGTTTGGTTCATCCTTGAGGAGTTTGCAGAAGTCATTTACTTGATCTACGTACCTGCCTATGTAGCGCAAGGCTTGAGCGAAATTCTTAAGGTCGTAATACACCAGTACTTTCCATTCATTTGAATAAAGCTCCACTTTCCCCAGTTCCTCGAAGTAAATTCCAGTTTTATAGGAGTGATAACAAGCTCGCTCCCATATGTGGAAATAACTTGCAGGAACAAGGTCCCGACGTATAAAATCTGAAAGGAAGTGATGTTGTTAGTCTTAGGTGAACGTAGTATGCATGTATATAAAGTATTGGATTTGTATTGCAAAAGGGAATATAAGCGTGTAGATAACTGAAATTGTTTAGCGTTTTAGCTTATGCAGATTGACACATAAAGCGATTAGATAAGAGAAAAGTTATTTACTAGCAAAATCTTATTGACATCGCTCGTCCAGGCTTACTATTACTCGACGAATAGTTTCAGATCATTATTGTGCACGATCCTATCTCTTTTTCCGACCTTTATTATGGAATTTTCTGTTGATAGGACCTTGATAATCTCAAAAGGTCCATTCCAGAGTAAAGAAAACTTGTTTTTTCTTGTATGATTTCTAATGAGCACTTTGTCTCCTAAGTTAAAGTGTTTTGCTTGGGTATTTTTGTCGTAGTAGTTTTTAGATTGTGCCTTTTTGTGACTCAGATTTTCCTTAGCTATCTTGTAGCCATGTTGAAGTCGAGCCTTCATCTCGTTGGAGTAGGCGTCGTAATTATAGGTTAACTGAGGTTTCTGTGTGAAAATGTTAGGAATGTTTGCATGGAAACCATATAATAATTCGTACGGACTGTACCCTGTGCTACTGTGAGGGGTGGTATTATTCACAAGCATGGAGTATGGTATCCATGTGTCCCATGTAAGTGGATCTCGGTTGACATAGTGTCGCAGATATTCAGCAAGAGTCCGGTGGCTTCTTTCGAGCGCACCGTTCGTTTGGAGGTGGTATGGAGAAGTATTTATTTTCTTGGATTTCATCAATTTGCAGTCTCCTTTGAATAGAGTACTTAAGAAATTAGCTCCTTGGTCAGTAAGTATGTGCTCGGGAATTCCATGACGACAAACCACTCCTTCTACAAATGCCCTGGCGATTGTTGATGCCTCGGCATTTGGAATTGGCAGTGCGTCAGAGAACTTTGTCATGTCATCTTGGAATGTGATCAAATATTTATTACTTTCGTAACTGACAGGCAGAGGACCCACTATATCCAGTGATATCCGTTGAAACGGTCTTGAGCTGGTCGATGTTAATTTCATCGGTATAGGCGGGTTTCTCTGAAGCTTGTTTTTCTGACAGGACTGACACTTTCGAATAAAATTACTTACGTCTTTGACTATTGTGGGCCAATAGTATTTGGTTTTGAGACCGTTTAGAGTACGAGAGATTGCCTGGACTCCTCCAAGTGGAGAGTTGTGATACTATAGCAGCAATTCTGCTATTCGATCTTTATTATTGACATATGATTTTGAGTCTTTATATATACACAGCTCAATATGCGAAGATTTGAAAGTTTCGTTTATCGTTGATCTTATTATTTCTAGTGTGTTGCGATCGACTGTCGGAACTGTTAGCTCAGCTCTATGGATTTGTCGCCTTAGACAAAAATTATAAAGCTGTTGGAAGAGAATTGTGAGGTTGTTTTGATCGCGATCGGATCGTGAGGGGATAGTGGCCGTAGCCACAATAAATGTGTCAGAGTTATTCTCAAATGACTTTAAGTCCCACATATCAGGCTTGCGAAAGTCCTTATAGAGTTTATTTAGGACAGTTTCTTCATGCGTTTTGGGGAGAGGCAATATAATGATTTTATTTCTTACTGATTTATCTCGAAAGATTGAATCACAACTTTCCCGTGATTGAAATTGTACTTGGTTAATCACCTTTTTTCCATAATTTTCACTTTTCTTTAAAAGTCCTTCTTCTGGAGTTTTTAATAGTTCTTTTTGCGATCTGGTAGTTACTCTAACGTTTCCTAAATTATTTCGTGTTCCGTTTTTATCTTCATCGGTTCTTATACGGCTTAGCGCATCGGCGTTTGAGTTAGATTTTCCAGGCTTGTAGCCAATTTTATAATCATATTCCTCCAAGAGGATGCTCCATCGAGCTAGTCGTGATGTTGGTTCTTTTAGGTTCATGAGCCATTGTAGAGGTCTGTGGTCGGTTAGTATCGTAAATCGTCGCCCATATATATATGGACGGAACTGTTTTACTGCGAAGATTATTGCGAGCAATTCCTTTTCCGTCATTGTGTATCTAGTTTCAGACGCATTCAAGGTTCGGCTTGCGAAACATATGGGCTTGTCCTTACCTATATCACCCTGTGATAATACAGAGCCCAGTGCGACATCGCTAGCGTCTGTGGTGACGAGAAATTCCTCACCATAGTCCGGGTACGCTAGTACCGGAGACGTGATGAGTTTATTTTTGAGAGCTTTAAAAGCTTCGTCACAAAACGCATCCCAATGAAACTCTTCATCCTTTTTTAAGAGTCCCGTCAGTGGTTTCGTTATTTTGGCGAAATTCGGAATGAACCGGCGGTAATAGCCCGCAAATCCCAAGAACGATTTGACGTCTTTTTTTTTTTTGGTTGTGGATTTGTTTTTACCACCTGTATTTTTTGTGGGTCTGGCTGTATTCCCAGCTTCGATATCACGTGCCCGAGGTATATCAATTCCTTTTTCACAAAATGGCATTTTTCTGGCTGTAACTTCAAGTTATGTTCTTTCAAGCGATTTAAGACGTTTATCAACCAGGTATTGTGATCACGTAGATCGTATCCGTAGATTACTATATCGTCGACGTAGACGAAACACTGTATGCCCTGCAGTCCTATCAGTACATTGTTCATTAAACGCTGAAAGGTTGTCGGAGCATTTCTCAATCCAAATGGCATTCGATTATACTCGTAATGCCCGAATGGAGTACTGAACGCCGTTTTCTCTTTATCTTTGTTATCTGTTATGTAGCCGATCTCTCGTGCTTCCGGGCATTCTCAGGTAGAATCGATCGGAGAGGAAATTTAGGGCACACACAAAAAAAAAATTGTAAAGCAAATATTTCACTACTATATTCTTTATTGAACTCAAAAATATTAAAACTTATAAATCGCGAGGCGATTTGAAAAACATTACAATTTATGATACTAATTAAATTTACAAAACTTATCACTTGAAAAATATTTGAACTTCGCGAGGCGATTCAGATTAGTAAAAAATATTAGAATTTATGAGACTTATTAAATTTGCAAAACTTATCACTGAAAAATATTTGAATTTCCCGGGCAGTTTAAAGAATTACAATTTTTGGATTCTACTCCTCGACGGGTTAAAAGACGACTCCCCGAGGTTTAGGCAAATTGCCCCCAGGTACCCGGGATCGCTTCAAAAGCTCTTTTTTTTCATTTTTATTGTTTTCTCACGACGTTGAAAAAACGTACGTGAGTAAATGCAAAAGTTTTTTGATGCGAGCTATATGCATCAATGCAAAACTGTAATCCGATATGCACTTGTGCGCCCGTCTTGAAATATTAAGTTTAAGAGGGCGCGAATAATTTTGATAATTGTATGTATGTATGTACATACAATTAGATTGGATTAAGGAAGTAATGTACGTATGTACATAGTACATTCGGAAAAAAGTAAGAAGACACTGTATGTAGGTAAGTGTGCATACCGTGTGAGTGGAATGTGTGTCTGATAGCAAAATGGAATTTATGCTAAATTGCATTTTGTTATAATATGGGAATGCATTTCTAAATGCATTTTAAATTTTGATAAAGTTTTTAATGAAATTTAAATTGAAATTGGTTTTCAGGGTCAACTTTGTAATGCATCGATATATTCCATAGGGCAATATATTGGTGCATGGACCTTATGGTTGTGATTCGGGGCATTGGGCACCTGAGTCACAACATATCAACCAAAATCTGGTGAAATCCACTGGCAAGGTCCAGTGTACTAAAATATTTACTTTTACCTAGTTGGTCCAATATATCTGTTATATTGGGAAGTGGGTATGCATCACATATAGTAACGTCATTCAAGAAACGGAAATCCACCACAACCCTCCATTTTTTACAGCCGGAGCTGTTTGCTTTCTTAGGGACGAGGAGGAGTGGAGAATTCCAGGGATTGAAACTCGTTCTAATTATGTTATTCTGCAACATCTCGTCCACTTGTCGGTGTATTTCTTTTTGATGTGATTCTGGAAGTCGATATGGCTTCTTATACAAGGGCGGTTTACCCGGTTCTGTCAATATTCTATGGGTGATGGCTTCAGTGAAGGTTAGGTGATCGCCTTCGAGGTGGAATATTTCGTTATATTGTCTACATATTTCCAATATATAACTTTTTTCTTCGAAGTTACAGTGCTCGACGTTTAGAGAATTTGCCAGTCGTTTTAGGCGATTTTTAACTGTGTTGTCTTCTATGTTAGCCTTTGCTATATCAAAATCGTCGAATTCTTCCAGATTCAATTCCAATTCATGGGGTTTTATTTCGACGTCGTACTTGTTGGTATTCAGAATTAAGGCTTTAACCTTTTTATAAATAGGTCTAACTATAGCCGATCCAAGATAGACACCTGGTTTGATTTGTTTCTTGGCCATAACGGAATCTTTGAGGCAGTCGCAGGGAATTTCGATGACCTGCTCACTTCTAGAGCGGACAATTATGCTGTCGGGTTCCGTGCTAACTGGTTTCTAGTTGAGTTTCCCATCCTATGGATACTTTTATCTACTGAGGATGTTTGGTCTCTATTAGGCCTCACTGTTGCGCGATTAGACATCTTGGTTTCTGATTCAAGAGTCTTGCCACTAGTCCTCGAATATCCATTTGTCGATCGAGGCTCTTTCGCTTCAGTTGCCGTTTTCTGGCTAGATCCGACAGATTGCAATTCAGGGTTTGAAAACTTAGAATTAGCATTTTCCCCATTAGCAATTACGGAGTGCGCTTTATTCGAGCTATTTAATACGAAGTTAGGTCTAATGACGAGTTCATTTGTACAGTAATCTATAGTACAGCCATAGGTTTTAAGAAAGTCGTTTCCCAGAATTCCATCTAGGGTAAAATTTGGTGTTTTGGGTAGTATATGGAAAGAGTGGCGCAAATGAATTTTACTCGAAAATTCAAGAGTTCCTGTAATTTTACCTTTAGTTACCACGGATTCCCCCGCGATCGTGGTAATTGTGCATTTCTCACTAGGAGTAATATTTTGGTTGAGTTTAGTTTCGCGTTTGACTAGACTGTGATGTTTGTGAAGGGGTAAAAGGAATGGAAATCGTTGTTCCATTTTTGCTTATATCTAATGATATGTTTATAAGAAAGTGTGTATATTCATTTGGGGATTGTGGACATCGGCTTTGAAGGTAATTCGGGATGGGTCGCCGAAGGTACCCTCCCGAGAGTTTTCGATTCCCGTCTCCGAAAGCTGTGGAGTACGTTCAACAAATTTTGTCTTAACACTACCTGCAAAATAGTGCACGTTATGGTTGTTTTATTATTACCATTATTAGTGGAATTACTACTATGCATTGCATTTGTATATCCACGTTGAGTGCCGGCATTTCTATAACGTTCATTTCCCTGATAATTGCTAGAGTGTGCTTGATTATTTTGGAACTTGCGTTGACGACACTCTTCGATAGTATGATTCGGTTTCTTACAATAAGCACAGGTAATGCGCCGTATCTTCTTTTTAATTTCTCTAGGTGTGAAGTTTGGCAGACGAGCGTTTCGATAACACGTCTGTTCCGTGTGGCCTTCACGTCCACACACTCGACAGAATACACTTTGTTTTGGAGGAAGTCTAGAGTAACCATTGGGAGATACCACATAGTTTTCTAATCTAGGGGCTTGTTCTAGTGCATAGGCTATAACCTGCCTTAACTCAGTGCCACCAAAAGCTTTTACTAGCAACTTCAAACTGTGGTTCTTCAAACCGTCTTCAAAAGAGGTTATCACCAGTTCGCGGTTTTCGTTGGTAATAAATTCGCGCACGTTAGAGTCTTCAATATCAGAACATGTGACCGAATTTAAGGTCAATAATAATTTGGAAATCCTTTCGCCAAATTCCTTTACAGTTTCCCCGCGCAGTTGTTTTGCTTGGGCTATCTCACTCTGAAGGGCGGCTCTAGATTTTTCCTCTTTGAAATTGTTTTTTAATTCCTGTGCCAATTCCTTCCAAGTATCTAAAGTTTTGTACTGCGTTAATTCGAAAGCTGGACCTTGGAGTCTAGTCTTAACGAAATTGAGGAACATGGTTAGTTCGGCGGCAGTTTTTGTGGAGGCGAATAGCAAGTCACCGCAGGCAATAAACTTTTCAGACCTTCAGGGTTCCCGTAAAATTCTGGAATAAATAATTCGATTAATCTAGCAGCACGTCGCGTGACTGCTCCTTCCGTTTTGGAAGATTAGTTCGAAATGTGGGCAAAAAAAAAATTTAAGCGGGCAAGTATCGCTTCACAGTACACTTGTCACTTGCCTATATTTACCCAAATTACTCAATTAATTTGTTTGTGTACAAAATTACAAATTTAACAAATATTTTTATTATTTATATAGTTTGGGTGTACTCCAGGGAGTCGAGAACAGACACAAAAAACACTAAACGATTATTGCTTGGCGAGTACAAAATTATGACTCTCACAGTCCATCAGCATCCTCTTTCTTTCAAATAAATTAGATATTGAGGAATGAGGAATTAAAACTGTTGTAGTTCATTAGCATTGCTTCGTTTCTGGTTTAAGATTCTCACTAATGAAATCATTTAAGCAGAAAATGGAAAACTTAGTTACGATCTTGGAAAACAAAACAAAAAGAAATTATTCCTTCCTTCGTAGAAGATTACACACCGTCACACCGTATTTAAGAATTTGATTTTAATAACATAGGGGACTTTTCTCTAGCAGATTAACTTTGGAGAGAACAAAAACAAGAAAATTTTATTTTTATTTTTCTGTCCATATGTCTTCCATATGTAAATTAAAACACTTTGAGTCTCTATTATTATTACGTATTGAGGATTGAAGTTAAAAATCTTGCCGACGGCAATGAAGTAAAAATTTGCATTCTGCTACCTATTTATAGAGATTGCGTATTTAAAAGAAGTTTGTAAAACAAAAGGGCGCGGAGGGCAATATAATATGCTCCTGGAGAAAAGTAAAAGTCTTCACATAACAAGAAAAGTTCACAAAATTGTCACAAGAAGAAGAGTAATACCTTCATAATTTCATCATTAAAATATATTAATAATAATAAAAAACAACATCAAACTTTCTGCGATTCGTCATTACTCACTGGCATATATCGTGTTCATTATATGTACGTAAAATGTACAAACAAGGATCAGAAATATGTATGAAAAGGAAAATTGTGTTGTTTTTTCTGTTTCAAAACAATTTTTTTTTCGTTTAATAAATTTCCTCCATGACTCACTTGCCATTTATAGTAATCTCATAAAAAAAATGATAGATGTTAATATCACGAATTGAAATTATAAACAACTCTCTTGCAATTTGTATAAATTTTCCGTTTAAAAGTTATGTATGCAATCAGTAAATGCGTTCAAACATGTTGGCCATGTGTGTACCTGCGTATCTCTTCTATTTTCCATCCAACAAGGAACACTTTTTACATATAATCTTTTCCATCTTAACCGTAATTAACTACTCAAGCACATAAATGCAAAAGGAAAGGAGAAAGTAAATGCTACAGCTCAGTCGAAAATATTGAATTTAGATTCACATCACCATCACTAATTAATTATTAAAAAAATTTAAAACCACTTTAACCAGTTGTTTCACTTGTTTCTTTAATTTTTTTTTTATTTCTAAATTTATATTCAAAAAATCAATTTTCCAATTTTGATCAATATCCGTTGTACAGGGATTTGTCAAGATTACAGCAAATTTTTTTTTTGTTTTATATATAATTTTAAATTCTGACCTTTTCTACACGCATCTGGTGGTTATTTTTGTTCCTGCTGGTCCAGGTAAATAGTTGTATGGCGAACAATTGAATAGTTGGGTGTTGAGCAATTGGCAATTCCTGCAATTTTCTGCAATTGCTGTTGTTTGGATACTGGAATTTTCCGGATGTAATGTGTATGCTGTTGTTTGGATCCTGTAACGCTGCCACCAATTTGTTGTAAGCCCGGGGCGTCGTGCTTTCGTTTTCTTCGAGAAGAACGCTCGACCGACTCCGATTGAGGATTTTACTAAACTCCCCGATTTGTGCATTCTAAAATTATCATTTGCTCGCGTCTTTGCCTTATACGCAAAATATGTTTCACACTTCATCGCGACAACAGGATATAATTCGACGCTTTAAAAATGTTACCACAAGTGGAGAACGAAGAAGTAAACAAAAATTGCTTACTTCTTGATAAAATTGTTATGTTATGCACCGAGGAAAGAATTTTAAGTGTTCGTTGCGCACTTGAAAAAACGATACTTTGTATCGTGGGAAATGAGTTGTGAATTGCGTTGGTCAAGCACTGTCACAGCCAATAAATTATGATTTGGGCTGAGTGCTGAGCGAGCGCAATCACAACAATGTTGCCACTTGAAATCTTTCTAGAGTATGTTTTTAGCGTAGCTTTGCGTAGCCACACCTTATAGAAAATGCAAAACCTTAAAATTGAAAGCTTTGCAGGAAGATATTGCTATGATATTAATATAGTATCATATGTGGACTTAGATGAGTAGTGGAAGTCGTATGGGTGAAGTAAAAACCTGATTTTTGGTGATCTGGTATAATGGAATGTTCAGTGTTGCCATACGAAATCTTGCTAGATTAACTGTTTAGCAAAGTGATCTTTTCTGGTTAGGCGATGAGAGTTCGACAGCCAAATTCCATGTTATTTCTTATGGATGTCCAAACTCACTTTTGCAATTATCTCGCCCTAACACATCATCTGTCTTTCTCTAACACATATGCTTGAGTTGGACTTGGTCATATACTTGCCTGCTTGGAGCTTAGTATTATCAGTTGTTTGCCTTATTTGCTATGAGTACAGTGGGCTATACAAATTTTGGCTTAGGTTGAGAGTGGGTTAAATTAAAAGCATTGATGATAGAAGATAGTTCTATGATATTAAGTAATGGAAATTGTATGGGAGCAGTAAAAGAATAATTTTTGGTTGTCAGGTGTAATGGCATAACTTAGCAGGTAATTTGATATTACCTTTTGCCAAGATCGTGGTGATTGAGATTGGGTTAAGCTTAGGGTGCTCGAAGTTTATTTTATGGGTAGTGGGCGGGCATAATATACTAGAAAGCTTTAGTGAATACCATACTTTTCAACCAGCTGACTCTGCCAAAACATCTGTGTCGCTCTAACATAAATCTGTGTTCATATTTTAGGTGGAAATGATAGCTTGAAATTATCTTATGGATATTGGTCAATGAGGAAGTCTATAGGTCTGGGATTAACAAATATTATGAGAATAGGTTTAGTTTGGTGATGCTTGAAGTTTCTTTTATGTGCGGCGGGTGCGCATAATCTAGTAGTAAGTTTTAGTTAATACCATACATTTAAACCATCTCGCTCTAACACACAACATCTGCCTCGCTCTAACACACATGTCTGAGGTAGACATGATCGTTTACATGCCAGCTTGGAGCTTTGTGTTATCAGTTACTTGATTGATATGCTATGGCTGTCTGGAATTATCATGCTTGTGTTGGGCTGGTCTGTATGCTTGGTGGATGAGAGCTTTAGCGACAATATACTATCGTTTACTTGCCAGTTTGGATACTTGGTGTTATCAGTTGTTTGTTTTATATGCTCTGGCTGTCAGGGGTTATCATGTGTTGAGGTGGGCTGGGTGAATACATATCTAAAAATAGATCACGTGAAACTGCTGCGAAACCTTGATGACCTATGCTATCAATGTGGGATGATACTAATATAGTGTTACGCGCCACAAAGTGATACAAGCGACATCTATTGGAAATGGAGACAACTTTAGGTTAGTGACATCCTAGTAAACTGGGTTTGGACAACGGAATATTCAGGAAGGTTCTAGGATAATTTGTTGAGTATAAATACGGCGCTACTCACATCCAGGAGGCAGTCTTATTTCAGACAGTGAAATAAACGAAGTAAACTACTGCGATAATTAGAAGTACAGTTCTAGCGATAACTATAAAGAGTTGATTTGATAATTGTTTGTAAATGTTATAAAAGTGAAGTGAAGTTAAATAAAAGAAAGATCTTGTTAATGATATCTGAAATATTGTGTTTTAAATAACGAACTAAGGCCACGCTCGTAACAACTGGTGTCAGAAGTAAAACAAAATCTCGAAATAAAGTGGTGGCATTTGACTTTGAAATTCAAAGAGTGATTTTGTGAAATCACGCAAGAATGGGACGCAAACTAGATGAGCTTCGCATACAGGAATTGAAAGTGCAGTTGGGGAAGCGGTCATTGCAAATGACAGGTCTAAAGAATGTTCTAGTCGAGCGACTTAGACAAGCTTTGATAGAGGAAGAAAAGAATCTTGACACATACGTTTTCGAGGAAGAACCAGAAACTGAAGAAGAGCCTGCGATAAACATAGAACAGCTTTTGGGTACTTTAATGACCCAAATGGAGCTCTCAACCCTGCAAGTGAAGAATGACCTTGAGGAACAAAAGAATGCTTTTGAGGAACAAAAGAATTCTCTAGAAGCCTGTTTGGACGAACAAAAGAATGCTTTTGAGGAATAAAAGAATTCTCTCAAATCCCGTTTAGATGAGCAGAAGAATTCTCTGGAATCACGTTTAGATGAGCCTAAGAAATCTCTGGAGGAACAAAAGAATTCTCTGGAAACCCGTTTGCACGAACAAAAGAATTCTCTGGAGTCCCGTTGGGATGAACAAAATATTTCTTTACAGAATTGTCTAGAAACTTGTTTGGAGGAACAGAAGAATTTTCTGAAAAATTCATTAGACACACAAAATTTGAAAAATGAAGAAATCCAGCAGGAAGTGTTGGAAATTCAGCACCAAGTGTCGGAAGTTAAACAACAAGTGTCGGACGTACAACAAAATGTCACGGAGCAGCTTGATAACTTTAAAGCAGATTTGGAGAGGATAAAGCATCGACATCCTCGACACGAAGGTATTGAAATATCCGGTACAGGCAGAATGAAACCTCCAATATTTGATGGACAAAGTTCGTGGCATATTTTCAAGAGACAATTCGAGGCAGCTTCCGAAGTAAATGGATGGAGCGATGCAGACAAAGCTACAGCTCGAGGTCCTGCGTTAGAGTTATTACAAACTATACAGATTGAAAAGCAACGTGATTACATTTCACTAGTACAGGCGATAGAATTACGTTATGGAGATGAACACATGCAGCACGACGTCCATGCAAAGTTGAGTGCAAACATTGCGTTCTGGTGGAAGAAAAAGAAACAAAGACAGCTATACCATCGACGGGTTGGGACAACGAGAGCTTGCGAACAGCACAACGGGAAGACCCAGACATACCACCCATTCTTGCTTGGAAAGAAGACATGGAAAGACCACAATGGAAAGATATCTCGGAGAGGAGTGAGAAACTAAAGAGCTACTGGGCTCAATGGAATTCTCTTCACGTTGAGTGTGGTATATTAAAACGCAAGTGGAAAACAACTAACGGCGAGTCATTCCGAATGCAGACAGTCGTGCCAGCATCCAAGGTCAAAGATGTTTTAGAAGAAATGCACAGTGTGTCGTGGCCCAATATTAATCATTCTGCGGTTGTGACATCATAACTTTAGCCAGCAGCAGGTATACGACTAATTAAGCAGTTTGCAGTATCTAAGCATTTTTACTCGCACAGTTAAATGCTTGGTGATTGCGAATTGTTTATTAAAAAACTGTTGTATCCACTGCTGTTGTAATTAAGCATTAAGCCATGGTTAAGTAATTCACTTCGCATAGTGAAATGCTCAGCTGGGCTTACTGTTTGTTTACTAACAGTATTGGTGTCTCCAGCTGACGGCAGTGACTGATGTAATGCTGTGCGATTAATTGCAAGGTATTGCATTGGTCACTAGGTCAGAGTCGCTTCCGCTTGTAAAGATTCTAACAGGTGACCCGACTTTGCGAGTGGATCAGGTTGCTCAGTTGTATTTGGCGATTTGGAGTTAAGAGTTATAAGTACCAGTAAAGAAGCTGAAATTGTGTTGTTATTCAAAGAATTGTATGGTTATTCAAAGTAGATTAATTAAATAAAGTTTTATATGTGGATTACGCGAGTGTTTTACTGGGGACACGACAAATTGGCGCAGCCGGAAAAGAGGTAAAAGTGAGTGAAATTAATGTGAGTTTTTTTTATGTTTTTGTCGTTTTCGTTTTACTTAGGCGAGTAAAATGAGATAAATTTTTTTTTGTTTTTTCTCATCTGCGTTATGTACAAATTTAGCTTTATTGGATTTGTTTTGTGCATTTAGGCTTAAAGTGAAGAGTAAAGATTGGAAGACATTATACTGAGTATAATTGGCGAAACCAAGGTAATAAATGTGAGAATTTCTTACTATGGTTGGTTTTTCTATTGTGTGATAGTAAAAAGGTAGATTTTTTTTTTATATATAACGGGTATTTTTGTGTTTTTCCTTAAAAAAATTTTGTTTATAATAAATAAATTTTTGGACAATTTTATTACATTTCAGCGCATTAATTTAAAAAGTTTACTCATACACACACTGGGAGCAAAGCTAATTTAGCTACTCCAAATACACACACTGGGAGCAAAGCTAATTTAGCTACTCCAAAACATACATTAGGAGCAAAGCTGTATAGCTACTCCAACACACACACACACACACACACCAGGAGCAAAGCTGTTTAGCTACTCCACCAAGTACACACCTACAAGAAACATTACAGGGAAAGAGTTGAAATAGGAATTGAAATTGAATAATAATATCTAAGCATTAAATGAAATACCGCAGAAATTAATTATTGAATGTTTCTTATGAAAAATAAACCAAACTTAATTCGCTAAATCTATGGATGTAGGTAAACTAAGTGCACGCTGAGGATTGAATGGTATTTTAGTGTTTTGTTTTAATAGTGATATTTCTCTTTGCTGAAACACCTTCTCCTTCCTTTTATCAAAAAACACAATTCAATAAAGCAAAAATAAATATATATATATATTACACCGGAAAACTCAGAATATACCTACCTACATATAGATTAGATAACAAAAGGTAGGGGAATATATGTGTTTATGTATTTATTTGGGCAAGAAAGTGAGTTATGGTGATTTTCCGATAAATCTTAAATTTTAAATTTTTGCTGAAAGTGAAAGTTAAGTAGTGTTGACAGGGATCCCACGGTGTGAAAATTTTAGGTATGCATGTAGTTGTGATGAGTAATATGAAAATATTCTTGGAATTTAAAAAATTCACTGGCCTTTTGCCGATATTGGTTATGTCCGAATATATAATCTTTGCAATTGTTGTCAAATGGTATCTCTGATTTTTTTTATGGTAATAAATTTAGATTTAGATTTTCTCGTTTCCACTTCATTTGGATAGGTTTGGTTCCTCTTTCTTGGTGTGCTAAGTAGTGTTGCAAGAGAATGCTGCTAGTCTTACCATATTTCAGTGACAAAATTACACTTACACATGTTGCTAAAATCCGCGACATCTTGGATAGAGTATATATCATTATTAATTTTATACAACATTGAGAGGTTCTTTTTGTGTATATTGTAAGGTAATAATAAGTATTTCTGTTTCGTGCCAGTTTTGCGAGGTATCGTTGTGGTTTGTTGAATTCCTATAGCTCTAACGCGGTGGCCGCATCAGTGATTCCACTAATTGGATCTAAAAAATTTAATTCTTTTAAAGTTGTCGGTAAAGTACGGCCATCGTGCCAAAATGCAGTTAGTTACACTCTGTTTTAAAATTGTATGCGCTTTTACTTAAATTGGGAATACATTTAATAAGTATTCGAGTACTCGCGAAGAATCTTTATGGATTAAAAGTCTTTGTCAGATTTATGTTGGAGCATATGTACGTATGTATAGTTGTGTCTCGTTTTAGGTAATTCAGTAAGATATAAAAGCGCTGATAGGTATGATCAATGAGAGGCGGTAAGAAGTATATTTCGCGTACCTGTTAATGTCGGTGTTAAGAGTGCTAAGTGATAAGTGACAAGTGTAGTGTTTATGGTGGAAATATGTGCGTGAAATTCTCACAGTCCTAAATGTTAACAGGAAGAAGCAATATCTTAACTAAGGAGGAATTGTCACGCTTTCAGGCCCAGGAAAGGGAGTTAGAGATAAAAGCACAGGAACTGAAGGAATGCCAAGCAATATTGCGGAATTACGAGCAGGACTGGGAATATATTGAGGAACATATAACGGTAGAGTTACAGAAACGGTGGACAAGAGAGGAAGAGAAGGAATTGTTAAAAAAACTGAATGAGAGTGCTAAAAACCGAAACAAAGGCGAAGCTTTAGACCAATTGGTAACAGCAGCATTCGAACTTATCCAGAGCCGTGAAATAGAAGCAGAGACAGCATTTGTAGAAATCCAAAAAGAGGAAAAAGGACTGATAAAGAAAATAGATTCGCTAAAGGCACAGTTAAGAGAGGCTGAGGAAACTACAGCGGGGTTAGAAGAAGAGTTGGGGCTTGATCGATCATCACAGAGAAAGCCGATTCAAGAGAGTAATAAGGTGAGTACGAGTAAAGGGTTCAAGCCGAGGAAATTGTTATTTTGGGAACACCATAAAGAGTGAGACGAAAATTTAGGAAGGGAGCTAATCAGAAGAAAGAAGCAGGAAGTAGCGCCGAGTGGAAAAGTAAGAACAGAGCAGAACCAGATAAGGCCAGACGACATGGCAGACGTGCATGAAAAAGTGATGGATGTAGTATCCAAGTATGTGCCCATACTATCTGGCGAAAGGTCGACCAAACTGGCGAAGGAAGTGTATCGCTTTCTGAGCTGCAGTAAGGATGTACACGATTGACTGTCACAGGAGGAGCAGAAGATTTTTATCAGGTGCATAAAGTATCGCCTAACAGATGATGCGTACTACTTGGTAAGCTCACAGGAACCAAAAGATTTTGATGCTTTACAGCAAGTAATCAAATCGGCCTACATGCCAAAAAATCGTTTAACGAATTGCGAACGGAAATGCTGGCATGCAGGCAGAGGCCTGGTGAGGATATCAGGGAGTTCGCGGACCGGATGAAGGAATTGCTTGACCAAATAAAAGCGGCAGTCTCGGCGAAATACCCAGGAGGTGATACAGGATTGATAGCAGAACTAGAGGCAGATGCATTAGCAATATTTAAAGCTGGCGTTAGGAGTAAACCCACTCAGTGGACGGAAATTCGAATCGCCAGAAGGAGTACAGGAGGAAGCTACCTACTATGAAAAAGATGCACAAAGGCTCCAAGAAAGAGACCCAGAAGTGGTACAGGCAGGTTGGAGGTCTAACTCATTAGGTACGCAAAACAGATGGGGAGCAGGTGAGGCTGCCCCCAATCGAGCCCAGCGACCGCAAAGACCGATTTATTCCCTGGCTAGGCCAGTATCACCCATAAGATACCAAGGCCCGGCAGCCTGGGTAACCACACCGAGAACCATTCATTGCTTCAAATGTGGACAGCGGGGTCACATTGCGAAAGATTGGAGGACACAGCCTCCTTACTGCACCAAATGTAACAGCTATGGTCATGAAGTAGCGAGATGTAGGAAACAGCAGGTACGTTTCGCAAATACCGCGGTAGGTAGTCCAGGTGATTGTATTCAACCCGTATCGGGAGTGCTCTATTGTCAGTTCTGTAGGATATGTGATCACTATACAGAAAATTCTACCTAGCAGAACGCGCTGGCCAACTGGAGGGAAACGGCGAGCGGCAACTGGGGAATTCGTCCACAGCTGCCTTCCATTAACAAACTCCAGAGATATATCGCCGAGGGGGGATGATATTTCAGTAGACTTAAGCTTACTGAATAATTGTGGCATCACAGTTGAAGCAGATATAGGCTTAACAGGTAAGTTAAATCTTTTGGTTGATACCGGGTCCACATGAAATTTAATAAAATTTAATAAGATAAGAAAAAACACTTTTATTCAGCCGCAACGAACTATTACTATTGGGGGTTTATTTGGGGCTCAAGGAAAGTCCGTAGGGGTCTGTCAATCCAAGTTACGTATAGATACTGAAAGGCATGCTTGCGAGTTCAATGTAATTTATGACACAGACTCAATACCAGCGGACGGAATACTGGGTATTGAATTTCTTAAGGATAGAGCTATCATCGACTGCATTAACCAAAAATTGTCAATACGGAATGTAAAAAGGAACAAAGAAGAGAAGCCTCTTTTTGCGATGTAACAGGAAAAGAAAGTATTAAGGTAGTGACATTGGTCAAAGCTTGTCAAAGAAGCGTTATTCAATCTAGTAAGGAAAATCCTCGAGAAATCTCAACAGAAACAGTGAAACAGCGTATTAGAGAAAGAATTACTGGGCTAAAAGACATTCTTGGTAAAGCGATGGCAGCCTCAGACAGAAAAGACTGGTATCTAACAAAGATAAACGAGAGAGATGAAAGGGTGGAAAAGAGGACGGAAGACATTGACCAACAACAATCCTAGCAGGAAAATGAGGTGAAGGCCGCTCGGGATGCAAAGGCGCTGAAACAAGAACACAGGCGGGAAAATATCTTGACCGCAACCCTTCATACGGAGGCTGGTCAATGAGATCATCGCCTGGTAAAGGATGAGTTTATAACATGACCTAAAGGGATGTGGGGTGAAGAGCAGGTTAAAGTAGCTGTTGAACGGAAAACCGCACTAAATAAAAAGATAAAAAAGATAAAAGCTTCTGCACTTGTTCTTGAACCTGAGAGCACGAATGGACTAATAATACGGTTGAAACCCAGAACAGAGCAACTGGTGAGAATCCCAGTTGAGAGTGGGACTGAAATGCTATGTATGGCCGAAGAAATATGTCCCGGAGTGTATTTCGGAAATACACTAATCAGGCCTAAGAACGGACAAGCCTTTGTTGGAATCATAAATGCTAGGACTGAGGCCGTGGAAGTAAAAAAATTCAAACCAAAGTTAGAAAGACTGAACCGGTATTCAGTACTACCACTAGCGAATAGTGAAATGAAGTGTAATAAAAGGCAACAGCGGCTAAAATTAATGAAACTTTCACTGTTATTGGGAGAAGATCTCCATCCAGAGGAGACGGAATCCGTGACTCAGCTCTGGTACGAATACAGTGACATTTTTCATTTGCCAGGAGACAAACTGACTTATACTCCAACAAAAACCTTAAAATTACTTCTAATGGCCAACACAGGACCCATAAACATAGAAAGCAGTACCGAATGCCAGAAGCTCACCGAGAAGAGTGCAAAAAGCAACTAGAAAAATTGTTAGAGGATGACATAATAGAGCACAGTGATAGTCCGTTTAATTTTCCAGTACTATTGATACCCAAAAATGGTACTGATGAAGCTGGAAACCGTAAGTATAGGTTGTGCGTAGACTTCCGTGAACTCAACAAGCTCTGTATCCCTTGTTCATACCCACTTCCGCGAATTGAGGGTATATTGGATCAACTAGGTCATTCTAGCTACTTTTCGACGTTAGATTTGGCTAACGGATATCATCAAGTATTAATCGATCCAGTAGACAGAGAGAAAACGGCTTTTAGTACCAATTTCAATCATTTTCATTATAAAAGATTGCCATTTGGGCTAAAGGCAGCGCCTCAATTTTTTCAATCGCTCTTAAACGGCATATTAACAGGGTTACAGGGAGTAAAATGTTTCGTGTATCTCGATGATGTCGTGATATTTGCAAAAAACTTAGACGAACACAACGATAAGTTAAGCCAAGTATTTCAACGTTTTCGGGATCATAATTTGAAACTACAACCTTCTAAATGTCAGTTTCTGAAAAAAGAAGTGGTGTATCTGGGTCGTGTCTGCTCGAAACAAGGAGTAAAGCCAGATCAACGTTTAGTGGAAGTAGTAAAGGCATTTCTAAGGCCAAAGACGGCGCGACAGGTCCAGTCCTTCCTGGGGTTAGCTAATTACTACCGAAAATTCGTCCCTAACTTTTCACTAATCATGGGTCCCATTAATAATTTATTAAGGAAAAAGGTAAGGTTTAATTGGGGACCCAAATGTGATAAATCATTCACCCTGATAAAAGAAGCTCTCATTACGCCTCCATTATTACCTTATCCAGATTTCACGAAGGAATTCACGCTACTGACGGATGCCAGTGGTGAATCACTAGGGGCAGCTCTAGAGCAGGAAGGAAGGCCCATCAGTTACGACAGTCGCACACTCAATCCGGCCGAGAGGAACTATTCGACAACTGAACGTGAGCAACTAGCCATTGTGTGGGCCGTAAGTAACTATAAATGTTATCTGTTGGGCAGGCACTTCAAAGTAATTACTGACCACCAACCTCTTCGGGGTATTTTCAAGGTTAGAGATACGACGTCACGTATGGTGCGATTTCGTCAGAAGTTGTCAGAGTATGATTTCGAGATTCTATATAAAAAAGGAAGAGAAAATGGCAATGCGGATGTTCTAAGCAGAATACCCCAGAGAATAACAGAAGCCAAAACGAGGAAAGCGAAAAGCATCCATGCCTAGCCATCAATCGGGCACAAGCTCGAAGAAAAGATTTCGAAGTAAATGACACATCTCCTATGGAATCCGAAGAGGAATGGGGTGACCTCGATGAGGCAGAAGTAATAGCAGGGAAGGTGATGGGCGATACGAACCCACATCATATCACAGATCCAGACGAAGTTGGGCCGATCTTGAAGGACTTCCATGACTCTCGGTTTGGAGGACATCTCGGAAGAGATAAGACCTTAAAACGAGTAAAGCGCTTCTATCATTGGAAAGGGATGAAAAGGGATATCGCGAGGTATATTCGGCGCTGCCCGCAGTGTGAGAAAAATAAACACAGTCGAGCTACAAAGATGCCGTTATTGATCACTGCAATCTCAAGCAAACCCTTTGAGAAGGTATACGTCGATTTAGTGGGACCATTGCCGTTGAGTCACAATGGCAACAAATACATCTTATCCATGGTGGATGATCTCACTAGGTTCGTTGACGTCGTAGCGATCCCGGATCAGGAAGCGAATACTGCGGTAGGAGCACTGTTCGAGCAAATTCTCAGCCGATATACTCTACCAAAACAATTAGTTACTGAACAAGGAGCGCATTTTACAGGAGAAGTGCTGAAGGCCCTCTGTAAGATGTTGAAAATTAAAAAGTTACAGACTACTGCCTATCATCCGTAGTCAAATGCCGTAGAGAGACAGCATTCCATGATAGCCAGCTATTTGGGAAGTTTTGTAGATCAAGACGCGCATAATTGGGACGAATTCCTGCGGATGGCAGCTCATGCTTACAACAACTCCGTGCATTCGGGCACAAAATTGACACCAATGGAAACTTTATTCGGATTCGTCTCAGAAGTTCCCAGCGGCTTGCAGCGGAAGCCTGAACCGCAATACAATGTCGATCAAAAGTAAATTGTCCGCCAAGAAGTACTATGATAGGTCCGCGAGGGCGATAGAGGTGTATGTCGGTGAAAAGGTTTTCGTTAGAGACCCGGCTCGGGCGGGAAAACTGTTGCCAATCTTCAAGGGGCCCTATGAAGTAATTTACGTTCATAGCCCAGAGAATGTAACAATCCTTATCGGGAGAAAGCTCAAACGGGTCCACGTGAATCGTTTAAAAAAATTTGAATAACTTTGAGCAATCAGAATATTGTTATGTAGTAAGTTTTGTTTTATTTCATCTTACAGGTAAAGCAGCAGAAGCGTACAAGAAGGGACGAAAGAAGAGACCTAGTGGCCCGATTCGGAATCCGTACATGAGACGGACGCTAAAAGAAGCCCAGAAGAACCGGCGTATACATAAGCATTAGTGGTAAAAGTTATAATTGGAATGAAAGGAACACTAAATAAAAAAAAAAATGGTTTAAAAAGACAGAGAGTTAAAAAAAAGTAAAAAAAAAGGTTAGAAAAAAGAGAGAATTAAAAAGAGACTAAAGTAAAGAGAGTAAAAAAAATATTAAAGTAAAGAAAAAAATTAACGTAGCGAGAGAAAAAAGAAAAAAAAAACGTACTCATTGAAAAAATTGGTAAACAAAAAGAAAAGTTAAGAAAAAGAAGAAAAAAAAATAATTGGAAGAGAAGTGTAGAAAAGAAAAGAACTCTTATTAAAATATAATTGGAAAGAGAAGTGTAAAAAAAAAGAACACTTATTAAAAAAAAGTAATTAAAAAAAAGGGGGAAAGGCGGGAGAGAGAGAGAGTGAGAGAGAAGGAGGAAGGGGATAGATAGTAGAATAAACTAAATCTATACCGTGATTTATTTTATTTTACTAAATAATAATAAAACCTGTACTAAATAAATTATACAGAGCGGTTTCTTAAATTTTTGTATACTAGGTAAGATAAAATTAAGAAGGTCGCCATATAGGTAGTCTGGATAAGTTAAGAAGTTGAATATGGAAGCAGTTGCCATAATCTTGTTGATGTTCATCAGTTTGTCATACGCTGCGCAGGTTGGCTACAATATAAGGCCCATAATGCAGTCCGGGGTATTGTTCGAGCACGTAGGAAGAGCCAACTTTTACACTAGGCATTGGGCTATTCTATCCAAAGTAGAAATGCCGGACTTGGCAGTCGAGCTGGAATTCGCAAACAATTGCAGCAATCTTGTTATACAGCTCTACACGAAAATCAACCACACTGAACTCGGAAACAGATGTGAGTTAGCCACTAAGGAAATAGGAAGCTGGATGGCGAAGATTAGGAGACAAGATGATGAGTTGAAGCACCACACCCATGCGGAACCGGCTCGTCGAAAGAAGCGATCTTTCTTTGATGGTATAGGGTCCCTGTCAAAGACACTTTTCGGAACCATATCATGCAGATTCGGAAAATATCTGCTCGGCTTTGAGGGATCTCGATGGAAAAGAAAACCGCACCTTCAGCTTGCTTCAAGAGCAGACTACAGTTATGACATCGACGTCCAATCTGTAGCGGAGCGACAGGAACTATGGAATAAAATCAATGCCATCACCGCCACTCAGCAAAGTCAAGACCTGGAGATAACAACGTTAACACGGAGGGTGGAGATAAATGAAATACTGACACTAATGACCCTCCAACTGCGAGAACTCAGTGATGTCTAAGAAGATTATGCGAATATGCTAGTCGCACTAAGCATGGAGAAGCTTCATCCCATGATTATTCAGGCCCGGCAGCTAATAGAATTTATGACGAACGCTAAACAACAATTGGATTTAGCCGAGGAATTTCTGGACTTCCAATTGTTGACTCAAATCGCTAAGGTAAGCGCAATGCAGGGTCCGCAACACATTATGGTGAGAATAGACATTCCTCAACCGGAAAGAGTGGCTTTTGAACTGCACAAAGTATATACCATTCCCGCAATAGTTGATGAAGACGGCTACCATGTATATGAGTTGGGAGCCGAATTTCTAGCAGCAAATAATCACGATCGCCAGTATGTCCTGCTAGACTACCAGCAATATGAGAAATGCAAACAACTGACAACCCTCGGAAATCATCTGCGTTTCCTGTGCCCACAGTTGGGACCAATCGTCACAGCCATTGGTGATAGCTGTGTGCTCAACCTTTTTCGAAGTTTCAATATCAACCCGCTGGCATGCAAGGAAAAAATTCTCTCAAAATGGAATAGTCTAGTCCGCATGATTACCCGAAATCACTGGTTGTTCGTGATGGCCGAAAGGACGAAATTGGAGGTAAACTGCCGCGATACACCTGCAGCGATTGGAGAACTATTGTCCACCGGAGTTTTATCAATCGAAGAGCACTGCCACCTTCAGATCGGCGACCTATTGATCCCATCAGAGGACCACGCTGAGCGAAATATTACTCTTTGGCAACCCTCATTTTCGGAATTACCATCCTGGGAGAGCATGAGCACCAGCAATGGATTTACAAAGCCTATGGCTGATGGCGATCAACATCGTAAGGTACAGCTGTTAGCTGCCGACAATGCCAACCAAGCCTGGAGAGATCATGCAGCCGAGATACAAAAAATAAATGAGGCCATCACGCGAGAGGGAAATACACGGACAACAAAGTCAGCCCCACACCATCTACCTAGCCGCCACCTCAATAACCGGGCTATTAAGTATTACCAGTTTTATCCAAGTAGCAGGAGTCCTGATCATCAGGAGATGTCGGAAGCAAAAACCAGTACCGGCTACAGCGAGCAGATTGTCGATATTGCCCATCACCCGGAGTTAAATAAAACCCACTGTAACAATAGGACAGCTTACCGAAGACCAGGAAACGATGACCTCCAAGTAATCGTGCCTATTACAGCAACATTGCGTACAGCAAACCTGCCTACGATAGTTGGAAAACAACTAGTACAGCTAGCGTAGTAACAACCGTCGTAGGGCTAGATATTTTTGTTATACTAAGTGTTGTATTGGATAGGACAGTGGCAACCTTTAGATACGCGGAATCACTCTGAGTAATTAAACCTACACAAAAATTATATCCAGGTTATAAACGTAATTTAATAATTGCTAGAAAAAAAAACATGTGTAGTAAATAGTGTAGTTATATAATATTGTCACATAATAATTCCCACAAAATCGTGAGAACATCAGACATGGGTTGCCAAAACCAGTCAAGAGTATCATTATTAGTAGAAATCCTTCAACACTAACCGAAGCCTACGAAATCATTCAGTCGAATGGATATTTGAGTTATAATTGTAGTAAAATACAAAACAGCAGAATACAAAGAAATCCATTTTATACTAATGGTAATAACTATCATAATACTTATAATGGTAATAGTAACAATAGTAATGGTGGAAGAAATAATAATACTAACAATTTTAGTCGAAACCAGAACTTCAACAACAATCAGAATTTCAATAACAGTGGTCACAGTAAACAATCACAGAATTTTAGATCGAACCCCCAGTATAGACAACCCTTTAATAGATCACAATTCAGCAATAATAATCATAATTTTCAAAATGTCAACAATTTAAATCAAAACGGGAGACCAGAACCGATGGACGTCTCTATAAATGAAAACAGATTCCAGCAACAAAATTTTCCAATAAACCGCCAAAACAATTACCCTATTTAGTTGTTCGTACGCTTATTAAGAAACTTAAATTTATCATAGACACCGGCGCCGAATATAGTATCATTAACCCCCATCTATGCAATCCGAAATGGAAAATAGCTTCGAACACATACACCCTCAGAGTATTAAATCGAAACATAGAAACGAGCATTCAATACAAAGTACCTCTCTTCAAAGAATTTAATAAAAGAGACTGTTTTGTCAATTTCTTAGAATACTACTTTCACAATCAATTCGACGGAATATTAGGAAATAACATTTTAGCAGATTTAAACCCAGTGATCGACTATAAAAATAGAGTTTTGACCACCAGTGATGCTAATATTCCAATACATCTGAACGAAAACGAAGAAATGTACGGAAATAATTGCTATAACAATGAATCCCTAAACGTATTTATCAACGAAACAAATAAAAATAATTTTTCTGAAGGAATCGTCGCAGGTCATTTGAACGCAAGCGACGCTTTTAAAATAAAAAATCTTTTACACTCTTATGAAGACATATTTTACAAAGATGGCGACCATTTATCATTCACGGGCGAAATAAAGCATAAAATTATTACAAAAAACGATACTGCGATTTACAGTAAACTATACAGGTACCCCGAAATTCATCGCGATGAAGTTGATAGGCAAATCAAGGAAATGCTCGAACAAAAAATTATTGTTCCAAGCAGTAGCCCGTATAACTCTCCACTTTGGATCGTACCCTGATAAATTAGGCAAATGCAATTACTTTACAACTTTAGATCTGGCGAAAGGCTTTCACTAGATCGAAGTAGATCCAAATGATAGGGCCAAGACAGCATTTTCGACAGCAAATGGTCATTATGAATTCACTAGGATGCCGTTTGGTCTCAAAAATGCTCCGGCAACTTTTCAAAAACTTATCAACAACGTATTAAAAGATTTTGTAGGAAAAATCTGTGTCGTTTATCTTGGCGACATTCTCGTTTACTCCACTAGTTTCATCGAACACCTAGACTCATTAAAGAAAATATTTCAAAGAATGCAATTTGAGAATCCAAGTTGATAAGTGTCGCCTTGCTGAAATATCTACAAACTATTTAGGATTTATAATAATAAATAACAGGATTAAACCCGACGATAAAAAGACAAAGTCTATCAAATCGATGAAATTACCTACGAGTACAAAAGAAATTAAACAATTCTTAGGAATCACGGGCTACTATAGGAAATTCGTGAAAGATTATTCCCGAGTAGCATATCCCATGATCAAATATTTGAAAAAAAATATGCGAGTTAACGTAAATGACGAAGAATACATCGAGGCCTTTAATAAATTGAAAACATTGTTAATGAGTGATACCATTTTAAAACGTCCCGATTTTAGCAAAACTTTTACGTTAACATCGTACATCACAGAATGCAGTTGGAGCAGTCTTGAGTCAGGGTAGCCACCCTGTGTGTTACGCCTTTCGTAATTTAAACGATCACGAAACAAAGTATTCTCCGATTGAAAAAGAATTGCTCGCGATCGTATGGTCTGTAAAATACTTCCGTACCTACCTATATGGTAGAAAATTCATCATTCGCACAGACCATAAGCCTCTCATCTGGCTAAAGAACATAAAAGAACCTAACATGAAACTGCAGAGATGGAAGCTAATGCTGAACGAATATGATTTTGAAATAATTTACTTAAAGGGAAAAGAAAACAATGTCGCCGACGTTCTTAGTAGGTATATTAATAAAAATGATGGAAATGATGACGATGAAGTCACACTTTCAAGCATTTGTAGCAAAAACGGCGTAATTCTAAATAATGAAGTAGATGATAGTAGTAGCATTGACGTCGAAGTCATGTCTACAGCCGATACCACGCATAGCGGACTAAACGATAGTACAGAGCATATTGGTATTACAGAAAAATGCATAAACATTTACAAAAACCAGATCTACCTAGAATATGGGGATAAAGAAAAATTTATAACTAAAATCATACATAGAAAATGCCAAAATCATATCACAGTCGGCAAAAATTCGAATCTATTAGAGATGATGGGTTCTAATAGATAACGGTGTGATGTGCATGTATCGCAAAGACAACGATTTATTTGTTAAATTTCAAGGCACTTATGTCAAATATTTCCCAAATAATAAAAAATTCAAATTGTATAAATCTAAAATTAAATTAATTGATATCACAGATAAAAATGAAATTATTACACTAATTAAAGAAGAGCATTTAAGAAATAACCACCGTGTTATAAACGAGGTATTTCTCGAATTAAAGACCAAATATTTCTATCCAGATATGCTAAGATTAATAGGAGTGAAATCTGTCAATTGGCAAAGTTCGATCGCAGACCTATGAAAATCCCATTTCAAATCTCTGAAACCCCTACAAAATTTAACGACATAGTTCACATGGATATTTGGTTTCCGTATAGAAATATTATGTATCTCACTACTATAGACAAATTTACCAAATACGCCACGAAACATAAATTAAATGACAGAACCTGGATATCTATCCTGAAGGCACTGAAAGAAAGAATTCGATTTCTGGGTAAGATGAATAAACTAGTCTATGACAATGAGAGATGTATGCTGCATAACGCAGTAGGATTATTCCTGAGGGAGATCCAGATAGATACGCACGTAACTACAGCACATAACAAGACCGGCAACTCCGACGTAGATAGATTACACGGTACATTAAATGAACATTTAAGAGTTATGGAAGTTGATAGATCAAACATTGACAAAGACTTGGAGGAAAAGCTACATGAAATAATTATGATCTACAATAATACATTCTACCACAAAACTACGTCCAATCGACTTTATTACAAAAAATCTTGACAAAAGCGCAATTGAAAATTTATCGGATACATTTAAAGAAGAGAAAGTTAGGAGGATAAATCAATTGAATAAGAATAGGGACGAAAGCTATCAGCTCAATAAAAACATAGTAACTAACAGGAAGTTCGCAAAAAACAAACCGAAATAAAAGAAATTGAATAAGTACAGGTTAGAAAATCGTCACGTCATAGATACAAGTAATAGGCGAAATATAAAATACATCGAAAATCAGTTAAAACGCAGATACAGATCACAAAATTCGATTTTATCATTTCAGGATGTTACTAATCCTTCCTCTGCTAATGGCCATCGTACCAACATCTACGCAGATGATGGAGATAGACCCCATTAACACAGAGAATGGGTATACACTCTTTAAATTGGAAGAGAAAGAAGTCGTCGAATCATTCGCAAAAATTTTACACATCGTCAACTTAACGGAATAGGAGGAAATAATTAAATTAATAGAAGCTAATGTTAACTCCTTGAACCTAGAGATAACTGATATCAACCTAAGATTACTAAACAAAGAACTGAAGTTACTAAGACATAATTTTAGAATGGTGATACCACAGGTTTACAAAAGTCATAGAAACAAACGCGGACTGTTGAACATACTAGGGAAAGGATTCAAAATAATAGCAGGAGCCATGTATAATGATGATGCCGAAGAGATTTACAAACACTTGGAAAACTTAGACACTAACACAAAAAACGCAATTGGTGAACTAAACAAGCAGGTAATCTTTAATAATAATCTGATCAAAAATGTTCAAGAAATAGGTAAACATGTGAACAAGCAACAGAGAGAACTGAATATCTATCTATCTAGTATAACCGGGAGGCTAATAAATTGGTCGATCTACAAAATAAATCAGGATATACCCTACAGTTATACGCTGACATTTCAACACTAAATAAACAGATAGAAAAACTTACAGACATTATCTTACTTAGTAAACTGAACGTCTTAGCACATGACATTCTTACGGACGAAGAGGTAGACAAGTACAAAATAACAGCGGAGATCATTCCATTCATTCGCAATTGCATTATGTTCAATGGAAATTTATAAGTTTTTGCAATCGGTATTCCAAAATTTACTAATGAAAAGTATTATAAAGCTATAGTGGTGCCATTCCCAAATAGCAATTTTGAACAATTGGATACGGATAATGTCGAAATAATAATGCAAAAAGATAGCGTTTACAATAACGACGAAGGAATCCTGGTAAAGAAAGATCTAAAGTTACATAATAACTATTGTATTCGAAATTTGTTAAACAAAGATAATATTTGCGCATTTAGATATAACAATGTAACCACAATCCAGGAAATATTTGATAATCTAATTATTTTGAAGAACCTACCCCAAACAATATTGTATCAAAATTGTATTAGTACAGGTCGAGATGTAGCTGTAAAAGGTAACAATGTAATTAGATTCAGTAATTGTGAAATAAAAATAGAACAATACTCATTTAAAAGTTCTGTTGAAAAATTGTTGGATAGTGTAATGGTACCAATTACGTACGTACATTTTACAAAACAATTCAGAAATGTAACAATAGAAGAGCTAAATCTAAAAAGGGTTACCAATAAAAAACAGATAGAGTACGTGGAATATAAGAGTAATACAGTAGGGCACATTTCTTTGGGATCGAGCTTTGTAACTATAATAATAATAGCTATAGTATTCATAGTATGTATGGTAAAAATGCATTCCAAAAGGTGTGATAATGATACAAAAATTGGTTCAAAAGAAAAGGTACTCCATACACCTCAAAAGGAGGACGAAGTTATAGATCCATTTACAGAGACTGCAAATCTTTAAGGGTGGGAGGTGTCACATAATAATTCCCACAATATCGTGAGAGCAACATTTTCCAGACGGAGTTATCATATCGCACATATTTTTCAGCTCATCAAATTTCATCTTCATGGACACACATTCTGCTGATCCATGCAAGATGAACTACAATAAAGCACACCTTCATGTACATAGTGCTGATGCATGCAAATAGAATGAGAATTAAATGTATCTCATAGAGAAATAAGTTAGTTAAGATTCATTTTTCGATCCGTAACAATTATTTTTAAATAAAGTACTGTTTTAGATCGCAGCTCCGTTGTTTTATTCATTACTATATGATTAGATAAAACAAATATATGTAATTAATGAAACCTAGAATCAAATTTTAGTAAATATAATCCTAGAAATAATTGTACAGTTTTTTTTTTGTTATTGTGGTAAAACTATTCTCAAAATATCAAAATTAGAGCTAAGGTTATAATAAAATTATGATTGACAAAAATATTGCTTGAAGGAATAAATTAGAGCACGAGAAAAAAAAGTAAATAAAAAAAATACAGGTTTTTAAATTAGCACAGAATTAAGAGAAGTAGTTATTGTTAAGATAGAATTTAGAAGATGTTAAAATAAAAAAACAAATATTGTATACACATATATGATAAAATGTATAATGTAGCTGAAGCTAAGCGGAGCACCCTGATCTAATTCCCCCTGGGAATTATTCTTTCATAGGGGGGAGGAATGTCGTGCCCCAATATTAATCATTCTGCGGTTGTGACATCATAACTTTAGCCAGCAGCAGTTATACGTCTAATTAAGCAGTTTGCAGTATCTAAGCATTTTTACTTCGCACAGTTAAATGCTTGGCGATTGCGAAATGTTTATTAAAAAACTGTTGCATCCACTGCTGTTGTAATTAAGCATTAAGCCATGGTTAAGTAATTCACTTCGCATAGTGAAATGCTCAGCTGGGCTTACTGTTTGTTTACTAACAGTATTGGGGTCTCCAGCTGACGGCAGTGACTGATGTAATGCTTTGCGATTAATTGCAAGGTATTGCATTGGTCACTAGGTCAGAGTCGCTTCCGCCTGTAAAGATTCTAACAGGTGACCCGACTTTGCGAGTGGATCAGGTTGCTCAGTTGTGTTTGGCGATTTGGAGTTAAGAGTTATAAGTACCAGTAAAGAAGCTGAAATTGTGTTGTTATTCAAAGAATTGTATGGTTATTCAAAGTAGATTAATTAAATAAAGTTTTATATGTGGAATACGCGAGAGTTTTACTTGGGACACGACAAGTGGATCATCTGGAGGACATTTGGGGGTGGATAAAACAATTTCCAAAATACGAGAACGGTTATATTGGTTACATATGCGAGAGGATGTGGAGGATTGGTGCCGCAGATGCACAATATGTGCTTCTTGCAAAGGACCGCCACACAGAAGCAGAGGAGAAATGCATAAGTATAATGTAGGAGTCCCATTTGAATGGATAGCCATAGACATCGCTGGACCTTTTCCAGAAATAGATAACGGTAACGGTTACATATTAGTTGCTATTGACTATTTCAGTAAATGGCCTGAAGCTTTTGCAATTCCTAATCAAGAGGCAACCACAGTGGCGGAACAAATTGTAATGAATTGGGTCAGTAGATTTGGTGTGCCTCATGAACTTTATTCGGACCAAGGACGGAACTTCGAATCACGGACTTTCCAAGAGATGTGTAAAATGCTGGGAATAAGAAAAACCAGAACAACTCCTCTGCATTCACAATCTGATGGCATGGTACAGCGCTTCAACAGAACATTGGTCGAGCATCTAAAGAAAGTAGTCGACTATCACCAACGCGTGATATAAATTGAAGCTAGTTAGAGAGAAAGGTTTATACATAAAGAAAAATTGCGGCGATAAATATAAGCACTCGCGAGAAGACGCAATCATGCTGAGAGACCTCGCAGATTACGTAAATGAGATGGGGATAATGCACGCACTCATAAAAATCCATAAAGAAAAACCGAAGATGAGACCAATAGCGGACAAAACCAATTCCATCAACACCACCCTTGCTAAATACATCAATAAAGCGTTAGACTACATGCGCCATCTCCACCTTTTTAGTTTCGACCCCAATGTAAGAGACAGAGCTACCCTCAGGGAAAAAATTAAAAATATAGAAGTCATAGACGGACACGAGTTATATACAATGGACGTCAAAGACATGTTTAATAACATAGATTTAGAAAAGCTGAAATCAATAATTAAGAATTCGATAGGACCACTGATAGAGGATACATATAATATGCATAACCTAATGAATTTAATTGAGTTTGACTTACACCACTCAAACTACTTTAAAATCAATGGCAACATGTACAAGCAAGTTAAAGGAACACCAATGGGTGGGAAAACCTCAAGCAAGTACGCCAGCATATATATAGATTTTAGGATCAATAAAATCTACTCAGGCTTGAAGGCAATGGGAGTGAAATTCATCAAGATTTACGTGGATGATTTCCTGATATATGCCAAAAGAAGCAATATCCACAACATAAAGAAAATTTTAGAGCACAACCTAAGCATGGAGCTTACCATAGAAGAAGAGAACTCTAACAAAGAAATCAATTATCTCGATCTCACCATAATCAGAACCGCCACAATCCTTAACACGAAGTGGTACAAAAAAGAAATATCCTCAAACAGATTAATTAATTACCACTCCAACCAACCAGTAACATACAAACGAAACACAATAATTGAAAGAATGGCATATGAATTAGAATTAGAATTATCATTTATTTATTTCTGTACACAAGATATTATATCTTATATATAAGTACATTAACAAAAGAAGGAAAAGTAAGTATTGAGGCGTAAAAAAAAGAGCATCTACATATATCCTAAATCAACTACTATATCATGTGCTTCAAACTAAAATCAAACAATTAATAAACAAAAAACAAAGAAATGAGAAACCAAGCACATAAAGATTAAAAAAAATAAAGTTAACAAATCAACATTACTAGTTTACATGCTAAAAGAATTAAAAATAAATAAATAGAAATACTCTAGAGGAATCAAACTTAAATAAAATACATTTAGACGATCTAAAAATGAAGAAGGAGAAGGTGAACAAGTAAAAAATATATACAATAAACATTAAGAATGCAAAAAAACAAAGAATAATAAGAAAGTTTACACTACAAGAAGGCAAAACTATAAAAATTTTACAAAGTTATATAAAAAAAAAAAAAACTAAAATGCCCAGTTCATTGCTGAATCGAAGAAGCCGTGGTGAACATAATTACTTAGTACCTAGTAAAGCTGAAACCGAATGACAATACCAAATTGATTAAGCACCAGAGAAAAGTGATTTTAAAAGTGATTTGAACTTATCGACGGAACCGCCACCTTGAAAGGCTACAGGTAGCTCATTCCATGAGCGTGCAGCCTGAACGAAATAAGAGCGCTCCAGAATGGAACGATGAAAACGAGGAATGAGAAGATTGTGGTTTCGAGAGGTATGTAAGAATTGCAATTGATCATACAGATAACGTGGAGTCCTAGAGTGAATCAGAATGTACAAAGAGACCAGCATCCTCATCTCACGATGGTCATCCAGAGATCATCCCAGCAGATGGGATCTCAAGTGTTGGACGTGATCAAAGCGCCTTAGTCCGAAAATAAAGCGAATGCAGTCGTTAAAAGCGACGTTAAGCCTGTGAGCTCATGAGCTATCGAGCTTTGGAAAAATTAAGCTACCAAAATTAAAATGGGTAAGAAGAAGTGCTTTAACTAGTCTCGTACGTATATCTGTCGATAAAATATCAGCTTATAACCAGAGCTGACGAAGGCCTCCATATATTTTCTTTAAGATTAATGTGATGTGGTCAGAACAGCTCAAAGTAGAGTTGATTACTACTCCCAGATTGTTGACGCGGTGCACTCTAGAGAGGATAGAACCATTTAGCTTCACCCCTGGAAAGTCATTGATGTTGAAGTTAGTATTGTTTTGAAGGACCATGTATTGAGATTTTGCAGGATTCAGGATGAGTTGATTTCTCATAGACCAATGGTATATTCTATTAAGATCATCATTTATGCGTGCCAAGCAATCCTCCATCAGCCCAATTGGTCTACTGAAATAAAGCTGCACATCGTCAGCATACAGGTGAATTTTCACGTCTTCAATAGTATAATAATATGCACTTATGGTAACGGACCCAGAATACCAGGAAGCCATTGCAAGAAAACTTACTGTTGAACTCATTGACAATATCTACCCAGCAGCGATTATCAAAGAAAACTACAAACAGGCCTTTAAGAAAGCATCACTTCCTAAAAATAAGCAACGATCCACGCACAGGATAGTAATCATGTAAACCGAAGCATAGAACCCACTGAGGGTAACCCCAATGAAGGCAAAAGAATATTTATCAAGGTCCCATACAACGACAGCACCACAACGAACTTTATGGCAAGCATCCGCAACGCCACAAATTTAATCAGATTAGTCCCATATAATATACACAAGAATAGGCTTAGAAGTAGATATAGACGGAATGCCAACCACCAATACAAGAAATATAATCTCACCACCAGCGAAATAAGCAACCAAGGGAAACCTGAAGAATGCAACAACATAGCTAAACTAAGATGCCAAAGCTGCCAGACATTCTACTTATGCCACACAAGGCAAAGAAATATAAGAGAAACAGCTGAGCAGCATATAAATAACCCACAAGGCCCGATTGAAAGGCACAGGAGAACCACTAATCATGGAGTACATGAACAGATAGATATACTCGACAAAATAAGAGGAAGCAAGAATGCCTCGAAATTTATAGCAGCATACATAAGCGCGAATACGAACAACAACGACATGTATATATCCCTCGACGAAGTGACGACTGGGAGTCATTTCATGTATGCCCCAAGCAATTATAGTAATAATAACAGCGAGATTAGCAGAATTAGACCGAAATATAGATAGGTGAGCAATAGCATAGCAAATATCCGACAAAAATCCCACACTACAATCAGATTAGACCCACCGCAAGAACAGCGATAAAGCAGATGGACACGCAAAAAGATACCCAACCACCCGAAGAGAGCATGTTCCCCCTCCCCCAATATATATTTTTCACATAACCAGCCAATGGACATGTAGTCCTACCCCAAACACAGCAAGCCAGGATGAAATAGAAAAATCACCAATTTGACCCACAACAAGAAAGGCATAGCGAAGGTAAAAATACACGCAAACGAGATAGAAAGAAGCATGATCACGAGCACAAGAAAAGGGTCACCGGTGAAACTGAAGAAAGAGTTTTACCCTAGAAGCGGAAATTAAAGTAAGCAAGGGATGAAAATAATCATATTTATCACAGACATCAGGAACCGAAAGTAACTAATTCCATGGAAATACCGAAGCAAGCTTATCCGGAACCATAATAAACATCACAGAGATTTCTTGATCATTCCATAAACGAAAAAATTAAACAGAGTCAAACAAAGGCACCGGTCTCACCTAATAAAATATCCAGAGAGAGATATCCCTTTGATATGCAAAAAATTAAACGCAACTTAGGTCCAGGTCCGCATAATTCATTTCTGAAGTCCTTTTCTAGTAACTAAAAATCATGAAAATCGTTACATTTTTAGAACCCTCAAGTAAGTTAAAAACAACTCCAGGTAATGAACACAAGGAAGAAAGGACCATACCCGTACCTCAGCGCCACACCTACAGCAATAAATATGGAAGCACACGCTCTACGCACCCTACAAAATATCCATGAAGCATTCAGATAGATAGTCACCATAGCACTGCATAGATCGGCACTCAAGTGAACTAGTAGAATCACAGAAAAATATTGAATTATAAAAGTTGACAACCTAACAGTACAGATAGTATATACATATATATTATAAGGTAGAAACCTAACTCGTGATAATCTGAAAATAGATTAGCGATAGGCGGGAGCGACAGTGATCCACGAAGTGAGAAAAGAAACTGATAGTGACACAGCTAGTGAAAACGCCACAAGAGTGATCTAATTCTAATAGAACAGCTATATACCCCTGAACGCATAAAGAAACCCCAACAATCATCCATAAAGATTCTTTGGTGCCCCAAGGTACTCTTATAACGCATGGTGAGATTCATCGAAGCCTTCACAAAGCCAACTCGGTGAACACTAACCCAGAATGCTTCGATACCTCACGGTATCCACATTCGCAGCAGCATTGGAATTAACCGATCTCTGCATCAAACAGTTCCTAACTAGAAATCGGCATTAATATAAATACATACATGTCATCAAGAGTAGATTAAATAGCTAATTAATTAATAACGGCTGGAAACCTTTCTGCAGAATACAGCCTTAACGGCATAGAGCATATCCGCATATATATCCGAGAATAATAACCGGCATAGCTCAGGCAATTAACGTATTCTAGAACCACTCGAAGTGAGCATTTAATGCGATATATGTAAACATTAATAGTGAAAAAGTGATCAAGTGTGGAAAACACTGAACCAGCATACAACCAACGCATCAACGATCCAGAGCACCAGTTTGGTAAGTCAGTAATCCTTTTAGAGTAGCACAAATACCACATTATATAATTTAGAGTAGATCGCGTAGAGTAGAGCCCCACAGCCCCAACCACTTCACAAGGGGAATAACCAGGGACCAGGATATGCATAAGATGCTAGCACACATATATGTGGGGGGGATATATATGTATATATGTTTCTTATAATAGATCAGAAAGTAATTTAACATAATTATACTTAGAATACGAAACACAACAATAACGCGACACCTACCCATAACGAAGAGGCGTGTTTTGAAAAAACCCCATATATTATAAATAGAGATAGAAAATACATATATTGAGAGCATTTTTTAATCAAATATATTTAATAGTAAAATGAAAAATATGTGCACACCTCCTCCACCTATATGGGCATTTGCTCAAACGGTAAAAAAAAGAAAATATATGGAAGTAATAACCTCCAAGAATTTAATGATATATCATAGTTACACTCAGTTCAACAAGCACGAACAATCACTGACCCATGTGAAAGATGTTACGAGAACCCGAGACACTAGGTGTCTACATAATTAAAATCACATAACATTACTCTCGCACACATTTTTTGACTAACAGAACTAGAAATCATAACCTAATTAATAGCGAAAACATACATAACAAACTTCGTGTTTTCTCGTGAGACACAAGACGGGCATACAAACCCACTCCAATATAGTGTTCGGAACACCGTTGAAAAGTTCCGTGACTGGAACGAAACGTCGTCCGGTAAAGTCAGTAGCTCCCTACACGGCATCCCCACTCTACAACCCCCCACATAAAGAATAATACTAACAATAATACGAGCACACCTTGGAACCGCTGAGAATGCTCCACTAGTAGAAATGTTACAGTTACCGGGACGTAGCATCCATACGATATCATACAACCATACCACGTATATATAAATAAGCACGCAATTGTGTTTACGCAGATAAAACGATATTTTTTAAGAAAATCAATTAATTTAGAAAACAATAAACAGCGAGAAGCTAAAATGAACCCCGTGGTTACACCAGGAGCAATAAATCAGACGAGTCCCATATATATATATTTATTCTGCTTAGCCATTCGCTCTTACATAGATTAAGCTGACGACGCAAATAGTACCATAAACCAATCAAACAGCCGTATGGCTGTCGCCACCCGAGCCGTCGTGCGGAGGGCGGTCCGTATTCTGTGTGCACACTGATTGGACATACATAATTTATGCACAATCAAGCGTGTATATGCTGACGAGGACATCCCGGATTATATGGCGCGAATGGAGGCATCATATTATTGCCTATGATGCCAGAATATCACCCGGCACGCACCCCTCTGTCAGGAATATAGAATTATTTACAGCACACAAGAAAATTAAGAATACGCAGGAAATTCGAGAATAAATATGACAACAAACGTATGCTTCGCCCTACGCTGTTCAAAACGCAATGGAAGAAACATATAGGGGACATATTTTATATATACGCGAGTACACAACCGTCGGCTAATAGACTCTAACATACATAGAACAGAGATTGGACGAATAATAGTTAAATTATGAACTGGTGAACAGACATCGTTAAACCATAGATAAGGTAGAGTAGAGTACATGCAGGATCACTTTTCACCTTACCCAGTGCAAGTATGTACCATCTCAAAGAAGGATAAGAGGAGATACGACATGAGATATACCCAGTATAATACACGATGATACATCACAAGACACATATATATGAAACAGTAAACGCCTCCCCAGGTTCACTCGCGAGACCGCGAGTACCACCATAGGAAACCGTAAAGTAAAGTAGAGTTTCTTAACATACAAACATAAAATCGAAAAGAATATATATAATCCTAACCACGGACTTCCATCAGAAGACTGTTCGCGTGTTTTCTTTTTCTTTTTCTTTTTCATGATTGATATACAACCCATCGACCATTCATACTGAGTGAAATCCTTTAGTACCTGATTTGAACAATACCCAGTGGATAAACTAACAGGGCGGCGGTGGACAAAACTAGTGCACCATGACGCCGTCACACCGATTCCTAGCTAGTTTCCGCTTTTGACACATAGCTACATGACATCCAGCACTTGTTTTTTAGATTTTTAGCTTTTAAGTTTGGTAAATACCGATCGGATGAAGACCCGCTATGACTTACGTGCTAATTCAGCCGGATTTAATGAAGGTGGCCTTGTTTGGCTGTACAACCCGAAACGACGTAAGGGACGTTCCCCAAAATTACAACAACACTGGGAAGGACCGTATTCAGTAGTGACTAGAATTAATGACGAAGTATACAGGATTCAGCGGGGCATAAGAGGCAAACGAAAAATCGTTTATCTAGATCGTTTATGTCAATACTGCGAGCATCAAGACCGTGGATCACCTGTTGTTCGGGACGAACAATTTTAAGAAGGGGGCAGTGTTATGCGCCACAAAGTGATACAAGCGACATCCATTGGAAATGGGGACAACTTTAGGTTAGTGACATCCTAGTACGCTGGGTTTGGAGAACGGAATATTCAGGAAGGTTCTAGGATAATTTGTTGAGTATAAATACGGCGCTACTCACATCTAGGATGCAGTCTTATTTCAGACGGTGAAATAAACGAAGTAAACTATTGCGATAATAAGAAGTACAGTACTAACGATAACTATAAAGAGTTCATTTGATAATAGTTTGTAAATGTTATAAAAGTAAATATGTAGTGAAGTTAAATAAAAGAAAGAACTTGTTAATGATATCTGAAATATTGTGTTTTAAATAACTAACTAAGGCCACGTCGTAACAATAGCATATTGCCATTACACCTTATCACCAAAAATTTGATGAAAAATTTTTTTACTGTACCCATACAACTTTCACTACTCATCTAAGTCAACATATCATACTATATTAGTATCATCCCACATTTATATCATAGGTCATCAAGCTTCTGCAGCAGTTTCACGTGATCTATTTTTAGATATGTATTCACCCAACCCAGCTCAACACATGATAACCCCTGACAGCCAGAGCATATAAAACAAACAACTGATAACACCAAGTTTCCAAACTGGCAAGTAAACGATAGCATATTGTCGCTAAAGCTCTCATCCACCAAGCATACAGACCAGCCCAACACAAGCATGATAATTCCAGATAGCCATAGCATATCAATCAAGTAAAAAAAACTTCAAGCAACACGAAACTAAACCTATTCTCAAAATATTTGTTAATCCCAGACCTATAGACTTCCTCATTGACCAATTTCCATTACTTAATATCATAGCACTATCTTCTATCATCAATGCTTTTAATTTAACCCACTCTCAACCTAAGCCAAAATGTGTAAGCCCACTGTACTCATAGCAAATAAGGCAAACAACTGATAATACTAAGCTCCAAGCAGGCAAGTATATGACCAAGTCCAACTCAAGCATATGTGTTAGAGAAAGACAGATGATGTGTTAGGGCGAGATAATTGCAAAAGTAAGTTTGGACATCCATAAGAAATAACATGGGATTTTGCTGTCGAACTCTCATCGCCTAACCAGAAAAGATCACTTTGCTAAACAGTTACTCTAGCAAGATTTCGTATGGCAACACTGAACATTCCATTATACTAGATCACCAAAAATCAGGTTTTTACTTCACCCATACGACTTCCACTACTCATCTAAGTCCACATATCATACTACATTAATATCATAGCAATATCTTCCTGCAAAGTTTTAAATTGGTACGATTTTACATTTTCTGTAAGGTGTGGCTACGCAAAGCTACGCTAAAAAGATACTCTAGAAATTTTTCAAGTGGCAACATTGACCATGCCATTACACTTGATGATAAAAAATTTGTTGATAAGGCCTTTACTGCACCCATACAACTACCAGCACTCATCTAAGATATTCCTCAAATCAACATATCATACTACCTTCTTCTTTTATTAAACCCTTAAATCCATTCCAATATTACGGCTGCTTAATGTTATTGTCATCGATTCAACATTTTTTTATGAATTTCAGTTATATATAAGCCTTGGATCATGACGCCGTGCCTTCCTGATAAAATACCATTTCGGATGATGATACTTTAGCGGATATAAATATAAAGCAGCATTGCTGATAAGGTTTTTAGCGGAAGACTTTCTAATAGACACAAAAAAACGCTCAACTTGTTTACTTTTCTCAGCTGTGCGAGTTTGTTTGATTTAAAATTACCAGTCATGCAATTACACTTGAAGACTAAACATTTTTTAACAAGGCTGCACCTATACAATTTTCATTACTCATCTAAGTCATGCTACATTAATATTATAGCTCATCTAAGCTTTTAACCAATTCTCAACTTAATGCTTACAAAAATAGCCTAGACTTGAATCATTAGTAATATGAATTACTTCAGAAAAGGTATGATCGCTAATATTACGAAAGCCATATCCCGTAGAGGATTTCTGATAAGACTTTTCAGTACACGCACACCCTTACACCGAAAATTGTCTAGGCTTTAATTTCCATTCTTACCATCCCAAGCAGCCGAGATCTCTTTTAAGATATTGAATATCATGATCACTCTTGTTTATAAAAGATACATACAGACCACATCTTGCGTTATAGTTGTTGTTGATTTTTTATCAGCAAAAGAAATTTTCAATTATAACTACTCATCTAAGACAAAATATCAGTTGTTGTTTTTTAGCTAAAGAAATTGGGAATCTTTCATAAATTTGTTTACTTTACTCGGGTCTGTGCGAATTTTGTTTACATTATTCGACTGGGATTTTGTTTACATTTTTCGGCTGTATGAATTTGTTTACATTACTCGGCTGGCCGAATATATCTATGCAAGGTTCCAAATTATAAGCATTACACGTGAAGAGCAAAATTAGGCAAAGTCAACATATCTACATACATTCACCCCAACCACCTTCGCCTGATCTATTTTTTTAGATATATCATAACATGGTGCCATCTTGTTCATAAAAGGCGCCTACAGATTAATATCATCAAATCTTTAATCCACAACTTACGTTATAGTTGTTGTTGCTTTTGTTCTTTTCAGCTACTAATATTAATTACACCGAGAAGGTAAGATCACTAATATCTTGAACCGTAGAGGATTTCTGATGAAAATTTTACTCCCTAGTACTGGCATGAACAAAAATATCCTAGGAATTATAAATTATTTTGTTTACATTATTCGATTTTGTTTACATTACTCGGCTGCGATTTTGGTTACACTATTTGGCTATGTGAATTTCATTATCGGCCTGAAGACGGACATATCCAAGTCAACATACCTACCTACATTGGTTATTGTTGTAGGCTTCAGTATCCTCCTAAAAGAAAACTTCTAGGTTATGTCAAATTTTCAGTACAAAAGCGACCTCAGTCTCCCCCCCCCGCTACCACCCTCCCCCTCAACAGAACCCTTAGTGATCCAGAACTCTCAAAAGTTGGAATTAACCGGACACGTTTTGTTCCAGCCCCGCAAATGTGTAGAACTCTACGCGTGTATAGCAACTTTAAAGAACATCCACGGAACACCTCCATGGCCTCATGGTAGATCGTCTCAGATTTTTACGAAACCAAGCGTTCTTGGTTCGATTCCAGCAAAGAGCCAACATTCCTCAGGCAGGCCCTGTGACGTATACCACTAAACGGAAGCCCCCTCAGTGGCCCAGAGCCCCAGTCCAGAGCCATCAAAATAGTTGGAATCTACCTTGCACTTTTTGTATGGAAAAAGTGTCGCAGATCCGGCATAGCGTAACTACTATTTATTGAATCGATCATCCCGAAATGGAGCTCTCTAACGCGAATGATGACCAGAAATCACTGGCTGTTTGTGATGGCCGGAAAAACAAAGCTGGAGGTCAACTGCCGTAATTCATCGACCAAAATAGGAGAGCTCTCATCGATATGAGTATTGGACATAAAGGAACGCTGTCATCTGCAGATTGGAGATCTACTTATAACCTCCGAAGACGACGCTCACAGAAATGTAACTCTCTTTCAGCTCGCACCTTCAGAACTACCTAAATGGGAAAACATAGTGACACCAACAGGTCCAAGGAATTCCGAACCTCCAAAGGGACAAACAGGAGAGCTAAAACTTCTAGCGGCAGGTAATTTCAATCAAGCCTGGAAAGATCACGCTGAGAAGATAGCCAAGGTTCAGAGCGCCATCAGGGCTGAAGAAGTTCACCGGCAGCAGAATCATCCGCACCATATCTATTTAGCAGCCACGTCTTTGACCGGGCTGATAAGCATCGTCAGCTTGACCCTAGTAGCAGTAATGATGTTCCATGTAAGACGCTGGAAACGTCAGCAAGGACGAGTAAGTACTGGCAGAGTATCAATACTACCTACTATCCAGACATCCATTAAACATCCCAGACCAACCTCAACGGAGCCGAACAAAGAAGGGACTGACAGTATAGAGTTAGTCATGCCAACAGCAGCAAACTTGCCAACTGGAAGCTTGCCGACCGTCGTGGGAAAACATCTCGTCCGGTTAGAGTAGCTATAATGTATTTTAATCCACTTGATTTAATTGGCACGGGCAACCGATAGATAAGGAGAAGAGGGTATTATAGCTAATAAGAATATTTTCAAAATTAATTCATTTTGATAAAATTGTAAGGGAAACTTCATGTATATATGTACCATGATATAGTAGTAAGTATATTAAGATTATAATGCTTCTGTTTATGTAGTTATGCATGCAGTATGATTAGGTAAAATTATGTAAAAAAAAACAAGTTTGATATTTTTATATGGATAATAGAATTGATAATAACGTAGAACTAGCCATAGGAAATTAATTGTTGGCATTATAATTACACTTGTCTTCTGTTTAAGGTATATATTATTATTATTACATAAGAGAGAAATTATTATGTACAATAGGTGTAAAAATTAGAATAAAGAATGGAAATTAAATATATATGTATAATAAATAAAGATTAGTGAGAATTGGAACTAAAGAATTATTGTAAAATGAAATTTGTAAAGAAAAGAAACGGATATATGATAAGGTAATTAAAAGGAATGAAAAAAGAAAAAACAAAAATTTGTTAAGGTAATGAAAAAAAAAAATGAGAAAAGAATATAGAAGAATAGAACAGAAATTATATATGAAATAAAAAGATGTAAAATGACGTAAATCATGTAAACCGAACCATAGCTATAAAAATTGTGTAGATCATAGTGAATATTGTCTCTTAGTTTTGGTATAAATTAGTTAAGTTAGATATTGTAATCTAACTGAGCACCCCGATCTGATTCCTCTTGGGAATCAGTTTTTCTCAGGGGGGAGGAATGTCGTGACCCAATATTCAATTGGTGCAATTGTGACATCACGACTCGAGCTAGCAGCAAATGCACAAGTAATTAAACGATTTGCAATAACTAAGCATTTTACTTCGCACAGTGAAATGCTTGGCGATTGCGAATTGTTTACTTGTAAACTGGCGCATCCACTGCTGTATGTAACTGGGCATTGAGTCATGGTTAAGTAATTCACTTCGCATAGTGAAATACTCAGCTGGGCTCACTGTTTGTTTACATACAGTATTGGGGGCTCCCACTGTCGGCAGTGATTAGCGTAATACTTTGTAATTATGATTGCAAGGTATTGCGCTGGTCACTGGGTCAAAGTCGCTTCCGCCTAATTGAATGGAGGTGAGCACGGTAAACTCAGAGAAACCAGCAAGGAAAACCATGGCCGATGCTTATGATAAAGTCATGGACTTGGTGTCCAGATACATACCCACGTTTTCTGGAGAAAGAACGCTAAACCTGTCGAAGGAAGTTCACCGTTTCCTGAGCTGCTGCAAAGATCTTTACGATCGTTTAAAGGCCGAGGAACAGCCCATCTTCATGAAATGTGTAAGATATCGGTTGTTAGACGACGCATATTATCTAGTAAGCTCGGAGGAGCCGAAGGATTTTGAGGCATTGCAGCAGACAATTCAGACTGCCTATATGCCAAAAAAATCGTACTGTGAGCTTCGAGCTGAAATGATAGCATGCGTTCAAAGGCCCGGTGACTACATAAAAGACTATGCGGATAGACTTAAGGAGCTACTGTGTCAAATCAAGGCGGCAGTTTCGGCTAAGTATCCAGACAAAGACGGGGGATTGATAGCGGAACTTGAGGCAGACGCGGTGGCAACGTTCAAGGCGGATGTTATGCAGCAGACTACTCAGCTATATTTGACGGGACGCAAATTTCGATCTCTGGATGAAGCACGTGAGGAGGCAGACTACTTCGAGATGGATGCTAGGAGACTTAAAATTAAGGAACCAGGGCTGCTGAATTATACGAAGGAAGACAACAGAGGAATGGCAGCAGGCAGCTGGGGTGCTGGTAGGTTCAGCAAGGAGGAACCTAAAAGGACGGGACCGCAATTGAGGCCAGCATTATCGGGAATACACAGGGGTTCCCCTAGTCAAACAAAGCAACCAAGACCTATTCAGTGCTTTCAGTGCGGACAATGGGGACATTTTGCTAGGGAATGCAGAGAAGGGAAACAGACGCCTTACTGCATAAAATGCCGAATATATGGACATGATGCAACAGGATGTAAAAGGCAACAAGTCAGGTTTGCTGAGGCACTACCTAGCAGTTCGGTAGAGGTGCAATCGGAAGCAAAAGTTATATACTGCCAATTTTGTAGAACATCTGACCACTACACCGCAAATTGTCTAAAAAAATTTCTAGCAGAGAATAATATTCAGCAAGAGGGAAACAGGAGGTGGCAGCTCGGGAACAATCCCGCAGCTGCCTTCCACTAAACAAATTAGGAACCAGATACTCGGGTAAAGACATAGACATGGAATTAGAGCTAGTTAATAATTGCATCATCACAATAGAAGCCGACATTGGACTAGAAGATAAGCTTACATTATTGGTGGATACGGGATCCACCTGCAATTTAGTTAAGGTAAATAAAATAAGGATGGATACACTGATACAAAAACATAAATGTATCACGATTGGAGGGCTGTTTGGAGCTCAGCAACGTTCAATTGGAACCTGCAAGGCGCATCTTCACGTAGGTAGGGGTAAGCAAGAATGCGAGTTCCAGGTAATACACAACACAGATTCAATACCGGTTGACGGAATATTGGGAATGGAATTCCTCAAGGATAAAGCTGTTATCGATTGTATTAATAGAAAATTGTCAATACAGCACAGACAAGTGTACAAGGAAGCACCGCCAATTTTCAGGAACGTAACAGGAACCGAAAAAGTTGAACATATAACCTTGCAGGGTTATAATGTAGAAGGGAAACTTCTCTCCAGTAGGGAAGCAGTTCGGACAGTTTCAGCGGAAGTTCTAAGAGAGCGAATGAGTAATCGAATTGAAAACCTGAGAGAGGTGATATATAAAGCTCGAGCTGCCTCTGAGAGTATAACCATGTATTTTAGAGTCGAAAAAGAGGCAAATACTCAACAGGGTATCGAGGATAAAGCACGTGGAGGCCCGGAAAGAGGAAATACTTTGGCGTCGGCTCTTTGCACAGAGGCGAAGCAGGAAAATCCTCTCTATACAAAGGAGATTTTGGTAAGGTTGCCAGAAGGAATGTGGGGGCAAAAGCAAATTCGGGAAGTAGTTGTTGAAGGGAATGGGTCAGATTATCCTCGCACGGAAATCGAACCAGTTATTTCCGAAACTGCAGCCTTTGCGGAGGCGCGAATATGCGAAAACGCTTCAATTCCTAAACAGGACAATATAACCAAACCCCAAACCTCTCCTTAACTCGAGAAATGGCAGGGAGTCCATAGTACAGCTGGAACCAAGAACGGAGCAATTGGTAAGAATCTGTGTCGAGAGCGAAGACGAGCTGGTGTGCAGGGCGGAAGAGATTATCCCAGGTGTGTACTGTGGTAACACTATAATCAGGCCGGAGAATGGACAGGCGTTTGTGGGTATTGTCAACGCTAGAACTGAGCCGGTTGAGATAGCGAACTTTCAACCCAAGCTTGAGAGGTTGGATAGGTACTCAGTGCAGCCATTGAGAGATAAGATAAGGGCGGTAAGTCGTTCTCAGCAAAGACTCGAATTACTGAAACAAACACTAGTACTGTCGGAAGATTTAAATTGCGAAGAAAGAGAGGTGGTATCGGAAATTTGTAGTGAGTATAATGACATTTTTTACTTGCCAGGCGACAAGTTAACATATACTCCAACTAGGACTTTTAAGCTTCCATTACTGTCGAATACAGGGCCCATAAACAGGAAACAATATCGTCTGCCGGAGGCTCACCGAGAAGAATGTCAGAAGCAACTAGAAAAGCTCCTAGACGATGACATTATAGAGCATAGTGACAGCCCTTTTAATTTTCCGGTACTATTAATACCAAAGAAAGGAAAGGATGAAGCAGGAAATCGGAAGTATAGGTTATTTGTAGATTTTCGGGAGTTAAATAAAGTCTGCGTCCCCTTTTCGTATCCTCTGCCACGGATTGAGGACATCTTAGATCAATTAGGTCACTCTAGATATTTCTCTACCTTAGATTTAGCTAATGGTTATCACCAAGTGTTAATCGACCCAGCGGACAGGGAAAAGACGGCTTTTAGCACGAACTTCAGTCATTTCCAATATAAACGATTACCCTTTGGATTGAAAACCGCACCTCCATTTTTTCAGTCTCTACTAAATGGCATATTAACAGGGCTTCAAGGTATCAAATGCTTTGTATACCTAGATGATGTGGTAATATTCGCAAAGAATCTGGGCGAGCATAACAGAAAGCTAAGGGAGGTATTTCAGCGTTTTAGAGAAAATAATTTAAAACTACAACCCGCGAAGTGCCAGTTTTTGCAGAAGAAGGTAGTATACTTAGGGCATGTATGTTCAGAGAACGGAGTAACTCCGGACCAACGGTTAGTGGAGGCAGTCCAGAACTATCCTCGACCTAAAACGGTTCAGCAGGTGCAATCGTTTCTGGGCCTTGCGAATTACTACCGTAAATTCATTCCTAATTTTTCTAGAATATTGGCTCCAATTAACAACCTTTTGAGAAAAAAGGTGAAATTCAATTGGGGACCAGCATGTGAGGACTCTTTTAGAACCATTAAAGAGTCGCTCACTTCCTCTCCCGTGCTAGGTTATCCAGACTTCAATAAGGAATTCACGCTTATCACAGATGCTAGCGGAGAATCATTAGGTGCCGTATTAGAACAGGATGGAAGGCCTATTAGTTATGCCAACCGCACGCTTAATCCCGCTGAGAGAAATTTCTCCACCACGGAACGGGAAATGCTTGCTATTGTTTGGGCGGTACGAAATTACAAATGTTACCTTCTGGGCAGGCATTTTAAAATTAAAACAGATCATCAGCCGCTCCGAGGGATTTTTAAGGTAAGGGATACCACGTCACGCATGGTACGATTCCATCAGAAATTATCTGAGTACGATTTCGAGATTATCTACCAGAAGGGAAAGGAGAACGGTATTGCGGATGCCCTGAGCAGGATACCCCAGCCAGTAGAAGGCACCATTAAAGAGAAAGAATCTCGCTGTCTTGCGGTTACACGAGCACAAGCCAAGAAGCAGGAGGCAGAGGCTGAAGAGAAAAAAAACCCAGATCCCGAGAGTGAATGGGAAGATATTGAGGAGGCCAAGAGAATGGTAGGAAGAGCGCTAGACAGTCCAACACCCCAACCTGTGACCGACCCTGAGGATATTCAGGTAATATTGAAGGATTATCATGATTCCCGATTTGGAGGACATTTCGGGGTAAACAAAACATTAAACAGGGTGAAACGCTTCTATCGCTGGAAAGGAATGAAGAATGATATAGCGAAATATATTCGCAAATGTAGGCAATGTCAAAAAAAAAAGCATTCTAGAGCCATTAAAATGCCATTGGTCATAACAGAAGTGTCGGAAAAGCCGTTCGATAAGGTATACGTTGACCTCGTGGGGCCATTACCTACAAGCCATAATGGCAACAAATATATACTGTCTATGATGGATGACCTGACGCGATTTGTGGATTTCGTGGCGGTACCCGATCAGGAGGCCAACACGGTAGCACGAGCACTATTTGACCAAATACTGAGCCGATATATGATTCCCAAGCAATTAGTGACTGACCAAGGGAGTAACTTTACGGGTGAAGTCATGAAATCCTTATGCAAATTGTTAAAGATCAAGAAATTGCAGACTACCGCCTACCACCCGCAGTCAAACGCAGTAGAGCGACAACATTCAACCTTAGCTAACTATCTAAGGAGTTTTGTGGATGCAGAGCCCAGGAACTGGGACGAATTTCTAAGAACGGCGGCGCACGCGTACAACAACACCGTACATACGGGCACTAAGCTTACGCCCATGGAGACTCTGTTTGGGTTTGTGTCAGAAATCCCAAGCAATTTGATGCGTAAACCAGAACCACTTTATAACGTCGATAGATATCATTCTGTGCTGCGATCCAAGCTACAGAAGTCTTTTGAATTAGTACGGTACGGCAAAATAAGGAGAAGGCGAAAAAGTACTACGATAAGTCGTCTAGAGGTCAACTTTTTCATGCGGGAGATAAGGTTCTGGTTAGGGACTTAGCTAGGGTGGGGAAATTGTCAGCTATTTTCAAGGGACCCTACGAAGTCATATACATACACAACCCTGAAAATCTAACAATACTCCAAGGCCGGAAGTTGAAGCGAATTCATGTTAATAGGCTGAAGAAGTTTGAACAATGATTAATTCGCAGTTCAGACGTGTAGTACATAGATACTGATTTTTTCGAATTTCTCAATGACCAACTTCGAGCGTAAAATTCTTTGCAAACTGTTCAGACCTTAAATTTTCCTGCCAAGTCGAGGTACTAATCGTTTTTGCATTTCAGAAAAAATATTAAAACCAGAAGAAGGACGCAGAAACCGCGAACCGAGGAAGAGGCTTACTGGAAAGAAAGAAAGAAGGAAGGAAAGATAAACTTTTCATGTCTGTGGAAAGGGTAAGATAAATAGGTAGAAAAAAAACGGGGGAAGCATTAAAAGAAAGATAGAAGAAAAATAATAAAGAGTATAGGTAAAAAAAGGAAGAATTAACAAAAATATAGAAGGAAGATAATAAAGAGTATAGGTTAAAAAGAAGAACAAAAATATAAATAAGTAAATAAATAACAGAGAAGCAAGTTTTTTTTTTAAATCTAATATAAGTATAGGAAGGTTGCCCGTTTAAAATAGGTTAGTTAAGTATACGGAAGTGCAACAGAATGAAGGCGATCGCGATAGTGTTGGTAGTCCTGGTAGTAGGATCGGCGATAGGCGTAGAATAGAGCGGCTATAGTATGAAGGAGATAGCAGAGTCGGGAGTTCTTTTCGAATATCTGGGAAAGACACATTTCTACACCCGACATTGGACTATCCTGTCCACGTTGCAGTTGCCAGATGTATCAGAGGATTTGAAGTTCGCCGTTAATTGCAGCAGCCTGGTGGCAGGTCTTTGTACCGAAATTATACATACTGGAATAAAAGCAAGATGTACGGTAGCAGTAAGGGAAATTGACGGTTGGGTCAGTCAAATTAAGCAGCAGGAGGAGGAATTATTACATCACACCCAACGTTCGAACTGTTTAACTCATCACGGGTAAGGGCAGAGTCAGAGCGAGAGCAAATTCGGACCCGGATCTCCGGGGTTATCACCGCGCAAAGAACCACTGATGGAGAGCTAGCAGTATTGCAGCGCAGAGTTGAATTAAATGAGGTTCTGACACTACTGACCCTCCAGCTACGCGAGATAAGCGACACGTTGAAGACCATCTCGAACATTATGGTTTCGCTGAGCGTCGGGAAGTTACACCCTCTAATAGTCCACGCTCGGGAATTGACAGAGATTATGAGGAATGCCACGAAAGAACTGGACTTAAGCGAGGAGTTTCAGGATTTCCAGTTATTAGTTCAGATTGCTAAAGTGAAGGCCATCTTGACTAACCAACGCATTCTGGTCAGAGTAGACATTCCCCAACCACAGAGAACTCCATTCGACACCCACAAAATCTACACCATCCCCGCAGCAGTAGATGAAGCCGGCTACCATATGTACGACTTAGACGCAGAATTTATTTCAGCCAACAACCACGAGAGGCAATATGTCTTACTAGATGACCACCAGTACCAGAGGTGTCAGCAGCTGATCACCATGACGGCTCATACCCATTTACTGTGCCCACAGTTGAGCCCAATAATTACGGCCATTGGCGATAACTGTGTGTTAAACCTGTTTCGCAGTTTCAATGTCAAGACTAAGGCTTGTAAGGAGAAAGTCATCCCGAAATGGAGCTCTCTAACGCGAATGATGACCAGAAATCACTGGCTGTTTGTGATGGCCGGAAAAACAAAGCTGGAGGTCAACTGCCGTAATTCACCGACCAAAATAGGAGAGCTCTCATCGATAGGAGTATTGGACATAAAGGAACGCTGTCATCTGCAGATTGGAGATCTACTTATAACCTTCGAAGACGACGCTCACAGAAATGTAACTCTCTTTCAGCCCGCACCTTCAGAACTACCTAAATGGGAAAACATAGTGACACCAACAGGTCCAAGGAATTCCGAACCTCCAAAGGGACAAACAGGAGATCTAAAACTTCTAGCGGCAGGTAATTTCAATCAAGCCTGGAAAGATCACGCTGAGAAGATAGCCAAGGTTCAGAGCGCCATCAGGGCTGAAGAAGTTCACCGGCAGCAGAATCATCCGCACCATATCTATTTAGCAGCCACGTCTTTGACCGGGCTGATAAGCATCGTCAGCTTGACCCTAGTAGCAGTAATGATGTTCCATGTAAGACGCTGGAAACGTCAGCAAGGACGAGTAAGTACTGGCAGAGTATCAATACTACCTACTATCCAGACATCCATTAAACATCCCAGACCAACCTCAACGGAGCCGAACAAAGAAGGGACTGACAGTATAGAGTTAGTCATGCCAACAGCAGCAAACTTGCCAACTGGAAGCTTGCCGACCGTAGTGGGAAAACATCTCGTCCGGTTAGAGTAGCTATAATGTATTTTAATCCACTTGATTTAATTGGCACGGGCAACCGATAGATAAGGAGAAGAGGGTATTATAGCTAATAAGAATATTTTCAAAATTAATTCATTTTGATAAAATTGTAAGGGAAACTTCATGTATATATGTACCATGATATAGTAGTAAGTATATTAAGATTATAATGCTTCTGTTTATGTAGTTATGCATGCAGTATGATTAGGTAAAATTATGTAAAAAAAAACAAGTTTGATATTTTTATATGGATAATAGAATTGATAATAACGTAGAACTAGCCATAGGAAATTAATTGTTGGCATTATAATTACACTTGTCTTCTGTTTAAGGTATATATTGTTACGAGCGTGGCCTTAGTTCGTTATTTAAAACACAATATTTCAGATATAATTCAAAAGTTCTTTCTTTATTTAACTTTACTGTTTACTCTCACAAATTCACAAATAATTATCAAATCAACTCTTTATTTAGTACTGTACTTCTAATTATCGCAATCCAAATAGTTTACTTCGTTCACTTTTCACTTCGCTGTCTGAAATAATACTCCGCCTCCTAGCTGTCAGAGCGCTGTATTTATACTCTACGAATTATCCTAGAACCTTCCTGAATATTCCGTTCTCCGAACCCAAAGTTTACTAAGATGACACTAACCTAAAGTTGCTTCCATTCCTAACAGATGTCGCTTGATTCACTTTGTGGCACGTAACACTGCCCCCTTCTTAAAATTTGTTCGTCCCGAACAACAGATGGTCCACGGTCTTGGTGCTCTCCGTATTGACCCAAGCGATCTAGATGAACGATTTTTCTTTTGCATCTTGTACCGCGCTGATTCTTGTATGGCATGTTATTAATTTTAGTTTTAACTGCATACGGTCTCTCCCAGTGTTGTGGTAACTTTGGAGAACGTCTCGTGGCCTCGTGCACATCAGCTAATCGTTGTCTGAGCTTTGTTACGTAGTCTTCTGGTAACTTTTGTTCGCCTTTGGGTATACCAAACTTGAGGTCGCTAGGTAAGCGCATTTCCTTTCCGAAAATGACCTTAAATGGGCTTTGTCTGGTCATATTGTAAACAGCTGATATATAAGCCTTTAGAAATATAGGAATATGTCGAAACCAATCGTGTTGATTATAGTTGAAGACCTTCCTGAGATATTTGATTAATGTTCTGTTGAAACACTCTTCCATGCTTTGATTTTTCTTTCGTCTTTTATCTTTGATTCCTTTCTCCTCAAATTTCTTCCCCTTTCGATTGCCGTTGTCATACTTTTCACTGCCGCCTTTGCGCTTCTTATTATCATCATCGTCAGAAACTTTATCTTTACTTTTTCCGACCTTCATTATACCCTTATCATCGTCATTATCAGCATCTTTAGACCCTTTATTTTTCGTCTTTTTCTTTCTTTCATTGTCCTCGCTCTTGGATTTCTTTCCTTTCTTCTTTTTACTTTTATCACCGTAATCATCATCATCTTCTGATTTCTTTCCTTTCTTCTTTCGACTTTCGTTATCATCATTGTAGTCATCGTCATCTTTTTCTTCCATCCGTCCGCAATGATTCCATTCAGGATTGCATGGACGTTGTGAAAAAGCTTCTGCATATCCGTGGATACGTCCTTTGCGGTATGGGATTTCAAAGTCATGAGGTTGCAGTCTAGTCTCTCCACGGAAAGCTTGCTCTCTGGCTCGCCATCTTCTCCCTTCTTCTTCTGTTGTTTGCATTCGTCCTCGTTTCCTACAGTCGTTTTGCAGGTGTCCCAGCCTACTACATTTCCAGCATCGAATAACACCACGCGAAGGAGTGGTCTCTGATGACGGTATTCTGCTGTGAGTCTGCTGCCCAGCTCGATATCTTTGCCCAGCTAGATATTTCTGCCCTTCTTCTAGCGCTTTCATTCGTCGGCGTTTTCTGCAGTCCCTTTGGAGGTGTCCTGGTCTATTACAATTTCAGCATCGCAGAATACCACGTGAAGAATTGCTCTGTGATGGCTGCATTCTATTACAAGTACATTCCTCCACCGAAATTTCTCTCACTCGTACTGCACTTCGAGAAGCTTGCCTGGCAGATTCATACGCTAATGCATACGCTAGTGCTTCTGCTGTTGATTTCTTTCCTGCTAGCCTTAACGCTTGTTGTAAATTTTGATCTGTAATGGCGTTCACAAATGCTTCTGTTGCCACTTCATTAAGGAAATCCGCATTTACGCTAGAGTACGAAAGATAAGCTAATCTTTCCACATCAGCCTGCAGTTGTTGTAGTGACTCGCCATGCTTTTGAGTCCTGCTGCGTAACTGCAGGCGATATACTTGCTGCATGTGTTCATCTCCATAACGTAATTCTATCGCCTGTACTAGTGAAATGTAATCACGTTGCTTTTCAATCTGAATAGTTTGTAATAACTCTGACGCAGGACTTCGAAGGGCTAATACCAGAGCTGTAGCTTTGTCTGCGTCATTCCATCCATTTACTTCGGAAGCTGCCTCAAACTGTCTCTTGAAAATATGCCACGAATTTTGTCCATCAAATATTGGAGGTTTCATTCTGCCTGCACCGGATATTTCAGTTCCTTCGTGCCGAGATTGTCGGTACTTCATTCTGTCCAAATCTGGTTTAAAGTTGTCAAGCTTCTCCGTAACATTTTGTTGCACTTCCGACACTTGCTGTTGAACTTCCAGCACTTCCTGCTGGATTCCTTCAATTTTTACATTTTGCTCGTCTAATGAATTTTTAAGAAAAGTTTTCTGTTCCTCCAAACAGGTTTCTAGACAATTCTGCAAGGAACACTTTTGTTCATCCCAACGGGCTTCTAGAGAATTCTTTTGTTCCTCAAAAGCATTCTTTTGTTCCTCAAGGGCATTCTTTTGATCGTCCAAACGGGCTTCTAGAGAATTCTTTTGTTCTTCCAAACGCGCTTCTAGAGAATTCTTTTGTTCCTCAAAAGCATTCTTTTGTTCATCCAAACGCGCTTCTAGAGAATTCTTTTGTTCCTCAAAAGCATTCTTTTGTTCCTCAAGGGCATTTTTCACTTGCAGGGTTGAAAACTCCATTTTGGTCATTAAAGTACCCAAAAGCTGTTCTATGTTCATCGCAGGCTCTTCTTCAGTTTCTGGTTCTTCCTCGAAAACGTATGTATCAGGATTCTTTTCTTCCTCAATCAACGCTTGTCTAAGTCGCTCGACTAGAACATTCTTTAGACCTGTCGTTTGCAATGACCGCTTCCCCAACTCCACTTTCAATTCCTGTATGCGAAGCTCCTCTAGTTTGCGTCCCATTCTTGCGCGATTTCACAAAATTAATCACTCTTTGAATTTCAAAGTCAAATGCCACCACTTTATTTCGCGATTTTATTTTACTTCTGACACCAGTTGTTACGAGCGTGGCCTTAGTTCGTTATTTAAAACACAATATTTCAGATATAATTCAAAAGTTCTTTCTTTATTTAACTTTACTGTTTACTCTCACAAATTCACAAATAATTATCAAATCAACTCTTTATTTAGTACTGTACTTCTAATTATCGCAATCCAAATAGTTTACTTCGTTCACTTTTCACTTCGCTGTCTGAAATAATACTCCGCCTCCTAGTTGTCAGAGCGCTGTATTTATACTCTACGAATTATCCTAGAACCTTCCTGAATATTCCGTTCTCCGAACCCAAAGTTTACTAAGATGACACTAACCTAAAGTTGTTTCCATTCCTAACAGATGTCGCTTGATTCACTTTGTGGCACGTAACAATATTATTATTATTACATAAGAGAGAAATTATTATGTACAATAGGTGTAAAAATTAGAATAAAGAATGGAAATTAAATATATATGTATAATAAATAAAGATTAGTGAGAATTGGAACTAAAGAATTATTGTAAAATGAAATTTGTAAAGAAAAGAAACGGATATATGATAAGGTAATTAAAAGGAATGAAAAAAGAAAAAACAAAAATTTGTTAAGGTAATGAAAAAAAAATGAGAAAAGAATATAGAAGAATAGAACAGAAATTATATATGAAATAAAAAGATGTAAAATGACGTAAATCATGTAAACCGAACCATAGCTATAAAAATTGTGTAGATCATAGTGAATATTGTCTCTTAGTTTTGGTATAAATTAGTTAAGTTAGATATTGTAATCTAACTGAGCACCCCGATCTGATTCCTCTTGGGAATCAGTTTTTCTCAGGGGGGAGGAATGTCGTGACCCAATATTCAATTGGTGCAATTGTGACATCACGACTCGAGCTAGCAGCAAATGCACAAGTAATTAAACGATTTGCAATAACTAAGCATTTTACTTCGCACAGTGAAATGCTTGGCGATTGCGAATTGTTTACTTGTAAACTGGCGCATCCACTGCTGTATGTAACTGGGCATTGAGTCATGGTTAAGTAATTCACTTCGCATAGTGAAATACTCAGCTGGGCTCACTGTTTGTTTACATACAGTATTGGGGGCTCCCGCTGTCGGCAGTGATTAGCGTAATACTTTGTAATTATGATTGCAAGGTATTGCGCTGGTCACTGGGTCAAAGTCGCTTCCGCCTAATTGAATGGAGGTGAGCACGGTAAACTCAGAGAAACCAGCAAGGAAAACCATGGCCGATGCTTATGATAAACTCATGGACTTGGTGTCCAGATACATACCCACGTTTTCTGGAGAAAGAACGCCAAAACTGTCGAAGGAAGTTCACCGTTTCCTGAGCTGCTGCAAAGATCTTTACGATCGTTTAAAGGCCGAGGAACAGCCCATCTTCATGAAATGTGTAAGATATCGGTTGTTAGACGACGCATATTATCTAGTAAGCTCGGAGGAGCCGAAGGATTTTGAGGCATTGCAGCAGACAATTCAGACTGCCTATATGCCAAAAAAATCGTACTGTGAGCTTCGAGCTGAAATGATAGCATGCGTTCAAAGGCCCGGTGACTACATAAAAGACTATGCGGATAGACTTAAGGAGCTACTGTGTCAAATCAAGGCGGCAGTTTCGGCTAAGTATCCAGACAAAGACGAGGGATTGATAGCGGAACTTGAGGCAGACGCGGTGGCAACGTTCAAGGCGGGTGTTATGCAGCAGACTACTCAGCTATATTTGACGGGACGCAAATTTCGATCTCTGGATGAAGCACGTGAGGAGGCAGACTACTTCGAGATGGATGCTAGGAGACTTAAAATTAAGGAACCAGGGCTGCTGAATTATACGAAGGAAGACAACAGAGGAATGGCAGCAGGCAGCTGGGGTGCTGGTAGGTTCAGCAAGGAGGAACCTAAAAGGACGGGACCGCAATTGAGGCCAGCATTATCGGGAATACACAGGGGTTCCCCTAGTCAAACAAAGCAACCAAGACCTATTCAGTGCTTTCAGTGCGGACAATGGGGACATTTTGCTAGGGAATGCAGAGAAGGGAAACAGACGCCTTACTGCATAAAATGCCGAATATATGGACATGATGCAACAGGATGTAAAAGGCAACAAGTCAGGTTTGCTGAGGCACTACCTAGCAGTTCGGTAGAGGTGCAATCGGAAGCAAAAGTTATATACTGCCAATTTTGTAGAACATCTGACCACTACACCGCAAATTGTCTAAAAAAATTTCTAGCAGAGAATAATATTCAGCAAGAGGGAAACGGGAGGTGGCAGCTCGGGAACAATCCCGCAGCTGCCTTCCACTAAACAAATTAGGAACCAGATACTCGGGTAAAGACATAGACATGGAATTAGAGCTAGTTAATAATTGCATCATCACAATAGAAGCCGACATTGGACTAGAAGATAAGCTTACATTATTGGTGGATACGGGATCCACCTGCAATTTAGTTAAGGTAAATAAAATAAGGATGGATACACTGATATAAAAACATAAATGTATCACGATTGGAGGGCTGTTTGGAGCTCAGCAACGTTCAATTGGAACCTGCAAGGCGCATCTTCACGTAGGTAGGTGTAAGCAAGAATGCGAGTTCCAGGTAATACACAACACAGATTCAATACCGGTTGACGGAATATTGGGAATGGAATTCCTCAAGGATAAAGCTGTTATCGATTGTATTAATAGAAAATTGTCAATACAGCACAGACAAGTGTACAAGGAAGCACCGCCAATTTTCAGGAACGTAACAGGAACCGAAAAAGTTGAACATATAACCTTGCAGGGTTATAATGTAGAAGGGAAACGTCTCTCCAGTAGGGAAGCAGTTCGGACAGTTTCAGCGGAAGTTCTAAGAGAGCGAATGAGTAATCGAATTGAAAACCTGAGAGAGGTGATATATAAAGCTCGAGCTGCCTCTGAGAGTATAACCATGTATTTTAGAGTCGAAAAAGAGGCAAATACTCAACAGGGTATCGAGGATAAAGCACGTGGAGGCCCGGAAAGAGGAAATACTTTGGCGTCGGCTCTTTGCACAGAGGCGAAGCAGGAAAATCCTCTCTATACAAAGGAGATTTTGGTAAGGTTGCCAGAAGGAATGTGGGGGCAAAAGCAAATTCGGGAAGTAGTTGTTGAAGGGAATGGGTCAGATTATCCTCGCACGGAAATCGAACCAGTTATTTCCGAAACTGCAGCCTTTGCGGAGGCGCGAATATGCGAAAACGCTTCAATTCCTAAACAGGACAATATAACCAAACCCCAAACCTCTCCTTAACTCGAGAAATGGCAGGGAGTCCATAGTACAGCTGGAACCAAGAACGGAGCAATTGGTAAGAATCTGTGTCGAGAGCGAAGACGAGCTGGTGTGCAGGGCGGAAGAGATTATCCCAGGTGTGTACTGTGGTAACACTATAATCAGGCCGGAGAATGGACAGGCGTTTGTGGGTATTGTCAACGCTAGAACTGAGCCGGTTGAGATAGCGAACTTTCAACCCAAGCTTGAGAGGTTGGATAGGTACTCAGTGCAGCCATTGAGAGATAAGATAAGGGCGGTAAGTCATTCTCAGCAAAGACTCGAATTACTGAAACAAACACTAGTACTGTCGGAAGATTTAAATTGCGAAGAAAGAGAGGTGGTATCGGAAATTTGTAGTGAGTATAATAACATTTTTTACTTGCCAGGCGACAAGTTAACATATACTCCAACTAGGACTTTTAAGCTTCCATTACTGTCGAATACAGGGCCCATAAACAGGAAACAATATCGTCTGCCGGAGGCTCACCGAGAAGAATGTCAGAAGCAACTAGAAAAGCTCCTAGACGATGACATTATAGAGCATAGTGACAGCCCTTTTAATTTTCCGGTACTATTAATACCAAAGAAAGGAAAGGATGAAGCAGGAAATCGGAAGTATAGGTTATGTGTAGATTTTCGGGAGTTAAATAAAGTCTGCGTCCCCTTTTCGTATCCTCTGCCACGGATTGAGGACATCTTAGATCAATTAGGTCACTCTAGATATTTCTCTACCTTAGATTTAGCTAATGGTTATCACCAAGTGTTAATCGACCCAGCGGACAGGGAAAAGACGGCTTTTAGCACGAACTTCAGTCATTTCCAATATAAACGATTACCCTTTGGATTGAAAACCGCACCTCCATTTTTTCAGTCTCTACTAAATGGCATATTAACAGGGCTTCAAGGTATCAAATGCTTTGTATACCTAGATGATGTGGTAATATTCGCAAAGAATCTGGGCGAGCATAACAGAAAGCTAAGGGAGGTATTTCAGCGTTTTAGAGAAAATAATTTAAAACTACAACCCGCGAAGTGCCAGTTTTTGCAGAAGAAGGTAGTATACTTAGGGCATGTATGTTCAGAGAACGGAGTAACTCCGGACCAACGGTTAGTGGAGGCAGTCCAGAACTATCCTCGACCTAAAACGGTTCGGCAGGTGCAATCGTTTCTGGGCCTTGCGAATTACTACCGTAAATTCATTCCTAATTTTTCTAGAATATTGGCTCCAATTAACAACCTTTTGAGAAAAAAGGTGAAATTAAATTGGGGACCAGCATGTGAGGACTCTTTTAGAACCATTAAAGAGTCGCTCACTTCCTCTCCCGTGCTAGGTTATCCAGACTTCAATAAGGAATTCACGCTTATCACAGATGCTAGCGGAGAATCATTAGGTGCCGTATTAGAACAGGATGGAAGGCCTATTAGTTATGCCAGCCGCACGCTTAATCCCGCTGAGAGAAATTACTCCACCACGGAACGGGAAATGCTTGCTATTGTTTGGGCGGTACGAAATTACAAATGTTACCTTCTGGGCAGGCATTTTAAAATTAAAACAGATCATCAGCCGCTCCGAGGGATTTTTAAGGTAAGGGATACCACGTCACGCATGGTACGATTCCATCAGAAATTATCTGAGTACGATTTCGAGATTATCTACCAGAAGGGAAAGGAGAACGGTATTGCGGATGCCCTGAGCAGGATACCCCAGCCAGTAGAAGGCACCATTAAAGAGAAAGAATCTCGCTGTCTTGCGGTTACACGAGCACAAGCCAAGAAGCAGGAGGCAGAGGCTGAAGAGAAAAAAAACCCAGATCCCGAGAGTGAATGGGAAGATATTGAGGAGGCCAAGAGAATGGTAGGAAGAGCGCTAGACAGTCCAACACCCCAACCTGTGACCGACCCTGAGGATATTCAGGTAATATTGAAGGATTATCATGATTCCCGATTTGGAGGACATTTCGGGGGAAACAAAACATTAAACAGGGTGAAACGCTTCTATCGCTGGAAAGGAATGAAGAATGATATAGCGAAATATATTCGCAAATGTAGGCAATGTAAAAAAAAAAAGCATTCTAGAGCCATTAAAATGCCATTGGTCATAACAGAAGTGTCGGAAAAGCCGTTCGATAAGGTATACGTTGACCTCGTGGGGCCATTACCTACAAGCCATAATGGCAACAAATATATACTGTCTATGATGGATGACCTGACGCGATTTGTGGATTTCGTGGCGGTACCCGATCAGGAGGCCAACACGGTAGCACGAGCACTATTTGACCAAATACTGAGCCGATATACGATTCCCAAGCAATTAGTGACTGACCAAGGGAGTAACTTTACGGGTGAAGTCATGAAATCCTTATGCAAATTGTTAAAGATCAAGAAATTGCAGACTACCGCCTACCACCCGCAGTCAAACGCAGTAGAGCGACAACATTCAACCTTAGCTAACTATCTAAGGAGTTTTGTGGATGCAGAGCCCAGGAACTGGGACGAATTTCTAAGAACGGCGGCGCACGCGTACAACAACACCGTACATACGGGCACTAAGCTTACGCCCATGGAGACTCTGTTTGGGTTTGTGTCAGAAATCCCAAGCAATTTGATGCGTAAACCAGAACCACTTTATAACGCCGATAGATATCATTCTGTGCTGCGATCCAAGCTACAGAAGTCTTTTGAATTAGTACGGAATAATTTACGGCAAAATAAGGAGAAGGCGAAAAAGTACTACGATAAGTCGTCTAGAGGTCAACTTTTTCATGTGGGAGATAAGGTTCTGGTTAGGGACTTAGCTAGGGTGGGGAAATTGTCAGCTATTTTCAAGGGACCCTACGAAGTCATATACATACACAACCCTGAAAATCTAACAATACTCCAAGGCCGGAAGTTGAAGCGAATTCATGTTAATAGGCTGAAGAAGTTTGAACAATGATTAATTCGCAGTTCAGACGTGTAGTACATAGATACTGATTTTTTCGAATTTCTCAATGACCAACTTCGAGCGTAAAATTCTTTGCAAACTGTTCAGACCTTAAATTTTCCTGCCAAGTCGAGGTACTAATCGTTTTTGCATTTCAGAAAAAATATTAAAACCAGAAGAAGGACGCAGAAACCGCGAACCGAGGAAGAGGCTTACTGGAAAGAAAGAAAGAAGGAAGGAAAGATAAACTTTTCATGTCTGTGGAAAGGGTAAGATAAATAGGTAGAAAAAAAACGGGGGAAGCATTAAAAGAAAGATAGAAGAAAAATAATAAAGAGTATAGGTAAAAAAAAAGGAAGAATTAACAAAAATATAGAAGGAAGATAATAAAGAGTATAGGTTAAAAAGAAGAACAAAAATATAAATAAGTAAATAAATAACAGAGAAGCAATTTTTTTTTAAATCTAATATAAGTATAGGAAGGTTGCCCGTTTAAAATAGGTTAGTTAAGTATACGGAAGTGCAACAGAATGAAGGCGATCGCGATAGTGTTGGTAGTCCTGGTAGTAGGATCGGCGATAGGCGTAGAATAGAGCGGCTATAGTATGAAGGAGATAGCAGAGTCGGGAGTTCTTTTCGAATATCTGGGAAAGACACATTTCTACACCCGACATTGGACTATCCTGTCCACGTTGCAGTTGCCAGATGTATCAGAGGATTTGAAGTTCGCCGTTAATTGCAGCAGCCTGGTGGCAGGTCTTTGTACCGAAATTATACATACTGGAGTAAAAGCAAGATGTACGGTAGCAGTAAGGGAAATTGACGGTTGGGTCAGTCAAATTAAGCAGCAGGAGGAGGAATTATTACATCACACCCAACGTTCGAACTGTTTAACTCATCACGGGTAAGGGCAGAGTCAGAGCGAGAGCAAATTCGGACCCGGATCTCTGGGGTTATCACCGCGCAAAGAACCACTGATGGAGAGCTAGCAGTATTGCAGCGCAGAGTTGAATTAAATGAGGTTCTGACACTACTGACCCTCCAGCTACGCGAGATAAGCGACACGTTGAAGACCATCTCGAACATTATGGTTTCGCTGAGCGTCGGGAAGTTACACCCTCTAATAGTCCACGCTCGGGAATTGACAGAGATTATGAGGAATGCCACGAAAGAACTGGACTTAAGCGAGGAGTTTCAGGATTTCCAGTTATTAGTTCAGATTGCTAAAGTGAAGGCCATCTTGACTAACCAACGCATTCTGGTCAGAGTAGACATTCCCCAACCACAGAGAACTCCGTTCGACACCCACAAAATCTACACCATCCCCGCAGCAGTAGATGAAGCCGGCTACCATATGTACGACTTAGACGCGGAATTTATTTCAGCCAACAACCACGAGAGGCAATATGTCTTACTAGATGACCACCAGTACCAGAGGTGTCAGCAGCTGATCACCATGACGGCTCATACCCATTTACTGTGCCCACAGTTGAGCCCAATAATTACGGCCATTGGCGATAACTGTGTGTTAAACCTGTTTCGCAGTTTCAATGTCAAGACTAAGGCTTGTAAGGAGAAAGTCATCCCGAAATGGAGCTCTCTAACGCGAATGATGACCAGAAATCACTGGCTGTTTGTGATGGCCGGAAAAACAAAGCTGGAGGTCAACTGCCGTAATTCACCGACCAAAATAGGAGAGCTCTCATCGATAGGAGTATTGGACATAAAGGAACGCTGTCATCTGCAGATTGGAGATCTACTTATAACCTTCGAAGACGACGCTCACAGAAATGTAACTCTCTTTCAGCCCGCACCTTCAGAACTACCTAAATGGGAAAACATAGTGACACCAACAGGTCCAAGGAATTCCGAACCTCCAAAGGGACAAACAGGAGATCTAAAACTTCTAGCGGCAGGTAATTTCAATCAAGCCTGGAAAGATCACGCTGAGAAGATAGCCAAGGTTCAGAGCGCCATCAGGGCTGAAGAAGTTCACCGGCAGCAGAATCATCCGCACCATATCTATTTAGCAGCCACGTCTTTGACCGGGCTGATAAGCATCGTCAGCTTGACCCTAGTAGCAGTAATGATGTTCCATGTAAGACGCTGGAAACGTCAGCAAGGACGAGTAAGTACTGGCAGAGTATCAATACTACCTACTATCCAGACATCCATTAAACATCCCAGACCAACCTCAACGGAGCCGAACAAAGAAGGGACTGACAGTATAGAGTTAGTCATGCCAACAGCAGCAAACTTGCCAACTGGAAGCTTGCCGACCGTAGTGGGAAAACATCTCGTCCGGTTAGAGTAGCTATAATGTATTTTAATCCACTTGATTTAATTGGCACGGGCAACCGATAGATAAGGAGAAGAGGGTATTATAGCTAATAAGAATATTTTCAAAATTAATTCATTTTGATAAAATTGTAAGGGAAACTTCATGTATATATGTACCATGATATAGTAGTAAGTATATTAAGATTATAATGCTTCTGTTTATGTAGTTATGCATGCAGTATGATTAGGTAAAATTATGTAAAAAAAAACAAGTTTGATATTTTTATATGGATAATAGAATTGATAATAACGTAGAACTAGCCATAGGAAATTAATTGTTGGCATTATAATTACACTTGTCTTCTGTTTAAGGTATATATTGTTACGAGCGTGGCCTTAGTTCGTTATTTAAAACACAATATTTCAGATATAATTCAAAAGTTCTTTCTTTATTTAACTTTACTGTTTACTCTCACAAATTCACAAATAATTATCAAATCAACTCTTTATTTAGTACTGTACTTCTAATTATCGCAATCCAAATAGTTTACTTCGTTCACTTTTCACTTCGCTGTCTGAAATAATACTCCGCCTCCTAGCTGTCAGAGCGCTGTATTTATACTCTACGAATTATCCTAGAACCTTCCTGAATATTCCGTTCTCCGAACCCAAAGTTTACTAAGATGACACTAACCTAAAGTTGCTTCCATTCCTAACAGATGTCGCTTGATTCACTTTGTGGCACGTAACACTGCCCCCTTCTTAAAATTTGTTCGTCCCGAACAACAGATGGTCCACGGTCTTGGTGCTCTCCGTATTGACCCAAGCGATCTAGATGAACGATTTTTCTTTTGCATCTTGTACCGCGCTGATTCTTGTATGGCATGTTATTAATTTTAGTTTTAACTGCATACGGTCTCTCCCAGTGTTGTGGTAACTTTGGAGAACGTCTCGTGGCCTCGTGCACATCAGCTAATCGTTGTCTGAGCTTTGTTACGTAGTCTTCTGGTAACTTTTGTTCGCCTTTGGGTATACCAAACTTGAGGTCGCTAGGTAAGCGCATTTCCTTTCCGAAAATGACCTTAAATGGGCTTTGTCTGGTCATATTGTAAACAGCTGATATATAAGCCATTAGAAATATAGGAATATGTCGAAACCAATCGTGTTGATTATAGTTGAAGACCTTCCTGAGATATTTGATTAATGTTCTGTTGAAACACTCTTCCATGCTTTGATTTTTCTTTCGTCTTTTATCTTTGATTCCTTTCTCCTCAAATTTCTTCCCCTTTCGATTGCCGTTGTCATACTTTTCACTGCCGCCTTTGCGCTTCTTATTATCATCATCGTCAGAAACTTTATCTTTACTTTTTCCGACCTTCATTATACCCTTATCATCGTCATTATCAGCATCTTTAGACCCTTTATTTTTCGTCTTTTTCTTTCTTTCATTGTCCTCGCTCTTGGATTTCTTTCCTTTCTTCTTTTTACTTTTATCACCGTAATCATCATCATCTTCTGATTTCTTTCCTTTCTTCTTTCGACTTTCGTTATCATCATTGTAGTCATCGTCATCTTTTTCTTCCATCCGTCCGCAATGATTCCATTCAGGATTGCATGGACGTTGTGAAAAAGCTTCTGCATATCCGTGGATACGTCCTTTGCGGTATGGGATTTCAAAGTCATGAGGTTGCAGTCTAGTCTCTCCACGGAAAGCTTGCTCTCTGGCTCGCCATCTTCTCCCTTCTTCTTCTGTTGTTTGCATTCGTCCTCGTTTCCTACAGTCGTTTTGCAGGTGTCCCAGCCTACTACATTTCCAGCATCGAATAACACCACGCGAAGGAGTGGTCTCTGATGACGGTATTCTGCTGTGAGTCTGCTGCCCAGCTCGATATCTTTGCCCAGCTAGATATTTCTGCCCTTCTTCTAGCGCTTTCATTCGTCGGCGTTTTCTGCAGTCCCTTTGGAGGTGTCCTGGTCTATTACAATTTCAGCATCGCAGAATACCACGTGAAGAATTGCTCTGTGATGGCTGCATTCTATTACAAGTACATTCCTCCACCGAAATTTCTCTCACTCGTACTGCACTTCGAGAAGCTTGCCTGGCAGATTCATACGCTAATGCATACGCTAGTGCTTCTGCTGTTGATTTCTTTCCTGCTAGCCTTAACGCTTGTGGTAAATTTTGATCTGTAATGGCGTTCACAAATGCTTCTGTTGCCACTTCATTAAGGAAATCCGCATTTACGCTAGAGTACGAAAGATAAGCTAATCTTTCCACATCAGCCTGCAGTTGTTGTAGTGACTCGCCATGCTTTTGAGTCCTGCTGCGTAACTGCAGGCGATATACTTGCTGCATGTGTTCATCTCCATAACGTAATTCTATCGCCTGTACTAGTGAAATGTAATCACGTTGCTTTTCAATCTGAATAGTTTGTAATAACTCTGACGCAGGACTTCGAAGGGCTAATACCAGAGCTGTAGCTTTGTCTGCGTCATTCCATCCATTTACTTCGGAAGCTGCCTCAAACTGTCTCTTGAAAATATGCCACGAATTTTGTCCATCAAATATTGGAGGTTTCATTCTGCCTGCACCGGATATTTCAGTTCCTTCGTGCCGAGATTGTCGGTACTTCATTCTGTCCAAATCTGGTTTAAAGTTGTCAAGCTTCTCCGTAACATTTTGTTGCACTTCCGACACTTGCTGTTGAACTTCCAGCACTTCCTGCTGGATTCCTTCAATTTTTACATTTTGCTCGTCTAATGAATTTTTAAGAAAAGTTTTCTGTTCCTCCAAACAGGTTTCTAGACAATTCTGCAAGGAACACTTTTGTTCATCCCAACGGGCTTCTAGAGAATTCTTTTGTTCCTCAAAAGCATTCTTTTGTTCCTCAAGGGCATTCTTTTGATCGTCCAAACGGGCTTCTAGAGAATTCTTTTGTTCTTCCAAACGCGCTTCTAGAGAATTCTTTTGTTCCTCAAAAGCATTCTTTTGTTCATCCAAACGCGCTTCTAGAGAATTCTTTTGTTCCTCAAAAGCATTCTTTTGTTCCTCAAGGGCATTTTTCACTTGCAGGGTTGAAAACTCCATTTTGGTCATTAAAGTACCCAAAAGCTGTTCTATGTTCATCGCAGGCTCTTCTTCAGTTTCTGGTTCTTCCTCGAAAACGTATGTATCAGGATTCTTTTCTTCCTCAATCAACGCTTGTCTAAGTCGCTCGACTAGAACATTCTTTAGACCTGTCGTTTGCAATGACCGCTTCCCCAACTCCACTTTCAATTCCTGTATGCGAAGCTCCTCTAGTTTGCGTCCCATTCTTGCGCGATTTCACAAAATTAATCACTCTTTGAATTTCAAAGTCAAATGCCACCACTTTATTTCGCGATTTTATTTTACTTCTGACACCAGTTGTTACGAGCGTGGCCTTAGTTCGTTATTTAAAACACAATATTTCAGATATAATTCAAAAGTTCTTTCTTTATTTAACTTTACTGTTTACTCTCACAAATTCACAAATAATTATCAAATCAACTCTTTATTTAGTACTGTACTTCTAATTATCGCAATCCAAATAGTTTACTTCGTTCACTTTTCACTTCGCTGTCTGAAATAATACTCCGCCTCCTAGTTGTCAGAGCGCTGTATTTATACTCTACGAATTATCCTAGAACCTTCCTGAATATTCCGTTCTCTGAACCCAAAGTTTACTAAGATGACACTAACCTAAAGTTGTTTCCATTCCTAACAGATGTCGCTTGATTCACTTTGTGGCACGTAACAATATTATTATTATTACATAAGAGAGAAATTATTATGTACAATAGGTGTAAAAATTAGAATAAAGAATGGAAATTAAATATATATGTATAATAAATAAAGATTAGTGAGAATTGGAACTAAAGAATTATTGTAAAATGAAATTTGTAAAGAAAAGAAACGGATATATGATAAGGTAATTAAAAGGAATGAAAAAAGAAAAAACAAAAATTTGTTAAGGTAATGAAAAAAAAATGAGAAAAGAATATAGAAGAATAGAACAGAAATTATATATGAAATAAAAAGATGTAAAATGACGTAAATCATGTAAACCGAACCATAGCTATAAAAATTGTGTAGATCATAGTGAATATTGTCTCTTAGTTTTGGTATAAATTAGTTAAGTTAGATATTGTAATCTAACTGAGCACCCCGATCTGATTCCTCTTGGGAATCAGTTTTTCTCAGGGGGGAGGAATGTCGTGACCCAATATTCAATTGGTGCAATTGTGACATCACGACTCGAGCTAGCAGCAAATGCACAAGTAATTAAACGATTTGCAATAACTAAGCATTTTACTTCGCACAGTGAAATGCTTGGCGATTGCGAATTGTTTACTTGTAAACTGGCGCATCCACTGCTGTATGTAACTGGGCATTGAGTCATGGTTAAGTAATTCACTTCGCATAGTGAAATACTCAGCTGGGCTCACTGTTTGTTTACATACAGTATTGGGGGCTCCCGCTGTCGGCAGTGATTAGCGTAAAACTTTGTAATTATGATTGCAAGGTATTGCGCTGGTCACTGGGTCAAAGTCGCTTCCGCCTAATTGAATGGAGGTGAGCACGGTAAACTCAGAGAAACCAGCAAGGAAAACCATGGCCGATGCTTATGATAAACTCATGGACTTGGTGTCCAGATACATACCCACGTTTTCTGGAGAAAGAACGCCAAAACTGTCGAAGGAAGTTCACCGTTTCCTGAGCTGCTGCAAAGATCTTTACGATCGTTTAAAGGCCGAGGAACAGCCCATCTTCATGAAATGTGTAAGATATCGGTTGTTAGACGACGCATATTATCTAGTAAGCTCGGAGGAGCCGAAGGATTTTGAGGCATTGCAGCAGACAATTCAGACTGCCTATATGCCAAAAAAATCGTACTGTGAGCTTCGAGCTGAAATGATAGCATGCGTTCAAAGGCCCGGTGACTACATAAAAGACTATGCGGATAGACTTAAGGAGCTACTGTGTCAAATCAAGGCGGCAGTTTCGGCTAAGTATCCAGACAAAGACGAGGGATTGATAGCGGAACTTGAGGCAGACGCGGTGGCAACGTTCAAGGCGGGTGTTATGCAGCAGACTACTCAGCTATATTTGACGGGACGCAAATTTCGATCTCTGGATGAAGCACGTGAGGAGGCAGACTACTTCGAGATGGATGCTAGGAGACTTAAAATTAAGGAACCAGGGCTGCTGAATTATACGAAGGAAGACAACAGAGGAATGGCAGCAGGCAGCTGGGGTGCTGGTAGGTTCAGCAAGGAGGAACCTAAAAGGACGGGACCGCAATTGAGGCCAGCATTATCGGGAATACACAGGGGTTCCCCTAGTCAAACAAAGCAACCAAGACCTATTCAGTGCTTTCAGTGCGGACAATGGGGACATTTTGCTAGGGAATGCAGAGAAGGGAAACAGACGCCTTACTGCATAAAATGCCGAATATATGGACATGATGCAACAGGATGTAAAAGGCAACAAGTCAGGTTTGCTGAGGCACTACCTAGCAGTTCGGTAGAGGTGCAATCGGAAGCAAAAGTTATATACTGCCAATTTTGTAGAACATCTGACCACTACACCGCAAATTGTCTAAAAAAATTTCTAGCAGAGAATAATATTCAGCAAGAGGGAAACGGGAGGTGGCAGCTCGGGAACAATCCCGCAGCTGCCTTCCACTAAACAAATTAGGAACCAGATACTCGGGTAAAGACATAGACATGGAATTAGAGCTAGTTAATAATTGCATCATCACAATAGAAGCCGACATTGGACTAGAAGATAAGCTTACATTATTGGTGGATACGGGATCCACCTGCAATTTAGTTAAGGTAAATAAAATAAGGATGGATACACTGATATAAAAACATAAATGTATCACGATTGGAGGGCTGTTTGGAGCTCAGCAACGTTCAATTGGAACCTGCAAGGCGCATCTTCACGTAGGTAGGTGTAAGCAAGAATGCGAGTTCCAGGTAATACACAACACAGATTCAATACCGGTTGACGGAATATTGGGAATGGAATTCCTCAAGGATAAAGCTGTTATCGATTGTATTAATAGAAAATTGTCAATACAGCACAGACAAGTGTACAAGGAAGCACCGCCAATTTTCAGGAACGTAACAGGAACCGAAAAAGTTGAACATATAACCTTGCAGGGTTATAATGTAGAAGGGAAACGTCTCTCCAGTAGGGAAGCAGTTCGGACAGTTTCAGCGGAAGTTCTAAGAGAGCGAATGAGTAATCGAATTGAAAACCTGAGAGAGGTGATATATAAAGCTCGAGCTGCCTCTGAGAGTATAACCATGTATTTTAGAGTCGAAAAAGAGGCAAATACTCAACAGGGTATCGAGGATAAAGCACGTGGAGGCCCGGAAAGAGGAAATACTTTGGCGTCGGCTCTTTGCACAGAGGCGAAGCAGGAAAATCCTCTCTATACAAAGGAGATTTTGGTAAGGTTGCCAGAAGGAATGTGGGGGCAAAAGCAAATTCGGGAAGTAGTTGTTGAAGGGAATGGGTCAGATTATCCTCGCACGGAAATCGAACCAGTTATTTCCGAAACTGCAGCCTTTGCGGAGGCGCGAATATGCGAAAACGCTTCAATTCCTAAACAGGACAATATAACCAAACCCCAAACCTCTCCTTAACTCGAGAAATGGCAGGGAGTCCATAGTACAGCTGGAACCAAGAACGGAGCAATTGGTAAGAATCTGTGTCGAGAGCGAAGACGAGCTGGTGTGCAGGGCGGAAGAGATTATCCCAGGTGTGTACTGTGGTAACACTATAATCAGGCCGGAGAATGGACAGGCGTTTGTGGGTATTGTCAACGCTAGAACTGAGCCGGTTGAGATAGCGAACTTTCAACCCAAGCTTGAGAGGTTGGATAGGTACTCAGTGCAGCCATTGAGAGATAAGATAAGGGCGGTAAGTCGTTCTCAGCAAAGACTCGAATTACTGAAACAAACACTAGTACTGTCGGAAGATTTAAATTGCGAAGAAAGAGAGGTGGTATCGGAAATTTGTAGTGAGTATAATGACATTTTTTACTTGCCAGGCGACAAGTTAACATATACTCCAACTAGGACTTTTAAGCTTCCATTACTGTCGAATACAGGGCCCATAAACAGGAAACAATATCGTCTGCCGGAGGCTCACCGAGAAGAATGTCAGAAGCAACTAGAAAAGCTCCTAGACGATGACATTATAGAGCATAGTGACAGCCCTTTTAATTTTCCGGTACTATTAATACCAAAGAAAGGAAAGGATGAAGCAGGAAATCGGAAGTATAGGTTATTTGTAGATTTTCGGGAGTTAAATAAAGTCTGCGTCCCCTTTTCGTATCCTCTGCCACGGATTGAGGACATCTTAGATCAATTAGGTCACTCTAGATATTTCTCTACCTTAGATTTAGCTAATGGTTATCACCAAGTGTTAATCGACCCAGCGGACAGGGAAAAGACGGCTTTTAGCACGAACTTCAGTCATTTCCAATATAAACGATTACCCTTTGGATTGAAAACCGCACCTCCATTTTTTCAGTCTCTACTAAATGGCATATTAACAGGGCTTCAAGGTATCAAATGCTTTGTATACCTAGATGATGTGGTAATATTCGCAAAGAATCTGGGCGAGCATAACAGAAAGCTAAGGGAGGTATTTCAGCGTTTTAGAGAAAATAATTTAAAACTACAACCCGCGAAGTGCCAGTTTTTGCAGAAGAAGGTAGTATACTTAGGGCATGTATGTTCAGAGAACGGAGTAACTCCGGACCAACGGTTAGTGGAGGCAGTCCAGAACTATCCTCGACCTAAAACGGTTCAGCAGGTGCAATCGTTTCTGGGCCTTGCGAATTACTACCGTAAATTCATTCCTAATTTTTCTAGAATATTGGCTCCAATTAACAACCTTTTGAGAAAAAAGGTGAAATTCAATTGGGGACCAGCATGTGAGGACTCTTTTAGAACCATTAAAGAGTCGCTCACTTCCTCTCCCGTGCTAGGTTATCCAGACTTCAATAAGGAATTCACGCTTATCACAGATGCTAGCGGAGAATCATTAGGTGCCGTATTAGAACAGGATGGAAGGCCTATTAGTTATGCCAACCGCACGCTTAATCCCGCTGAGAGAAATTTCTCCACCACGGAACGGGAAATGCTTGCTATTGTTTGGGCGGTACGAAATTACAAATGTTACCTTCTGGGCAGGCATTTTAAAATTAAAACAGATCATCAGCCGCTCCGAGGGATTTTTAAGGTAAGGGATACCACGTCACGCATGGTACGATTCCATCAGAAATTATCTGAGTACGATTTCGAGATTATCTACCAGAAGGGAAAGGAGAACGGTATTGCGGATGCCCTGAGCAGGATACCCCAGCCAGTAGAAGGCACCATTAAAGAGAAAGAATCTCGCTGTCTTGCGGTTACACGAGCACAAGCCAAGAAGCAGGAGGCAGAGGCTGAAGAGAAAAAAAACCCAGATCCCGAGAGTGAATGGGAAGATATTGAGGAGGCCAAGAGAATGGTAGGAAGAGCGCTAGACAGTCCAACACCCCAACCTGTGACCGACCCTGAGGATATTCAGGTAATATTGAAGGATTATCATGATTCCCGATTTGGAGGACATTTCGGGGTAAACAAAACATTAAACAGGGTGAAACGCTTCTATCGCTGGAAAGGAATGAAGAATGATATAGCGAAATATATTCGCAAATGTAGGCAATGTCAAAAAAAAAAGCATTCTAGAGCCATTAAAATGCCATTGGTCATAACAGAAGTGTCGGAAAAGCCGTTCGATAAGGTATACGTTGACCTCGTGGGGCCATTACCTACAAGCCATAATGGCAACAAATATATACTGTCTATGATGGATGACCTGACGCGATTTGTGGATTTCGTGGCGGTACCCGATCAGGAGGCCAACACGGTAGCACGAGCACTATTTGACCAAATACTGAGCCGATATATGATTCCCAAGCAATTAGTGACTGACCAAGGGAGTAACTTTACGGGTGAAGTCATGAAATCCTTATGCAAATTGTTAAAGATCAAGAAATTGCAGACTACCGCCTACCACCCGCAGTCAAACGCAGTAGAGCGACAACATTCAACCTTAGCTAACTATCTAAGGAGTTTTGTGGATGCAGAGCCCAGGAACTGGGACGAATTTCTAAGAACGGCGGCGCACGCGTACAACAACACCGTACATACGGGCACTAAGCTTACGCCCATGGAGACTCTGTTTGGGTTTGTGTCAGAAATCCCAAGCAATTTGATGCGTAAACCAGAACCACTTTATAACGTCGATAGATATCATTCTGTGCTGCGATCCAAGCTACAGAAGTCTTTTGAATTAGTACGGTACGGCAAAATAAGGAGAAGGCGAAAAAGTACTACGATAAGTCGTCTAGAGGTCAACTTTTTCATGCGGGAGATAAGGTTCTGGTTAGGGACTTAGCTAGGGTGGGGAAATTGTCAGCTATTTTCAAGGGACCCTACGAAGTCATATACATACACAACCCTGAAAATCTAACAATACTCCAAGGCCGGAAGTTGAAGCGAATTCATGTTAATAGGCTGAAGAAGTTTGAACAATGATTAATTCGCAGTTCAGACGTGTAGTACATAGATACTGATTTTTTCGAATTTCTCAATGACCAACTTCGAGCGTAAAATTCTTTGCAAACTGTTCAGACCTTAAATTTTCCTGCCAAGTCGAGGTACTAATCGTTTTTGCATTTCAGAAAAAATATTAAAACCAGAAGAAGGACGCAGAAACCGCGAACCGAGGAAGAGGCTTACTGGAAAGAAAGAAAGAAGGAAGGAAAGATAAACTTTTCATGTCTGTGGAAAGGGTAAGATAAATAGGTAGAAAAAAAACGGGGGAAGCATTAAAAGAAAGATAGAAGAAAAATAATAAAGAGTATAGGTAAAAAAAGGAAGAATTAACAAAAATATAGAAGGAAGATAATAAAGAGTATAGGTTAAAAAGAAGAACAAAAATATAAATAAGTAAATAAATAACAGAGAAGCAAGTTTTTTTTTTAAATCTAATATAAGTATAGGAAGGTTGCCCGTTTAAAATAGGTTAGTTAAGTATACGGAAGTGCAACAGAATGAAGGCGATCGCGATAGTGTTGGTAGTCCTGGTAGTAGGATCGGCGATAGGCGTAGAATAGAGCGGCTATAGTATGAAGGAGATAGCAGAGTCGGGAGTTCTTTTCGAATATCTGGGAAAGACACATTTCTACACCCGACATTGGACTATCCTGTCCACGTTGCAGTTGCCAGATGTATCAGAGGATTTGAAGTTCGCCGTTAATTGCAGCAGCCTGGTGGCAGGTCTTTGTACCGAAATTATACATACTGGAATAAAAGCAAGATGTACGGTAGCAGTAAGGGAAATTGACGGTTGGGTCAGTCAAATTAAGCAGCAGGAGGAGGAATTATTACATCACACCCAACGTTCGAACTGTTTAACTCATCACGGGTAAGGGCAGAGTCAGAGCGAGAGCAAATTCGGACCCGGATCTCCGGGGTTATCACCGCGCAAAGAACCACTGATGGAGAGCTAGCAGTATTGCAGCGCAGAGTTGAATTAAATGAGGTTCTGACACTACTGACCCTCCAGCTACGCGAGATAAGCGACACGTTGAAGACCATCTCGAACATTATGGTTTCGCTGAGCGTCGGGAAGTTACACCCTCTAATAGTCCACGCTCGGGAATTGACAGAGATTATGAGGAATGCCACGAAAGAACTGGACTTAAGCGAGGAGTTTCAGGATTTCCAGTTATTAGTTCAGATTGCTAAAGTGAAGGCCATCTTGACTAACCAACGCATTCTGGTCAGAGTAGACATTCCCCAACCACAGAGAACTCCATTCGACACCCACAAAATCTACACCATCCCCGCAGCAGTAGATGAAGCCGGCTACCATATGTACGACTTAGACGCAGAATTTATTTCAGCCAACAACCACGAGAGGCAATATGTCTTACTAGATGACCACCAGTACCAGAGGTGTCAGCAGCTGATCACCATGACGGCTCATACCCATTTACTGTGCCCACAGTTGAGCCCAATAATTACGGCCATTGGCGATAACTGTGTGTTAAACCTGTTTCGCAGTTTCAATGTCAAGACTAAGGCTTGTAAGGAGAAAGTCATCCCGAAATGGAGCTCTCTAACGCGAATGATGACCAGAAATCACTGGCTGTTTGTGATGGCCGGAAAAACAAAGCTGGAGGTCAACTGCCGTAATTCACCGACCAAAATAGGAGAGCTCTCATCGATAGGAGTATTGGACATAAAGGAACGCTGTCATCTGCAGATTGGAGATCTACTTATAACCTTCGAAGACGACGCTCACAGAAATGTAACTCTCTTTCAGCCCGCACCTTCAGAACTACCTAAATGGGAAAACATAGTGACACCAACAGGTCCAAGGAATTCCGAACCTCCAAAGGGACAAACAGGAGATCTAAAACTTCTAGCGGCAGGTAATTTCAATCAAGCCTGGAAAGATCACGCTGAGAAGATAGCCAAGGTTCAGAGCGCCATCAGGGCTGAAGAAGTTCACCGGCAGCAGAATCATCCGCACCATATCTATTTAGCAGCCACGTCTTTGACCGGGCTGATAAGCATCGTCAGCTTGACCCTAGTAGCAGTAATGATGTTCCATGTAAGACGCTGGAAACGTCAGCAAGGACGAGTAAGTACTGGCAGAGTATCAATACTACCTACTATCCAGACATCCATTAAACATCCCAGACCAACCTCAACGGAGCCGAACAAAGAAGGGACTGACAGTATAGAGTTAGTCATGCCAACAGCAGCAAACTTGCCAACTGGAAGCTTGCCGACCGTAGTGGGAAAACATCTCGTCCGGTTAGAGTAGCTATAATGTATTTTAATCCACTTGATTTAATTGGCACGGGCAACCGATAGATAAGGAGAAGAGGGTATTATAGCTAATAAGAATATTTTCAAAATTAATTCATTTTGATAAAATTGTAAGGGAAACTTCATGTATATATGTACCATGATATAGTAGTAAGTATATTAAGATTATAATGCTTCTGTTTATGTAGTTATGCATGCAGTATGATTAGGCAAAATTATGTAAAAAAAAACAAGTTTGATATTTTTATATGGATAATAGAATTGATAATAACGTAGAACTAGCCATAGGAAATTAATTGTTGGCATTATAATTACACTTGTCTTCTGTTTAAGGTATATATTGTTACGAGCGTGGCCTTAGTTCGTTATTTAAAACACAATATTTCAGATATAATTCAAAAGTTCTTTCTTTATTTAACTTTACTGTTTACTCTCACAAATTCACAAATAATTATCAAATCAACTCTTTATTTAGTACTGTACTTCTAATTATCGCAATCCAAATAGTTTACTTCGTTCACTTTTCACTTCGCTGTCTGAAATAATACTCCGCCTCCTAGCTGTCAGAGCGCTGTATTTATACTCTACGAATTATCCTAGAACCTTCCTGAATATTCCGTTCTCCGAACCCAAAGTTTACTAAGATGACACTAACCTAAAGTTGCTTCCATTCCTAACAGATGTCGCTTGATTCACTTTGTGGCACGTAACACTGCCCCCTTCTTAAAATTTGTTCGTCCCGAACAACAGATGGTCCACGGTCTTGGTGCTCTCCGTATTGACCCAAGCGATCTAGATGAACGATTTTTCTTTTGCATCTTGTACCGCGCTGATTCTTGTATGGCATGTTATTAATTTTAGTTTTAACTGCATACGGTCTCTCCCAGTGTTGTGGTAACTTTGGAGAACGTCTCGTGGCCTCGTGCACATCAGCTAATCGTTGTCTGAGCTTTGTTACGTAGTCTTCTGGTAACTTTTGTTCGCCTTTGGGTATACCAAACTTGAGGTCGCTAGGTAAGCGCATTTCCTTTCCGAAAATGACCTTAAATGGGCTTTGTCTGGTCATATTGTAAACAGCTGATATATAAGCCATTAGAAATATAGGAATATGTCGAAACCAATCGTGTTGATTATAGTTGAAGACCTTCCTGAGATATTTGATTAATGTTCTGTTGAAACACTCTTCCATGCTTTGATTTTTCTTTCGTCTTTTATCTTTGATTCCTTTCTCCTCAAATTTCTTCCCCTTTCGATTGCCGTTGTCATACTTTTCACTGCCGCCTTTGCGCTTCTTATTATCATCATCGTCAGAAACTTTATCTTTACTTTTTCCGACCTTCATTATACCCTTATCATCGTCATTATCAGCATCTTTAGACCCTTTATTTTTCGTCTTTTTCTTTCTTTCATTGTCCTCGCTCTTGGATTTCTTTCCTTTCTTCTTTTTACTTTTATCACCGTAATCATCATCATCTTCTGATTTCTTTCCTTTCTTCTTTCGACTTTCGTTATCATCATTGTAGTCATCGTCATCTTTTTCTTCCATCCGTCCGCAATGATTCCATTCAGGATTGCATGGACGTTGTGAAAAAGCTTCTGCATATCCGTGGATACGTCCTTTGCGGTATGGGATTTCAAAGTCATGAGGTTGCAGTCTAGTCTCTCCACGGAAAGCTTGCTCTCTGGCTCGCCATCTTCTCCCTTCTTCTTCTGTTGTTTGCATTCGTCCTCGTTTCCTACAGTCGTTTTGCAGGTGTCCCAGCCTACTACATTTCCAGCATCGAATAACACCACGCGAAGGAGTGGTCTCTGATGACGGTATTCTGCTGTGAGTCTGCTGCCCAGCTCGATATCTTTGCCCAGCTAGATATTTCTGCCCTTCTTCTAGCGCTTTCATTCGTCGGCGTTTTCTGCAGTCCCTTTGGAGGTGTCCTGGTCTATTACAATTTCAGCATCGCAGAATACCACGTGAAGAATTGCTCTGTGATGGCTGCATTCTATTACAAGTACATTCCTCCACCGAAATTTCTCTCACTCGTACTGCACTTCGAGAAGCTTGCCTGGCAGATTCATACGCTAATGCATACGCTAGTGCTTCTGCTGTTGATTTCTTTCCTGCTAGCCTTAACGCTTGTTGTAAATTTTGATCTGTAATGGCGTTCACAAATGCTTCTGTTGCCACTTCATTAAGGAAATCCGCATTTACGCTAGAGTACGAAAGATAAGCTAATCTTTCCACATCAGCCTGCAGTTGTTGTAGTGACTCGCCATGCTTTTGAGTCCTGCTGCGTAACTGCAGGCGATATACTTGCTGCATGTGTTCATCTCCATAACGTAATTCTATCGCCTGTACTAGTGAAATGTAATCACGTTGCTTTTCAATCTGAATAGTTTGTAATAACTCTGACGCAGGACTTCGAAGGGCTAATACCAGAGCTGTAACTTTGTCTGCGTCATTCCATCCATTTACTTCGGAAGCTGCCTCAAACTGTCTCTTGAAAATATGCCACGAATTTTGTCCATCAAATATTGGAGGTTTCATTCTGCCTGCACCGGATATTTCAGTTCCTTCGTGCCGAGATTGTCGGTACTTCATTCTGTCCAAATCTGGTTTAAAGTTGTCAAGCTTCTCCGTAACATTTTGTTGCACTTCCGACACTTGCTGTTGAACTTCCAGCACTTCCTGCTGGATTCCTTCAATTTTTACATTTTGCTCGTCTAATGAATTTTTAAGAAAAGTTTTCTGTTCCTCCAAACAGGTTTCTAGACAATTCTGCAAGGAACACTTTTGTTCATCCCAACGGGCTTCTAGAGAATTCTTTTGTTCCTCAAAAGCATTCTTTTGTTCCTCAAGGGCATTCTTTTGATCGTCCAAACGGGCTTCTAGAGAATTCTTTTGTTCTTCCAAACGCGCTTCTAGAGAATTCTTTTGTTCCTCAAAAGCATTCTTTTGTTCATCCAAACGCGCTTCTAGAGAATTCTTTTGTTCCTCAAAAGCATTCTTTTGTTCCTCAAGGGCATTTTTCACTTGCAGGGTTGAAAACTCCATTTTGGTCATTAAAGTACCCAAAAGCTGTTCTATGTTCATCGCAGGCTCTTCTTCAGTTTCTGGTTCTTCCTCGAAAACGTATGTATCAGGATTCTTTTCTTCCTCAATCAACGCTTGTCTAAGTCGCTCGACTAGAACATTCTTTAGACCTGTCGTTTGCAATGACCGCTTCCCCAACTCCACTTTCAATTCCTGTATGCGAAGCTCCTCTAGTTTGCGTCCCATTCTTGCGCGATTTCACAAAATTAATCACTCTTTGAATTTCAAAGTCAAATGCCACCACTTTATTTCGCGATTTTATTTTACTTCTGACACCAGTTGTTACGAGCGTGGCCTTAGTTCGTTATTTAAAACACAATATTTCAGATATAATTCAAAAGTTCTTTCTTTATTTAACTTTACTGTTTACTCTCACAAATTCACAAATAATTATCAAATCAACTCTTTATTTAGTACTGTACTTCTAATTATCGCAATCCAAATAGTTTACTTCGTTCACTTTTCACTTCGCTGTCTGAAATAATACTCCGCCTCCTAGTTGTCAGAGCGCTGTATTTATACTCTACGAATTATCCTAGAACCTTCCTGAATATTCCGTTCTCCGAACCCAAAGTTTACTAAGATGACACTAACCTAAAGTTGTTTCCATTCCTAACAGATGTCGCTTGATTCACTTTGTGGCACGTAACAATATTATTATTATTACATAAGAGAGAAATTATTATGTACAATAGGTGTAAAAATTAGAATAAAGAATGGAAATTAAATATATATGTATAATAAATAAAGATTAGTGAGAATTGGAACTAAAGAATTATTGTAAAATGAAATTTGTAAAGAAAAGAAACGGATATATGATAAGGTAATTAAAAGGAATGAAAAAAGAAAAAACAAAAATTTGTTAAGGTAATGAAAAAAAAATGAGAAAAGAATATAGAAGAATAGAACAGAAATTATATATGAAATAAAAAGATGTAAAATGACGTAAATCATGTAAACCGAACCATAGCTATAAAAATTGTGTAGATCATAGTGAATATTGTCTCTTAGTTTTGGTATAAATTAGTTAAGTTAGATATTGTAATCTAACTGAGCACCCCGATCTGATTCCTCTTGGGAATCAGTTTTTCTCAGGGGGGAGGAATGTCGTGACCCAATATTCAATTGGTGCAATTGTGACATCACGACTCGAGCTAGCAGCAAATGCACAAGTAATTAAACGATTTGCAATAACTAAGCATTTTACTTCGCACAGTGAAATGCTTGGCGATTGCGAATTGTTTACTTGTAAACTGGCGCATCCACTGCTGTATGTAACTGGGCATTGAGTCATGGTTAAGTAATTCACTTCGCATAGTGAAATACTCAGCTGGGCTCACTGTTTGTTTACATACAGTATTGGGGGCTCCCGCTGTCGGCAGTGATTAGCGTAATACTTTGTAATTATGATTGCAAGGTATTGCGCTGGTCACTGGGTCAAAGTCGCTTCCGCCTAATTGAATGGAGGTGAGCACGGTAAACTCAGAGAAACCAGCAAGGAAAACCATGGCCGATGCTTATGATAAACTCATGGACTTGGTGTCCAGATACATACCCACGTTTTCTGGAGAAAGAACGCCAAAACTGTCGAAGGAAGTTCACCGTTTCCTGAGCTGCTGCAAAGATCTTTACGATCGTTTAAAGGCCGAGGAACAGCCCATCTTCATGAAATGTGTAAGATATCGGTTGTTAGACGACGCATATTATCTAGTAAGCTCGGAGGAGCCGAAGGATTTTGAGGCATTGCAGCAGACAATTCAGACTGCCTATATGCCAAAAAAATCGTACTGTGAGCTTCGAGCTGAAATGATAGCATGCGTTCAAAGGCCCGGTGACTACATAAAAGACTATGCGGATAGACTTAAGGAGCTACTGTGTCAAATCAAGGCGGCAGTTTCGGCTAAGTATCCAGACAAAGACGAGGGATTGATAGCGGAACTTGAGGCAGACGCGGTGGCAACGTTCAAGGCGGGTGTTATGCAGCAGACTACTCAGCTATATTTGACGGGACGCAAATTTCGATCTCTGGATGAAGCACGTGAGGAGGCAGACTACTTCGAGATGGATGCTAGGAGACTTAAAATTAAGGAACCAGGGCTGCTGAATTATACGAAGGAAGACAACAGAGGAATGGCAGCAGGCAGCTGGGGTGCTGGTAGGTTCAACAAGGAGGAACCTAAAAGGACGGGACCGCAATTGAGGCCAGCATTATCGGGAATACACAGGGGTTCCCCTAGTCAAACAAAGCAACCAAGACCTATTCAGTGCTTTCAGTGCGGACAATGGGGACATTTTGCTAGGGAATGCAGAGAAGGGAAACAGACGCCTTACTGCATAAAATGCCGAATATATGGACATGATGCAACAGGATGTAAAAGGCAACAAGTCAGGTTTGCTGAGGCACTACCTAGCAGTTCGGTAGAGGTGCAATCGGAAGCAAAAGTTATATACTGCCAATTTTGTAGAACATCTGACCACTACACCGCAAATTGTCTAAAAAAATTTCTAGCAGAGAATAATATTCAGCAAGAGGGAAACGGGAGGTGGCAGCTCGGGAACAATCCCGCAGCTGCCTTCCACTAAACAAATTAGGAACCAGATACTCGGGTAAAGACATAGACATGGAATTAGAGCTAGTTAATAATTGCATCATCACAATAGAAGCCGACATTGGACTAGAAGATAAGCTTACATTATTGGTGGATACGGGATCCACCTGCAATTTAGTTAAGGTAAATAAAATAAGGATGGATACACTGATATAAAAACATAAATGTATCACGATTGGAGGGCTGTTTGGAGCTCAGCAACGTTCAATTGGAACCTGCAAGGCGCATCTTCACGTAGGTAGGTGTAAGCAAGAATGCGAGTTCCAGGTAATACACAACACAGATTCAATACCGGTTGACGGAATATTGGGAATGGAATTCCTCAAGGATAAAGCTGTTATCGATTGTATTAATAGAAAATTGTCAATACAGCACAGACAAGTGTACAAGGAAGCACCGCCAATTTTCAGGAACGTAACAGGAACCGAAAAAGTTGAACATATAACCTTGCAGGGTTATAATGTAGAAGGGAAACGTCTCTCCAGTAGGGAAGCAGTTCGGACAGTTTCAGCGGAAGTTCTAAGAGAGCGAATGAGTAATCGAATTGAAAACCTGAGAGAGGTGATATATAAAGCTCGAGCTGCCTCTGAGAGTATAACCATGTATTTTAGAGTCGAAAAAGAGGCAAATACTCAACAGGGTATCGAGGATAAAGCACGTGGAGGCCCGGAAAGAGGAAATACTTTGGCGTCGGCTCTTTGCACAGAGGCGAAGCAGGAAAATCCTCTCTATACAAAGGAGATTTTGGTAAGGTTGCCAGAAGGAATGTGGGGGCAAAAGCAAATTCGGGAAGTAGTTGTTGAAGGGAATGGGTCAGATTATCCTCGCACGGAAATCGAACCAGTTATTTCCGAAACTGCAGCCTTTGCGGAGGCGCGAATATGCGAAAACGCTTCAATTCCTAAACAGGACAATATAACCAAACCCCAAACCTCTCCTTAACTCGAGAAATGGCAGGGAGTCCATAGTACAGCTGGAACCAAGAACGGAGCAATTGGTAAGAATCTGTGTCGAGAGCGAAGACGAGCTGGTGTGCAGGGCGGAAGAGATTATCCCAGGTGTGTACTGTGGTAACACTATAATCAGGCCGGAGAATGGACAGGCGTTTGTGGGTATTGTCAACGCTAGAACTGAGCCGGTTGAGATAGCGAACTTTCAACCCAAGCTTGAGAGGTTGGATAGGTACTCAGTGCAGCCATTGAGAGATAAGATAAGGGCGGTAAGTCGTTCTCAGCAAAGACTCGAATTACTGAAACAAACACTAGTACTGTCGGAAGATTTAAATTGCGAAGAAAGAGAGGTGGTATCGGAAATTTGTAGTGAGTATAATAACATTTTTTACTTGCCAGGCGACAAGTTAACATATACTCCAACTAGGACTTTTAAGCTTCCATTACTGTCGAATACAGGGCCCATAAACAGGAAACAATATCGTCTGCCGGAGGCTCACCGAGAAGAATGTCAGAAGCAACTAGAAAAGCTCCTAGACGATGACATTATAGAGCATAGTGACAGCCCTTTTAATTTTCCGGTACTATTAATACCAAAGAAAGGAAAGGATGAAGCAGGAAATCGGAAGTATAGGTTATGTGTAGATTTTCGGGAGTTAAATAAAGTCTGCGTCCCCTTTTCGTATCCTCTGCCACGGATTGAGGACATCTTAGATCAATTAGGTCACTCTAGATATTTCTCTACCTTAGATTTAGCTAATGGTTATCACCAAGTGTTAATCGACCCAGCGGACAGGGAAAAGACGGCTTTTAGCACGAACTTCAGTCATTTCCAATATAAACGATTACCCTTTGGATTGAAAACCGCACCTCCATTTTTTCAGTCTCTACTAAATGGCATATTAACAGGGCTTCAAGGTATCAAATGCTTTGTATACCTAGATGATGTGGTAATATTCGCAAAGAATCTGGGCGAGCATAACAGAAAGCTAAGGGAGGTATTTCAGCGTTTTAGAGAAAATAATTTAAAACTACAACCCGCGAAGTGCCAGTTTTTGCAGAAGAAGGTAGTATACTTAGGGCATGTATGTTCAGAGAACGGAGTAACTCCGGACCAACGGTTAGTGGAGGCAGTCCAGAACTATCCTCGACCTAAAACGGTTCGGCAGGTGCAATCGTTTCTGGGCCTTGCGAATTACTACCGTAAATTCATTCCTAATTTTTCTAGAATATTGGCTCCAATTAACAACCTTTTGAGAAAAAAGGTGAAATTAAATTGGGGACCAGCATGTGAGGACTCTTTTAGAACCATTAAAGAGTCGCTCACTTCCTCTCCCGTGCTAGGTTATCCAGACTTCAATAAGGAATTCACGCTTATCACAGATGCTAGCGGAGAATCATTAGGTGCCGTATTAGAACAGGATGGAAGGCCTATTAGTTATGCCAGCCGCACGCTTAATCCCGCTGAGAGAAATTACTCCACCACGGAACGGGAAATGCTTGCTATTGTTTGGGCGGTACGAAATTACAAATGTTACCTTCTGGGCAGGCATTTTAAAATTAAAACAGATCATCAGCCGCTCCGAGGGATTTTTAAGGTAAGGGATACCACGTCACGCATGGTACGATTCCATCAGAAATTATCTGAGTACGATTTCGAGATTATCTACCAGAAGGGAAAGGAGAACGGTATTGCGGATGCCCTGAGCAGGATACCCCAGCCAGTAGAAGGCACCATTAAAGAGAAAGAATCTCGCTGTCTTGCGGTTACACGAGCACAAGCCAAGAAGCAGGAGGCAGAGGCTGAAGAGAAAAAAAACCCAGATCCCGAGAGTGAATGGGAAGATATTGAGGAGGCCAAGAGAATGGTAGGAAGAGCGCTAGACAGTCCAACACCCCAACCTGTGACCGACCCTGAGGATATTCAGGTAATATTGAAGGATTATCATGATTCCCGATTTGGAGGACATTTCGGGGGAAACAAAACATTAAACAGGGTGAAACGCTTCTATCGCTGGAAAGGAATGAAGAATGATATAGCGAAATATATTCGCAAATGTAGGCAATGTAAAAAAAAAAAGCATTCTAGAGCCATTAAAATGCCATTGGTCATAACAGAAGTGTCGGAAAAGCCGTTCGATAAGGTATACGTTGACCTCGTGGGGCCATTACCTACAAGCCATAATGGCAACAAATATATACTGTCTATGATGGATGACCTGACGCGATTTGTGGATTTCGTGGCGGTACCCGATCAGGAGGCCAACACGGTAGCACGAGCACTATTTGACCAAATACTGAGCCGATATACGATTCCCAAGCAATTAGTGACTGACCAAGGGAGTAACTTTACGGGTGAAGTCATGAAATCCTTATGCAAATTGTTAAAGATCAAGAAATTGCAGACTACCGCCTACCACCCGCAGTCAAACGCAGTAGAGCGACAACATTCAACCTTAGCTAACTATCTAAGGAGTTTTGTGGATGCAGAGCCCAGGAACTGGGACGAATTTCTAAGAACGGCGGCGCACGCGTACAACAACACCGTACATACGGGCACTAAGCTTACGCCCATGGAGACTCTGTTTGGGTTTGTGTCAGAAATCCCAAGCAATTTGATGCGTAAACCAGAACCACTTTATAACGCCGATAGATATCATTCTGTGCTGCGATCCAAGCTACAGAAGTCTTTTGAATTAGTACGGAATAATTTACGGCAAAATAAGGAGAAGGCGAAAAAGTACTACGATAAGTCGTCTAGAGGTCAACTTTTTCATGTGGGAGATAAGGTTCTGGTTAGGGACTTAGCTAGGGTGGGGAAATTGTCAGCTATTTTCAAGGGACCCTACGAAGTCATATACATACACAACCCTGAAAATCTAACAATACTCCAAGGCCGGAAGTTGAAGCGAATTCATGTTAATAGGCTGAAGAAGTTTGAACAATGATTAATTCGCAGTTCAGACGTGTAGTACATAGATACTGATTTTTTCGAATTTCTCAATGACCAACTTCGAGCGTAAAATTCTTTGCAAACTGTTCAGACCTTAAATTTTCCTGCCAAGTCGAGGTACTAATCGTTTTTGCATTTCAGAAAAAATATTAAAACCAGAAGAAGGACGCAGAAACCGCGAACCGAGGAAGAGGCTTACTGGAAAGAAAGAAAGAAGGAAGGAAAGATAAACTTTTCATGTCTGTGGAAAGGGTAAGATAAATAGGTAGAAAAAAAACGGGGGAAGCATTAAAAGAAAGATAGAAGAAAAATAATAAAGAGTATAGGTAAAAAAAAAGGAAGAATTAACAAAAATATAGAAGGAAGATAATAAAGAGTATAGGTTAAAAAGAAGAACAAAAATATAAATAAGTAAATAAATAACAGAGAAGCAATTTTTTTTTAAATCTAATATAAGTATAGGAAGGTTGCCCGTTTAAAATAGGTTAGTTAAGTATACGGAAGTGCAACAGAATGAAGGCGATCGCGATAGTGTTGGTAGTCCTGGTAGTAGGATCGGCGATAGGCGTAGAATAGAGCGGCTATAGTATGAAGGAGATAGCAGAGTCGGGAGTTCTTTTCGAATATCTGGGAAAGACACATTTCTACACCCGACATTGGACTATCCTGTCCACGTTGCAGTTGCCAGATGTATCAGAGGATTTGAAGTTCGCCGTTAATTGCAGCAGCCTGGTGGCAGGTCTTTGTACCGAAATTATACATACTGGAGTAAAAGCAAGATGTACGGTAGCAGTAAGGGAAATTGACGGTTGGGTCAGTCAAATTAAGCAGCAGGAGGAGGAATTATTACATCACACCCAACGTTCGAACTGTTTAACTCATCACGGGTAAGGGCAGAGTCAGAGCGAGAGCAAATTCGGACCCGGATCTCTGGGGTTATCACCGCGCAAAGAACCACTGATGGAGAGCTAGCAGTATTGCAGCGCAGAGTTGAATTAAATGAGGTTCTGACACTACTGACCCTCCAGCTACGCGAGATAAGCGACACGTTGAAGACCATCTCGAACATTATGGTTTCGCTGAGCGTCGGGAAGTTACACCCTCTAATAGTCCACGCTCGGGAATTGACAGAGATTATGAGGAATGCCACGAAAGAACTGGACTTAAGCGAGGAGTTTCAGGATTTCCAGTTATTAGTTCAGATTGCTAAAGTGAAGGCCATCTTGACTAACCAACGCATTCTGGTCAGAGTAGACATTCCCCAACCACAGAGAACTCCGTTCGACACCCACAAAATCTACACCATCCCCGCAGCAGTAGATGAAGCCGGCTACCATATGTACGACTTAGACGCGGAATTTATTTCAGCCAACAACCACGAGAGGCAATATGTCTTACTAGATGACCACCAGTACCAGAGGTGTCAGCAGCTGATCACCATGACGGCTCATACCCATTTACTGTGCCCACAGTTGAGCCCAATAATTACGGCCATTGGCGATAACTGTGTGTTAAACCTGTTTCGCAGTTTCAATGTCAAGACTAAGGCTTGTAAGGAGAAAGTCATCCCGAAATGGAGCTCTCTAACGCGAATGATGACCAGAAATCACTGGCTGTTTGTGATGGCCGGAAAAACAAAGCTGGAGGTCAACTGCCGTAATTCACCGACCAAAATAGGAGAGCTCTCATCGATAGGAGTATTGGACATAAAGGAACGCTGTCATCTGCAGATTGGAGATCTACTTATAACCTCCGAAGACGACGCTCACAGAAATGTAACTCTCTTTCAGCTCGCACCTTCAGAACTACCTAAATGGGAAAACATAGTGACACCAACAGGTCCAAGGAATTCCGAACCTCCAAAGGGACAAACAGGAGAGCTAAAACTTCTAGCGGCAGGTAATTTCAATCAAGCCTGGAAAGATCACGCTGAGAAGATAGCCAAGGTTCAGAGCGCCATCAGGGCTGAAGAAGTTCACCGGCAGCAGAATCATCCGCACCATATCTATTTAGCAGCCACGTCTTTGACCGGGCTGATAAGCATCGTCAGCTTGACCCTAGTAGCAGTAATGATGTTCCATGTAAGACGCTGGAAACGTCAGCAAGGACGAGTAAGTACTGGCAGAGTATCAATACTACCTACTATCCAGACATCCATTAAACATCCCAGACCAACCTCAACGGAGCCGAACAAAGAAGGGACTGACAGTATAGAGTTAGTCATGCCAACAGCAGCAAACTTGCCAACTGGAAGCTTGCCGACCGTAGTGGGAAAACATCTCGTCCGGTTAGAGTAGCTATAATGTATTTTAATCCACTTGATTTAATTGGCACGGGCAACCGATAGATAAGGAGAAGAGGGTATTATAGCTAATAAGAATATTTTCAAAATTAATTCATTTTGATAAAATTGTAAGGGAAACTTCATGTATATATGTACCATGATATAGTAGTAAGTATATTAAGATTATAATGCTTCTGTTTATGTAGTTATGCATGCAGTATGATTAGGTAAAATTATGTAAAAAAAAACAAGTTTGATATTTTTATATGGATAATAGAATTGATAATAACGTAGAACTAGCCATAGGAAATTAATTGTTGGCATTATAATTACACTTGTCTTCTGTTTAAGGTATATATTGTTACGAGCGTGGCCTTAGTTCGTTATTTAAAACACAATATTTCAGATATAATTCAAAAGTTCTTTCTTTATTTAACTTTACTGTTTACTCTCACAAATAATTATCAAATCAACTCTTTATTTAGTACTGTACTTCTAATTATCGCAATCCAAATAGTTTACTTCGTTCACTTTTCACTTCGCTGTCTGAAATAATACTCCGCCTCCTAGCTGTCAGAGCGCTGTATTTATACTCTACGAATTATCCTAGAACCTTCCTGAATATTCCGTTCTCCGAACCCAAAGTTTACTAAGATGACACTAACCTAAAGTTGCTTCCATTCCTAACAGATGTCGCTTGATTCACTTTGTGGCACGTAACACTGCCCCCTTCTTAAAATTTGTTCGTCCCGAACAACAGATGGTCCACGGTCTTGGTGCTCTCCGTATTGACCCAAGCGATCTAGATGAACGATTTTTCTTTTGCATCTTGTACCGCGCTGATTCTTGTATGGCATGTTATTAATTTTAGTTTTAACTGCATACGGTCTCTCCCAGTGTTGTGGTAACTTTGGAGAACGTCTCGTGGCCTCGTGCACATCAGCTAATCGTTGTCTGAGCTTTGTTACGTAGTCTTCTGGTAACTTTTGTTCGCCTTTGGGTATACCAAACTTGAGGTCGCTAGGTAAGCGCATTTCCTTTCCGAAAATGACCTTAAATGGGCTTTGTCTGGTCATATTGTAAACAGCTGATATATAAGCCATTAGAAATATAGGAATATGTCGAAACCAATCGTGTTGATTATAGTTGAAGACCTTCCTGAGATATTTGATTAATGTTCTGTTGAAACACTCTTCCATGCTTTGATTTTTCTTTCGTCTTTTATCTTTGATTCCTTTCTCCTCAAATTTCTTCCCCTTTCGATTGCCGTTGTCATACTTTTCACTGCCGCCTTTGCGCTTCTTATTATCATCATCGTCAGAAACTTTATCTTTACTTTTTCCGACCTTCATTATACCCTTATCATCGTCATTATCAGCATCTTTAGACCCTTTATTTTTCGTCTTTTTCTTTCTTTCATTGTCCTCGATCTTGGATTTCTTTCCTTTCTTCTTTTTACTTTTATCACCGTAATCATCATCATCTTCTGATTTCTTTCCTTTCTTCTTTCGACTTTCGTTATCATCATTGTAGTCATCGTCATCTTTTTCTTCCATCCGTCCGCAATGATTCCATTCAGGATTGCATGGACGTTGTGAAAAAGCTTCTGCATATCCGTGGATACGTCCTTTGCGGTATGGGATTTCAAAGTCATGAGGTTGCAGTCTAGTCTCTCCACGGAAAGCTTGCTCTCTGGCTCGCCATCTTCTCCCTTCTTCTTCTGTTGTTTGCATTCGTCCTCGTTTCCTACAGTCGTTTTGCAGGTGTCCCAGCCTACTACATTTCCAGCATCGAATAACACCACGCGAAGGAGTGGTCTCTGATGACGGTATTCTGCTGTGAGTCTGCTGCCCAGCTCGATATCTTTGCCCAGCTAGATATTTCTGCCCTTCTTCTAGCGCTTTCATTCGTCGGCGTTTTCTGCAGTCCCTTTGGAGGTGTCCTGGTCTATTACAATTTCAGCATCGCAGAATACCACGTGAAGAATTGCTCTGTGATGGCTGCATTCTATTACAAGTACATTCCTCCACCGAAATTTCTCTCACTCGTACTGCACTTCGAGAAGCTTGCCTGGCAGATTCATACGCTAATGCATACGCTAGTGCTTCTGCTGTTGATTTCTTTCCTGCTAGCCTTAACGCTTGTTGTAAATTTTGATCTGTAATGGCGTTCACAAATGCTTCTGTTGCCACTTCATTAAGGAAATCCGCATTTACGCTAGAGTACGAAAGATAAGCTAATCTTTCCACATCAGCCTGCAGTTGTTGTAGTGACTCGCCATGCTTTTGAGTCCTGCTGCGTAACTGCAGGCGATATACTTGCTGCATGTGTTCATCTCCATAACGTAATTCTATCGCCTGTACTAGTGAAATGTAATCACGTTGCTTTTCAATCTGAATAGTTTGTAATAACTCTGACGCAGGACTTCGAAGGGCTAATACCAGAGCTGTAGCTTTGTCTGCGTCATTCCATCCATTTACTTCGGAAGCTGCCTCAAACTGTCTCTTGAAAATATGCCACGAATTTTGTCCATCAAATATTGGAGGTTTCATTCTGCCTGCACCGGATATTTCAGTTCCTTCGTGCCGAGATTGTCGGTACTTCATTCTGTCCAAATCTGGTTTAAAGTTGTCAAGCTTCTCCGTAACATTTTGTTGCACTTCCGACACTTGCTGTTGAACTTCCAGCACTTCCTGCTGGATTCCTTCAATTTTTACATTTTGCTCGTCTAATGAATTTTTAAGAAAAGTTTTCTGTTCCTCCAAACAGGTTTCTAGACAATTCTGCAAGGAACACTTTTGTTCATCCCAACGGGCTTCTAGAGAATTCTTTTGTTCCTCAAAAGCATTCTTTTGTTCCTCAAGGGCATTCTTTTGATCGTCCAAACGGGCTTCTAGAGAATTCTTTTGTTCTTCCAAACGCGCTTCTAGAGAATTCTTTTGTTCCTCAAAAGCATTCTTTTGTTCATCCAAACGCGCTTCTAGAGAATTCTTTTGTTCCTCAAAAGCATTCTTTTGTTCCTCAAGGGCATTTTTCACTTGCAGGGTTGAAAACTCCATTTTGGTCATTAAAGTACCCAAAAGCTGTTCTATGTTCATCGCAGGCTCTTCTTCAGTTTCTGGTTCTTCCTCGAAAACGTATGTATCAGGATTCTTTTCTTCCTCAATCAACGCTTGTCTAAGTCGCTCGACTAGAACATTCTTTAGACCTGTCGTTTGCAATGACCGCTTCCCCAACTCCACTTTCAATTCCTGTATGCGAAGCTCCTCTAGTTTGCGTCCCATTCTTGCGCGATTTCACAAAATTAATCACTCTTTGAATTTCAAAGTCAAATGCCACCACTTTATTTCGCGATTTTATTTTACTTCTGACACCAGTTGTTACGAGCGTGGCCTTAGTTCGTTATTTAAAACACAATATTTCAGATATAATTCAAAAGTTCTTTCTTTATTTAACTTTACTGTTTACTCTCACAAATTCACAAATAATTATCAAATCAACTCTTTATTTAGTACTGTACTTCTAATTATCGCAATCCAAATAGTTTACTTCGTTCACTTTTCACTTCGCTGTCTGAAATAATACTCCGCCTCCTAGTTGTCAGAGCGCTGTATTTATACTCTACGAATTATCCTAGAACCTTCCTGAATATTCCGTTCTCTGAACCCAAAGTTTACTAAGATGACACTAACCTAAAGTTGTTTCCATTCCTAACAGATGTCGCTTGATTCACTTTGTGGCACGTAACAATATTATTATTATTACATAAGAGAGAAATTATTATGTACAATAGGTGTAAAAATTAGAATAAAGAATGGAAATTAAATATATATGTATAATAAATAAAGATTAGTGAGAATTGGAACTAAAGAATTATTGTAAAATGAAATTTGTAAAGAAAAGAAACGGATATATGATAAGGTAATTAAAAGGAATGAAAAAAGAAAAAACAAAAATTTGTTAAGGTAATGAAAAAAAAATGAGAAAAGAATATAGAAGAATAGAACAGAAATTATATATGAAATAAAAAGATGTAAAATGACGTAAATCATGTAAACCGAACCATAGCTATAAAAATTGTGTAGATCATAGTGAATATTGTCTCTTAGTTTTGGTATAAATTAGTTAAGTTAGATATTGTAATCTAACTGAGCACCCCGATCTGATTCCTCTTGGGAATCAGTTTTTCTCAGGGGGGAGGAATGTCGTGACCCAATATTCAATTGGTGCAATTGTGACATCACGACTCGAGCTAGCAGCAAATGCACAAGTAATTAAACGATTTGCAATAACTAAGCATTTTACTTCGCACAGTGAAATGCTTGGCGATTGCGAATTGTTTACTTGTAAACTGGCGCATCCACTGCTGTATGTAACTGGGCATTGAGTCATGGTTAAGTAATTCACTTCGCATAGTGAAATACTCAGCTGGGCTCACTGTTTGTTTACATACAGTATTGGGGGCTCCCGCTGTCGGCAGTGATTAGCGTAATACTTTGTAATTATGATTGCAAGGTATTGCGCTGGTCACTGGGTCAAAGTCGCTTCCGCCTAATTGAATGGAGGTGAGCACGGTAAACTCAGAGAAACCAGCAAGGAAAACCATGGCCGATGCTTATGATAAACTCATGGACTTGGTGTCCAGATACATACCCACGTTTTCTGGAGAAAGAACGCCAAAACTGTCGAAGGAAGTTCACCGTTTCCTGAGCTGCTGCAAAGATCTTTACGATCGTTTAAAGGCCGAGGAACAGCCCATCTTCATGAAATGTGTAAGATATCGGTTGTTAGACGACGCATATTATCTAGTAAGCTCGGAGGAGCCGAAGGATTTTGAGGCATTGCAGCAGACAATTCAGACTGCCTATATGCCAAAAAAATCGTACTGTGAGCTTCGAGCTGAAATGATAGCATGCGTTCAAAGGCCCGGTGACTACATAAAAGACTATGCGGATAGACTTAAGGAGCTACTGTGTCAAATCAAGGCGGCAGTTTCGGCTAAGTATCCAGACAAAGACGAGGGATTGATAGCGGAACTTGAGGCAGACGCGGTGGCAACGTTCAAGGCGGGTGTTATGCAGCAGACTACTCAGCTATATTTGACGGGACGCAAATTTCGATCTCTGGATGAAGCACGTGAGGAGGCAGACTACTTCGAGATGGATGCTAGGAGACTTAAAATTAAGGAACCAGGGCTGCTGAATTATACGAAGGAAGACAACAGAGGAATGGCAGCAGGCAGCTGGGGTGCTGGTAGGTTCAGCAAGGAGGAACCTAAAAGGACGGGACCGCAATTGAGGCCAGCATTATCGGGAATACACAGGGGTTCCCCTAGTCAAACAAAGCAACCAAGACCTATTCAGTGCTTTCAGTGCGGACAATGGGGACATTTTGCTAGGGAATGCAGAGAAGGGAAACAGACGCCTTACTGCATAAAATGCCGAATATATGGACATGATGCAACAGGATGTAAAAGGCAACAAGTCAGGTTTGCTGAGGCACTACCTAGCAGTTCGGTAGAGGTGCAATCGGAAGCAAAAGTTATATACTGCCAATTTTGTAGAACATCTGACCACTACACCGCAAATTGTCTAAAAAAATTTCTAGCAGAGAATAATATTCAGCAAGAGGGAAACGGGAGGTGGCAGCTCGGGAACAATCCCGCAGCTGCCTTCCACTAAACAAATTAGGAACCAGATACTCGGGTAAAGACATAGACATGGAATTAGAGCTAGTTAATAATTGCATCATCACAATAGAAGCCGACATTGGACTAGAAGATAAGCTTACATTATTGGTGGATACGGGATCCACCTGCAATTTAGTTAAGGTAAATAAAATAAGGATGGATACACTGATATAAAAACATAAATGTATCACGATTGGAGGGCTGTTTGGAGCTCAGCAACGTTCAATTGGAACCTGCAAGGCGCATCTTCACGTAGGTAGGTGTAAGCAAGAATGCGAGTTCCAGGTAATACACAACACAGATTCAATACCGGTTGACGGAATATTGGGAATGGAATTCCTCAAGGATAAAGCTGTTATCGATTGTATTAATAGAAAATTGTCAATACAGCACAGACAAGTGTACAAGGAACACCGCCAATTTTCAGGAACGTAACAGGAACCGAAAAAGTTGAACATATAACCTTGCAGGGTTATAATGTAGAAGGGAAACGTCTCTCCAGTAGGGAAGCAGTTCGGACAGTTTCAGCGGAAGTTCTAAGAGAGCGAATGAGTAATCGAATTGAAAACCTGAGAGAGGTGATATATAAAGCTCGAGCTGCCTCTGAGAGTATAACCATGTATTTTAGAGTCGAAAAAGAGGCAAATACTCAACAGGGTATCGAGGATAAAGCACGTGGAGGCCCGGAAAGAGGAAATACTTTGGCGTCGGCTCTTTGCACAGAGGCGAAGCAGGAAAATCCTCTCTATACAAAGGAGATTTTGGTAAGGTTGCCAGAAGGAATGTGGGGGCAAAAGCAAATTCGGGAAGTAGTTGTTGAAGGGAATGGGTCAGATTATCCTCGCACGGAAATCGAACCAGTTATTTCCGAAACTGCAGCCTTTGCGGAGGCGCGAATATGCGAAAACGCTTCAATTCCTAAACAGGACAATATAACCAAACCCCAAACCTCTCCTTAACTCGAGAAATGGCAGGGAGTCCATAGTACAGCTGGAACCAAGAACGGAGCAATTGGTAAGAATCTGTGTCGAGAGCGAAGACGAGCTGGTGTGCAGGGCGGAAGAGATTATCCCAGGTGTGTACTGTGGTAACACTATAATCAGGCCGGAGAATGGACAGGCGTTTGTGGGTATTGTCAACGCTAGAACTGAGCCGGTTGAGATAGCGAACTTTCAACCCAAGCTTGAGAGGTTGGATAGGTACTCAGTGCAGCCATTGAGAGATAAGATAAGGGCGGTAAGTCGTTCTCAGCAAAGACTCGAATTACTGAAACAAACACTAGTACTGTCGGAAGATTTAAATTGCGAAGAAAGAGAGGTGGTATCGGAAATTTGTAGTGAGTATAATGACATTTTTTACTTGCCAGGCGACAAGTTAACATATACTCCAACTAGGACTTTTAAGCTTCCATTACTGTCGAATACAGGGCCCATAAACAGGAAACAATATCGTCTGCCGGAGGCTCACCGAGAAGAATGTCAGAAGCAACTAGAAAAGCTCCTAGACGATGACATTATAGAGCATAGTGACAGCCCTTTTAATTTTCCGGTACTATTAATACCAAAGAAAGGAAAGGATGAAGCAGGAAATCGGAAGTATAGGTTATGTGTAGATTTTCGGGAGTTAAATAAAGTCTGCGTCCCCTTTTCGTATCCTCTGCCACGGATTGAGGACATCTTAGATCAATTAGGTCACTCTAGATATTTCTCTACCTTAGATTTAGCTAATGGTTATCACCAAGTGTTAATCGACCCAGCGGACAGGGAAAAGACGGCTTTTAGCACGAACTTCAGTCATTTCCAATATAAACGATTACCCTTTGGATTGAAAACCGCACCTCCATTTTTTCAGTCTCTACTAAATGGCATATTAACAGGGCTTCAAGGTATCAAATGCTTTGTATACCTAGATGATGTGGTAATATTCGCAAAGAATCTGGGCGAGCATAACAGAAAGCTAAGGGAGGTATTTCAGCGTTTTAGAGAAAATAATTTAAAACTACAACCCGCGAAGTGCCAGTTTTTGCAGAAGAAGGTAGTATACTTAGGGCATGTATGTTCAGAGAACGGAGTAACTCCGGACCAACGGTTAGTGGAGGCAGTCCAGAACTATCCTCGACCTAAAACGGTTCGGCAGGTGCAATCGTTTCTGGGCCTTGCGAATTACTACCGTAAATTCATTCCTAATTTTTCTAGAATATTGGCTCCAATTAACAACCTTTTGAGAAAAAAGGTGAAATTAAATTGGGGACCAGCATGTGAGGACTCTTTTAGAACCATTAAAGAGTCGCTCACTTCCTCTCCCGTGCTAGGTTATCCAGACTTCAATAAGGAATTCACGCTTATCACAGATGCTAGCGGAGAATCATTAGGTGCCGTATTAGAACAGGATGGAAGGCCTATTAGTTATGCCAGCCGCACGCTTAATCCCGCTGAGAGAAATTACTCCACCACGGAACGGGAAATGCTTGCTATTGTTTGGGCGGTACGAAATTACAAATGTTACCTTCTGGGCAGGCATTTTAAAATTAAAACAGATCATCAGCCGCTCCGAGGGATTTTTAAGGTAAGGGATACCACGTCACGCATGGTACGATTCCATCAGAAATTATCTGAGTACGATTTCGAGATTATCTACCAGAAGGGAAAGGAGAACGGTATTGCGGATGCCCTGAGCAGGATACCCCAGCCAGTAGAAGGCACCATTAAAGAGAAAGAATCTCGCTGTCTTGCGGTTACACGAGCACAAGCCAAGAAGCAGGAGGCAGAGGCTGAAGAGAAAAAAAACCCAGATCCCGAGAGTGAATGGGAAGATATTGAGGAGGCCAAGAGAATGGTAGGAAGAGCGCTAGACAGTCCAACACCCCAACCTGTGACCGACCCTGAGGATATTCAGGTAATATTGAAGGATTATCATGATTCCCGATTTGGAGGACATTTCGGGGGAAACAAAACATTAAACAGGGTGAAACGCTTCTATCGCTGGAAAGGAATGAAGAATGATATAGCGAAATATATTCGCAAATGTAGGCAATGTCAAAAAAAAAAGCATTCTAGAGCCATTATAATGCCATTGGTCATAACAGAAGTGTCGGAAAAGCCGTTCGATAAGGTATACGTTGACCTCGTGGGGCCATTACCTACAAGCCATAATGGCAACAAATATATACTGTCTATGATGGATGACCTGACGCGATTTGTGGATTTCGTGGCGGTACCCGATCAGGAGGCCAACACGGTAGCACGAGCACTATTTGACCAAATACTGAGCCGATATACGATTCCCAAGCAATTAGTGACTGACCAAGGGAGTAACTTTACGGGTGAAGTCATGAAATCCTTATGCAAATTGTTAAAGATCAAGAAATTGCAGACTACCGCCTACCACCCGCAGTCAAACGCAGTAGAGCGACAACATTCAACCTTAGCTAACTATCTAAGGAGTTTTGTGGATGCAGAGCCCAGGAACTGGGACGAATTTCTAAGAACGGCGGCGCACGCGTACAACAACACCGTACATACGGGCACTAAGCTTACGCCCATGGAGACTCTGTTTGGGTTTGTGTCAGAAATCCCAAGCAATTTGATGCGTAAACCAGAACCACTTTATAACGCCGATAGATATCATTCTGTGCTGCGATCCAAGCTACAGAAGTCTTTTGAATTAGTACGGAATAATTTACGGCAAAATAAGGAGAAGGCGAAAAAGTACTACGATAAGTCGTCTAGAGGTCAACTTTTTCATGTGGGAGATAAGGTTCTGGTTAGGGACTTAGCTAGGGTGGGGAAATTGTCAGCTATTTTCAAGGGACCCTACGAAGTCATATACATACACAACCCTGAAAATCTAACAATACTCCAAGGCCGGAAGTTGAAGCGAATTCATGTTAATAGGCTGAAGAAGTTTGAACAATGATTAATTCGCAGTTCAGACGTGTAGTACATAGATACTGATTTTTTCGAATTTCTCAATGACCAACTTCGAGCGTAAAATTCTTTGCAAACTGTTCAGACCTTAAATTTTCCTGCCAAGTCGAGGTACTAATCGTTTTTGCATTTCAGAAAAAATATTAAAACCAGAAGAAGGACGCAGAAACCGCGAACCGAGGAAGAGGCTTACTGGAAAGAAAGAAAGAAGGAAGGAAAGATAAACTTTTCATGTCTGTGGAAAGGGTAAGATAAATAGGTAGAAAAAAAAACGGGGGAAGCATTAAAAGAAAGATAGAAGAAAAATAATAAAGAGTATAGGTAAAAAAAAGGAAGAATTAACAAAAATATAGAAGGAAGATAATAAAGAGTATAGGTTAAAAAGAAGAACAAAAATATAAATAAGTAAATAAATAACAGAGAAGCAATTTTTTTTTTAAATCTAATATAAGTATAGGAAGGTTGCCCGTTTAAAATAGGTTAGTTAAGTATACGGAAGTGCAACAGAATGAAGGCGATCGCGATAGTGTTGGTAGTCCTGGTAGTAGGATCGGCGATAGGCGTAGAATAGAGCGGCTATAGTATGAAGGAGATAGCAGAGTCGGGAGTTCTTTTCGAATATCTGGGAAAGACACATTTCTACACCCGACATTGGACTATCCTGTCCACGTTGCAGTTGCCAGATGTATCAGAGGATTTGAAGTTCGCCGTTAATTGCAGCAGCCTGGTGGCAGGTCTTTGTACCGAAATTATACATACTGGAGTAAAAGCAAGATGTACGGTAGCAGTAAGGGAAATTGACGGTTGGGTCAGTCAAATTAAGCAGCAGGAGGAGGAATTATTACATCACACCCAACGTTCGAACTGTTTAACTCATCACGGGTAAGGGCAGAGTCAGAGCGAGAGCAAATTCGGACCCGGATCTCTGGGGTTATCACCGCGCAAAGAACCACTGATGGAGAGCTAGCAGTATTGCAGCGCAGAGTTGAATTAAATGAGGTTCTGACACTACTGACCCTCCAGCTACGCGAGATAAGCGACACGTTGAAGACCATCTCGAACATTATGGTTTCGCTGAGCGTCGGGAAGTTACACCCTCTAATAGTCCACGCTCGGGAATTGACAGAGATTATGAGGAATGCCACGAAAGAACTGGACTTAAGCGAGGAGTTTCAGGATTTCCAGTTATTAGTTCAGATTGCTAAAGTGAAGGCCATCTTGACTAACCAACGCATTCTGGTCAGAGTAGACATTCCCCAACCACAGAGAACTCCGTTCGACACCCACAAAATCTACACCATCCCCGCAGCAGTAGATGAAGCCGGCTACCATATGTACGACTTAGACGCGGAATTTATTTCAGCCAACAACCACGAGAGGCAATATGTCTTACTAGATGACCACCAGTACCAGAGGTGTCAGCAGCTGATCACCATGACGGCTCATACCCATTTACTGTGCCCACAGTTGAGCCCAATAATTACGGCCATTGGCGATAACTGTGTGTTAAACCTGTTTCGCAGTTTCAATGTCAAGACTAAGGCTTGTAAGGAGAAAGTCATCCCGAAATGGAGCTCTCTAACGCGAATGATGACCAGAAATCACTGGCTGTTTGTGATGGCCGGAAAAACAAAGCTGGAGGTCAACTGCCGTAATTCACCGACCAAAATAGGAGAGCTCTCATCGATAGGAGTATTGGACATAAAGGAACGCTGTCATCTGCAGATTGGAGATCTACTTATAACCTCCGAAGACGACGCTCACAGAAATGTAACTCTCTTTCAGCTCGCACCTTCAGAACTACCTAAATGGGAAAACATAGTGACACCAACAGGTCCAAGGAATTCCGAACCTCCAAAGGGACAAACAGGAGAGCTAAAACTTCTAGCGGCAGGTAATTTCAATCAAGCCTGGAAGGATCACGCTGAGAAGATAGCCAAGGTTCAGAGCGCCATCAGGGCTGAAGAAGTTCACCGGCAGCAGAATCATCCGCACCATATCTATTTCGATTGCCGTTGTCATACTTTTCACTGCCGCCTTTGCGCTTCTTATTATCATCATCGTCAGAAACTTTATCTTTACTTTTTCCGACCTTCATTATACCCTTATCATCGTCATTATCAGCATCTTTAGACCCTTTATTTTTCGTCTTTTTCTTTCTTTCATTGTCCTCGCTCTTGGATTTCTTTCCTTTCTTCTTTTTACTTTTATCACCGTAATCATCATCATCTTCTGATTTCTTTCCTTTCTTCTTTCGACTTTCGTTATCATCATTGTAGTCATCGTCATCTTTTTCTTCCATCCGTCCGCAATGATTCCATTCAGGATTGCATGGACGTTGTGAAAAAGCTTCTGCATATCCGTGGATACGTCCTTTGCGGTATGGGATTTCAAAGTCATGAGGTTGCAGTCTAGTCTCTCCACGGAAAGCTTGCTCTCTGGCTCGCCATCTTCTCCCTTCTTCTTCTGTTGTTTGCATTCGTCCTCGTTTCCTACAGTCGTTTTGCAGGTGTCCCAGCCTACTACATTTCCAGCATCGAATAACACCACGCGAAGGAGTGGTCTCTGATGACGGTATTCTGCTGTGAGTCTGCTGCCCAGCTCGATATCTTTGCCCAGCTAGATATTTCTGCCCTTCTTCTAGCGCTTTCATTCGTCGGCGTTTTCTGCAGTCCCTTTGGAGGTGTCCTGGTCTATTAAAATTTCAGCATCGCAGAATACCACGTGAAGAATTGCTCTGTGATGGCTGCATTCTATTATAAGTACATTCCTCCACCGAAATTTCTCTCACTCGTACTGCACTTCGAGAAGCTTGCCTGGCAGATTCATACGCTAATGCATACGCTAGTGCTTCTGCTGTTGATTTCTTTCCTGCTAGCCTTAACGCTTGTTGTAAATTTTGATCTGTAATGGCGTTCACAAATGCTTCTGTTGCCACTTCATTAAGGAAATCCGCATTTACGCTAGAGTACGAAAGATAAGCTAATCTTTCCACATCAGCCTGCAGTTGTTGTAGTGACTCGCCATGCTTTTGAGTCCTGCTGCGTAACTGCAGGCGATATACTTGCTGCATGTGTTCATCTCCATAACGTAATTCTATCGCCTGTACTAGTGAAATGTAATCACGTTGCTTTTCAATCTGAATAGTTTGTAATAACTCTGACGCAGGACTTCGAAGGGATACCAGAGCTGTAGCTTTGTCTGCGTCATTCCATCCATTTACTTCGGAAGCTGCCTCAAACTGTCTCTTGAAAATATGCCACGAATTTTGTCCATCAAATATTGGAGGTTTCATTCTGCCTGCACCGGATATTTCAGTTCCTTCGTGCCGAGATTGTCGGTACTTCATTCTGTCCAAATCTGCTTTAAAGTTGTCAAGCTTCTCCGTAACATTTTGTTGCACTTCCGACACTTGCTGTTGAACTTCCAGCACTTCCTGCTGGATTCCTTCAATTTTTACATTTTGCTCGTCTAATGAATTTTTAAGAAAAGTTTTCTGTTCCTCCAAACAGGTTTCTAGACAATTCTGCAAGGAACACTTTGTTCATCCCAACGGGCTTCTAGAGAATTCTTTTGTTCCTCAAAAGCATTCTTTTGTTCCTCAAAAGCATTCTTTTGTTCCTCAAGGGCATTCTTTTGATCGTCCAAACGGGCTTCTAGAGAATTCTTTTGTTCATCCAAACGCGCTTCTAGAGAATTCTTTTGTTCCTCAAAAGCATTCTTTTGTTCATCCAAACGCGCTTCTAGAGAATTCTTTTGTTCCTCAAAAGCATTCTTTTGTTCCTCAAGGGCATTTTTCACTTGCAGGGTTGAAAACTCCATTTTGGTCATTAAAGTACCCAAAAGCTGTTCTATGTTCATCGCAGGCTCTTCTTCAGTTTCTGGTTCTTCCTCGAAAACGTATGTATCAGGATTCTTTTCTTCCTCAATCAACGCTTGTCTAAGTCGCTCGACTAGAGCATTCTTTAGACCTGTCGTTTGCAATGACCGCTTCCCCAACTCCACTTTCAATTCCTGTATGCGAAGCTCCTCTAGTTTGCGTCCCATTCTTGCGCGATTTCACAAAATTAATCACTCTTTGAATTTCAAAGTCAAATGCCACCACTTTATTTCGCGATTTTATTTTACTTCTGACACCAGTTGTTACGAGCGTGGCCTTAGTTCGTTATTTAAAACACAATATTTCAGATATAATTCAAAAGTTCTTTCTTTATTTAACTTTACTGTTTACTCTCACAAATTCACAAATAATTATCAAATCAACTCTTTATTTAGTACTGTACTTCTAATTATCGCAATCCAAATAGTTTACTTCGTTCACTTTTCACTTCGCTGTCTGAAATAATACTCCGCCTCCTAGCTGTCAGAGCGCTGTATTTATACTCTACGAATTATCCTAGAACCTTCCTGAATATTCCGTTCTCCGAACCCAAAGTTTACTAAGATGACACTAACCTAAAGTTGCTTCCATTCCTAACAGATGTCGCTTGATTCACTTTGTGGCACGTAACAATATTATTATTATTACATAAGAGAGAAATTATTATGTACAATAGGTGTAAAAATTAGAATAAAGAATGGAAATTAAATATATATGTATAATAAATAAAGATTAGTGAGAATTGGAACTAAAGAATTATTGTAAAATGAAATTTGTAAAGAAAAGAAACGGATATATGATAAGGTAATTAAAAGGAATGAAAAAAGAAAAAACAAAAATTTGTTAAGGTAATGAAAAAAAAAATGAGAAAAGAATATAGAAGAATAGAACAGAAATTATATATGAAATAAAAAGATGTAAAATGACGTAAATCATGTAAACCGAACCATAGCTATAAAAATTGTGTAGATCATAGTGAATATTGTCTCTTAGTTTTGGTATAAATTAGTTAAGTTAGATATTGTAATCTAACTGAGCACCCCGATCTGATTCCTCTTGGGAATCAGTTTTTCTCAGGGGGGAGGAATGTCGTGACCCAATATTCAATTGGTGCAATTGTGACATCACGACTCGAGCTAGCAGCAAATGCACAAGTAATTAAACGATTTGCAATAACTAAGCATTTTACTTCGCACAGTGAAATGCTTGGCGATTGCGAATTGTTTACTTGTAAACTGGCGCATCCACTGCTGTATGTAACTGGGCATTGAGTCATGGTTAAGTAATTCACTTCGCATAGTGAAATACTCAGCTGGGCTCACTGTTTGATTACATACAGTATTGGGGGCTCCCGCTGTCGGCAGTGATTAGCGTAATACTTTGTAATTATGATTGCAAGGTATTGCGCTGGTCACTGGGTCAAAGTCGCTTCCGCCTAATTGAATGGAGGTGAGCACGGTAAACTCAGAGAAACCAGCAAGGAAAACCATGGCCGATGCTTATGATAAAGTCATGGACTTGGTGTCCAGATACATACCCACGTTTTCTGGAGAAAGAACGCCAAAACTGTCGAAGGAAGTTCACCGTTTCCTGTGCTGCTGCAAAGATCTTTACGATCGTTTAAAGGCCGAGGAACAGCCCATCTTCATGAAATGTGTAAGATATCGGTTGTTAGACGACGCATATTATCTAGTAAGCTCGGAGGAGCCGAAGGATTTTGAGGCATTGCAGCAGACAATTCAGACTGCCTATATGCCAAAAAAATCGTACTGTGAGCTTCGAGCTGAAATGATAGCATGCGTTCAAAGGCCCGGTGACGACATAAAAGACTATGCGGATAGACTTAAGGAGCTACTGTGTCAAATCAAGGCGGCAGTTTCGGCTAAGTATCCAGACAAAGACGGGGGATTGATAGCGGAACTTGAGGCAGACGCGGTGGCAACGTTCAAGGCGGGTGTTATGCAGCAGACTACTCAGCTATATTTGACGGGACGCAAATTTCGATCTCTGGATGAAGCACGTGAGGAGGCAGACTACTTCGAGATGGATGCTAGGAGACTTAAAATTAAGGAACCAGGGCTGCTGAATTATACGAAGGAAGACAACAGAGGAATGGCAGCAGGCAGCTGGGGTGCTGGTAGGTTCAGCAAGGAGGAACCTAAAAGGACGGGACCGCAATTGAGGCCAGCATTATCGGGAATACACAGGGGTTCCCCTAGTCAAACAAAGCAACCAAGACCTATTCAGTGCTTTCAGTGCGGACAATGGGGACATTTTGCTAGGGAATGCAGAGAAGGGAAACAGACGCCATACTGCATAAAATGCCGAATATATGGACATGATGCAACAGGATGTAAAAGACAACAAGTCAGGTTTGCTGAGGCACTACCTAGCAGTTCGGTAGAGGTGCAATCGGAAGCAAAAGTTATATACTGCCAATTTTGTAGAACATCTGACCACTACACCGCAAATTGTCTAAAAAAATTTCTAGCAGAGAATAATATTCAGCAAGAGGGAAACGGGAGGTGGCAGCTCGGGAACAATCCCGCAGCTGCCTTCCACTAAACAAATTAGGAACCAGATACTCGGGTAAAGACATAGACATGGAATTAGAGCTAGTTAATAATTGCATCATCACAATAGAAGCCGACATTGGACTAGAAGATAAGCTTACATTATTGGTGGATACGGGATCCACCTGCAATTTAGTTAAGGTAAATAAAATAAGGATGGATACACTGATACAAAAACATAAATGTATCACGATTGGAGGGCTGTTTGGAGCTCAGCAACGTTCAATTGGAACCTGCAAGGCGCATCTTCACGTAGGTAGGGGTAAGCAAGAATGCGAGTTCCAGGTAATAAAGTATTAAAGTATAGTAATGTTTTTGAAACTTTTCGAAAGTGGAAGTTCGACTTTAGGTTTGACTTTGGTCTAGCCTTAAGTCTGAACGGTTGATTTTTTTTTAATTTTTTTGGAATGATCTTTCCCGCTGGCCTTCTGCCATTGAAATGGTATCTGGCCTCACAGTAAATTTTTGTTTGAGCTCTAACGGAGACATGTCTTTGTTGGCCAACTAGCTGGACAGAGTCATGTGTCTGTGAGACGATTTTTGGCTTTTAGTCAACTAGTTGACCAGATTTATTACTCTGCCCTGCTAGAAGACTAGCTGCATATGATGATCAGGTGAAGAGGAGAGAAAGATTTTTCGGAGGATGGAAGTGATGCTGGAGATCTTCAGTAATCAGGAGTTGGCATACTGTTAACTGCCTGGCTGAAGAATCTCTAGTAACATTTTCAGTCTTTGACATCTCCAACTCTACTCTTCCCAGATTTCTGTGAGAACACTATTCTTCATGCACACATTCACGTCGCTTGCATACATCACTACTTCTGACCTGATTAGGGAGAGTGACCTGGTAGGCTGTCATTTTGTGGGTTAGCTCCTGGAGAGTGAAGGAGGACACCCCTATGAAATTTTTCATGATTCTTAATATCCGAGCTATTCCACGAGCTGGATAGACTATTAGCTATATCATACTAAGTTTACGATATCTTTAGTGACTTTGAATTGTTTTTGTCTTTTGAACTTTTGGATTTTCGTCGACTTTCTTTACGTACTCTATCGCTTAGCGCATACATGCGTTAGTTGTTAAGATTATTTTGAATTATTGTGTAGCAATCTTGGAGTTGCCGGATAATTTGTATACTAACATCAACCTTTAGTTGATGCGAAACTTTTAGTCTTTGGAATTGAAATACTGTGTCGTTTTGGTTCATTCTCGACACTAGATACTTTTACCCTTTCAAATATTCGTGGTCCAATCACCCTTGCATCGTCTTCAGAGAAATCAAAATTGTTCCATAATGGCTACAGTGCGAACACCACAGCGACAACTGACGTACCGATACAGGTGCCTGAGAAGTGCTCCTTCTGCCATGAGGGAGACTGGTCAGGTAAGAGGAAGCCAGTGAAGATGGTTTGCGGGCATGTGTATCACAAAGCATGTCTGAAAGCGTGGATTGGACAGCAGTCAAACTGTCCGAACTGCAGATTCCATCTCAGTCAGTCTGACTTTACTGAGTATACAGGTGGTGTCCCGAGGAAGACTCATCCGAAGCCTGCTAGTCAGGATCCTCGAGCGGCAGTACCCATGTTCGATTTGCCGCCACCAACGAATCAGCAAGCAAACCGTGAATTCTTGTCCCCAGGGAGACCAAACTTGCACTCTATGACATTTTCACACCCGAGTTCCCGAGTGAACAGCGCACTACCTAACGCTCAGAGTCACAGCTTAGCAGCAACTGAAGCCCTGCTGGCAGGTCTGCGCATACAGCTGCAGCATTTGGTTCGCGAAAGACTCGAGCAGAGTCTAAATACCCTGCGAGCGGAACTAGCAGCTAGCGTTAGGCAGCAAATTTCAGCTGCGATGCCACCAGTAGACTTTTAGCGGCCACCTCCTTCTGTGGGTGGACCGATACCACCGCACGATTTCAACGACACGCGTAGGCAGTCGTTTAACAGACCGTCATCAGCTCTTGGTCAGCCTCTTGGTCAGCCTAGACTAAATCTTTCAAACCTCCACCAGCTCCATCTCATCATATCCCGCCGAGCCGAGGACAACGACGTTCTGGCAGCCCCATCCGAAGATGGAATATATCCTATAGTGGCGACAGCTCTCGACTTACTGTCGACGAGGTCGTGTTCAGAGTGGAAGCATTCACTTACTCGGCCTTAGACGGAGATTTTGATCTCCTAGTACGTCACATGACAAGCTTGCTTTCTGGTGCAGCGATGGACTGGTACTGGTCTCTCTTGAGGCAGAACTCCACGCCTTCGTGGGAGTATGTAAAGACAGCTCTGTTAACTGTATGGGGAGTACCGAAGGATGACCTCAAGGTCAAGGTCCAACTGATGTTGAGAAAACAGAAATCAGGGGATTCATTTGCTACGTACCATCAACACCTGGAACATCTGCGCGATCAACTGCAAAGTCCTTTGGCGGACGGAGAGTTTTTGAGATCTTGAAGTCAAATCTGCTTCCAGGCATTCCGCAGAAAATCTGTTTACATCCCACTAACACCATCCTCCAACTACGGAGTCTTGTGACTCAGATACAGGCTACACAGCAGCGAATCGCGACTGAGACCGGATTACTTGATAGTGGTGCCACTGTCAGAGAAGCTTGCAGAAGCAGAGGGTGAATGGAAGAGGTATCGGACACAGCTACAAGTAGCGAATGGTGCAATGACGACTGTGCATGGTCATGTGAACTTGGACATCACTTTCCGTGGTTAGACCCAAAACGTACGTTTTTACGTGGTTCCTGGGCTCACACAGGCATTGTATCTAGTAATCGACTTCTGGCGTCTATTTGGGTTGGCTCCAGATATCCTAGGTATAGTTGCAGAAGTGACTCCAAGTCTAATAGCTACCTCTGACACTGATTGCAATATTCTTTCCAGTCGAGACCAACAGCGTTTGGAAGCTACTAAACAGCTTTTCTCTTCTTTCGCCTCTTTCGGCCTGGGAAAAACATCTTTCGTCGCTCACAAGATCGAGACGAGTGACGCAGCTCCGATAAAACAACGGTTTTATCCAATTTCACCAGCCGTACAAAATTTGATGGATGCTGCATTACAGCGAATGGTATCGCTGGGTGTGATAGAGGAGAGCCAGAGTCCTTGGAGCTCTCCAGTCGTTCTGGTGAGGAAGCTTGGAAAGGTTCAGCTTTGTTTTGACGCCAGGAAAATCAACTCCGTTGCGAAGAAGGACGCCTATCCGCTGCCGCAGATAGACGCGCTTATGAGTCGACTCCCGCCGGCAAACTACATCACGAGCGTGGACCTGAATTCTGCGAGATCCCACTTGACACTGATTCCAGAGAGAAGACCGCTTTTACTGCACCTGGTCACCCTCTCTATCAGTACACAGCGATGCCATTCGGCCTATACAACGCTCCACAAACGATGTGCCGCCTCATGGATAAGGTCATTCCATTCGATCTTCGTGAGAATGTTCTCGTCTATCTAGACGATTTATTAATTCTGTCTTCAGACTTCGACACTCATCTCGCGCTGCTAGCCCGTATAGCAGATTGTTTGAGGAAAGCTGTCCTCACTATCACGTCGAGAAGAGTAAGTTTTGTATCAAGGAGACCAAATACTTGGGTTTCATTGTCGGAAAAGGAGGTATACGAACTGACCCCGACAAGATTTCGGCCATAGTTGACTATCCGTCACCTAAAACTGTTCGGCAAGCCCGACGCCTACTAGGTATGGCTGGATGGTATAGACGGTTCATCCCGAACTATGCTGGCTTAACTGCCTCCACTACAGACACGTTAGAAAACCCTAGTCAGTTCAAGTGGACACCTGAAACTCAGACGTCTCTTGATTTTTTGAAGCAAAAACTTACTTCTGCTCCGTTGCTAGTGAGCCTAGACTTCACCAAGCCGTTCATTATACAGTGCGATGCGAGCCAACTAGATGACGAAGGCGACGAGAAGCCAATAGCCTACGTCTCGAAAAAGTTGAACTCAGCACAACGAAATTATATAGTCACAGAGCAGGAATGCCTAGCTGCAATCTAAAGTTTACAGAAGCTCCGGCCCTTCGTAGAACTTTTGCCGTTTAAGATAGTGACTGATCATGCGAGCTTGAAATGGCTGATGTCTCAAAAGGACCTCAGCGGTAGACTTGCTCGGTGGAGTTTGAAGCTTCAGGGTTTCGACTTCACCAAAAGGAAGCCTGAATGTCGTCCCTGATGCGCTGCGACGCATTCATTGCGACAGCTTCTCCACACCTGAAGTTCCTGGCCCGGAGGTTGACCTTAGTTCGCCATATTTCAACTCGTTGGAATACGAAGAACTGAGGCATAAAGTTAAAACGACTTCTGGAAAACTACCAGATCTTTGCGTCAGGGACGGCTTCGTTTACATTCGGACTGTTCCGAGAACAGGCGATCCGATTCAGGAAGTAGAAGCTTGGATGCTTCGGATTCCACGAGGGCTTCTCTCCGACGTTATTTCAAGAGCGCATGATCCGCCACTAGCTTCTCACGGAGGTACAGGGATAACACTGGAACGTTTGAGAAGACAGTTGTACTGGCCACGAATGACAGTTGATGTCAGAAACTACGTAGGCGCCTGTGACGTGTGTAAAGAGACTAAAGCCCCCAATACTATTCTTAGGCCACCTATGTGAGTCCAGTCTGTGACAGAACGACCAGGGCAATAGCTGTACATTGACTTTCTAGGTCCGTGAAAGGTCAGTGAGAGGAAATGTCTGCATATTAATAGCTCTAGACCACTTTTCAATGCTCCCAGTTCTCACACCAATAAGAAGGGCATCTACTTTCAATGTATCTCAGTTCATCGAAGCTGAAATATTCAATGTGTTCGGAGTCCTGGAAACCATAGTCTCTGACAATGGAGTCCAGTTTTGCTCGGCTCAGTTCTCCATATTACGGGACAAGTATGGTGTGAAGCACTTGCGACCGGCAGTTTACTCTCCGCAAGTAAACGCCTCAGAGCGAATAACCTATTCGCTATTGTCAGGGATCTAGGCGTACATCCGGAAGGAACATACGAAGTGGGATGGGAAGCTGAGCCAGATAGCTAGTACCCTCAGGAGCTCTTCCCACCAAGCCACTGTTTTCTCTCCCTACCGAACACTTTTCGGTCAGCAAATGATTGACCATGCCAGCTCCTATTCCATCTTAAGGAGCCTTGGAATACTAAATGAGCCTCTGAGAGTAGATGCTGAAGATAAACTGAGATTGATCCGTGCGGGAGTGCAGGAGAACTTACACCATGCGTTCGAACAGGGTTCAAAAGCCTATAATCTCAGGGCGAAGCCTGTTAACTTCAGAGTGGGTCAGGAAGTACTCAGATGGATTTTGGCCAAAGTAACTTCCAGCAACAGACTAGTGCTAATCTGGGACGGAAATTCGTTAAGTGTCGAGTCAAGTCAAAGAAAGGAAACTCCTTATACGAGCTTGAGGATCGGCAGGGGAGACAGTTAGGAGTCTATCACGCCAAGGACATCAGGCCGTGAGAGCCATCTGCTGACGCGTCTTCTCTATACTATGACTTGTTTTTCTGGTAGCCCTAATAAGGCATCCAGCCAGCTTCACTGGCAAACTACAGGATGCCAATGTGCCGCTTGGGACATCCCCAGCCTAGCGGCCGGCATACCTTTTGGACAATAGCGATTTTTTTCCGTTCCCCACTCCCTAGCATACTAATGTTATAATACTTTAATCCCCGCCTATATGGTAACCCTGCGCCAGAGAGCCTGTCGTAGGAATCCGACTTTTTCAAATGTCTTCGAAAGTTTTAGGAAAAGTACCAGCTTGTCATTACTTCAACGACGCCTTGTGGGCACACCCTGGAACAATCGCCGGTCGGAGATCAGAGAGAGATGCTGTGCCGGGAAAGCTTAGCGATCAGTTGGTTAGGTTACTGATCCCGAGGTTTTCTCAGCATCTCGGTGAAGGAAGGCAGAGGGACATCGACCGGTTGGATTTTTTAGGTTACCAGCTGCCCTTCATATAGCACAATGCTACACTGAGACGTACTGCAGCATGTATGCCGGCGTGCTGTCAAACCGACAGCCGGAGCGCTCCCAAAATCAACGAGCTCTTACTTGGTGATTGAGGAGAAGAAGGCAATCGACATCTGTCTTGTCAAACCTTGCAAACGTAAAGACGTGAAAAGTGGATCCAAAACGAAATCAAAACTTTCCAACCCCTTACGTAAGTTCAAAAGAATATTTATCCCTGCTAATAACATATTTTCAATTGGTAAAAATATTCTCCTCATTAGCACGAGAAAATCCGGAGAGAAAAAGCATCGAAATTCCGGCAGCAGCAAAGTCGCCGCTTCTACGCTGCGAATAACTATATTTGCAAGAATCAGGAGTGAGACCCTGTTCTTGTGACAGTTCAATGTCTACCGCTAGCGATTTGTTAGAATTATAAAGAGGGTGGCATGAAGGAATAGACACTGTATTACCCAATGATCCTCCATATGTGCATTTGACAACGAAGTGTTTCAGAACCAGAAGCCAGAAAACCTATAACAGATAAAATTCAGGAAGAACTTTTGATGTTACGTCGTGAAACGGAATCACCGCACCAAAAGTGTTGACCACTGTCATATTAGTGCGCTTATAAATTTCCTGCAGGCTGTAAGATTCTTAATTTATTTCTACCTACATACATATGATAATTTTATCACCAACTCAAGCCTAATAAATTTTAATTATGTAATAATTTTCAAATAGGACATAGAAACTACGCAATTCTTAGAGCATTTTCTGCGAAAAAAGGAAAATATTTTTTTTTTGTAATCCATTTGGTTCCCTTCTTGCCAAAATTCGCGTGTGCAATACGAAGAAGTGATTCTCAATTTTACAAACTAGATTGATCATGAGTATTTTTGTTTTACTCCACCAAAAGAACGAATTTTTGTAGTAAATTTTTTTGCTGTATATTAAGAACAATATTATACTAACAATAAGTATATTTTTCCATCAGTGCTATCGTTAAAAAAAAAGTAGATTTCCGGTGTTCACATTATAATTACTTAAATGCACATTTTCCAGCATAACTTTTCTAGTTGTATAAGCCGTCCACCTCCTTTTTTTCATATTAACTCTTAGGAATTATACTTTGGTATAATCAGGTATATGTTTTTATTTGCAACGTGGTTAAGAGCAGAAGTATAATTTCAGTTTCTCACGACATACCGAGGGAATAGAAGCAATGAAAATATCAAATGTTGCATAACACCCTAGGTAGACAGGCAAAACCAACTATCATTCGTCCGTAATTGGAATTTTCAAAAACCGCTTTGAATTTCAATTTAAATTATTAAAAAATAACACTACATAGACATTAAAATTAAAACATAAAATACACTGGGTACATTGTATAAAGTTATGTAGTAGTAGAATTGAAGAGCTAATAAATGCCCAGTCTAAAATAATGATAACAATATGAATAATCACATGTCGTCAACATACTAATACTGAATCTGATAATGGACCTTCTTTGATTAGCTTAACCGGATCTGTTTTTTCTGTTTCAATTTCAAAGTTTCTTTAATTAAATAACTTACATATAGATTACATAGTTTACATAGTTTGTTGCAAGACATCAAGTATTAAGTATTAGGTACATTGTTCAGAGATTACACGCTGTATTTGCTCACTCTAGTTAATTAGATTTAGATATAGTTTTTGGTTAGTGTCTACCTTAATCCTTAAGGAGGTAGATGGCTCAAATATAAAATAATTAGTCGTGAGAGAAATACCCATATTAGTTGGATCTTATAATACCAAGGTAGCAGGTACCGTATAAATAAGATTGATGGTGGTTTATATAGATGAGTCCTCGCAATTGAGGTTGACTTACTGCGTAATTTAGTACTATGCTTAACCGTAGGCTCTGCATATTGTTAAGGTAGCAGCAGAAGCATGTAAGTCCATAAGATGTTACGCTTTTATAGCAATAACATATTCAAAGCAAGTAAGGCGAAGTTCATTAGCGTTCGAGCAGTTTTATAGAAAGTTCGATTACAGTCAGTTACATTTCTTGTATATGTACCTAAAATTCCAAAAATTAAATTAAAATTTTAATAATAAATTGAGTTGGGCGATATATCAATATATCAGTAGTTCTATATAATAGATAGACGGCTTAGTACGTTTCACTCGTGTTTTATCGAGCTTTTTATTAAAATTGCATTTATTTTAATTTACATTCTGTAATAGTTGTGCAGTTCAGACGTATTTTTTTCTAAGCTCTTCTACTTTTGCATAAAAATTGCTAGTAAGTGTTTTACTTGTGATGAATTGTTTAATAATCCTAAAGACGCTATAATGTGCGTCTCTTGTAATAATTACTATTACTCTGGCTGCTGTAATCTAAAAACTTTGGAAAATCTGCGTAAACTCGGTCAAAAGCGTGAACAGTGAAAATGTGATATGTGCAGAACGGATAAATCAGCTTCAAATATTGAAACTCTCATAAATAGTACACTTGAAAAGTTCAAAAGAGAGATTTGTGGTGAAATTAAAAAAGCAAAATATGAAGTCAGTGAAATAAAAACTGCTATTCAGTTCATGTCAATCAAGTTCGGCGAGTGCAATGGAAAACTAAAAAATCTTTTGAAAGAAGTGCACTCTCTAAAAGAAGAAAATTCTACTTTAAAAAACGAAATTGGTAATCTAAAAACTCAAAATAATCTGCTGCAACAAGAGCTTAGAAGGGAAAGCATTTCAATTAGCGGTCTTAAAACTACACCAAATGAGAATCCGTTGAATATCATGAAAGCCATTGCAAGTGTCATTAAACTTGATTTTAACGAAAATGATCTGAGTCATTGTTATCGACAGCACAGACAAACAATACCATCTTCAGCTGGAATAATAGTTGCAAAATTCACTCGCAGGGTCATTAGGGATGATTGGATACGAGCATTCAGAACAGCTGTTAAGATGCATAACAATGGGCCTGGTGTTCGAGCCGAAATTGTAAACAAAACTCTGGGTGATGGACGCTATTTCATTGGAGAATATCTAACGGCTCCAACGGCAGCCTTGCTGAAGCAGGTAAAGAGTACGTTAAAGGAAAACAATTTCAAATACATCTGGGTAAATGAAGGACAGTAGATAAGCTATAAGAGTTCTGGCGCACTTTTTTAGCTTCCAGGATTTCGCCACTGATGGCGCCACCGTCGCTAGGTGGTTTGAGCCCGCGCTAAATGTAGGGTTGTGTCTTGGTTGTATTGGTTTGTGTCTTGGATACACCATGTGCTGCGCCTAAATGTAGGCTTTTGGTTTCATTGAGTCTCGACTGCGCCCTAGCGGGATTAATCGGTACTACCAGGATGTATCATTTGATCTTGACTGCACCCTAGCGGCATTAGCCGGTACTAACAGCATGCTCCCGTACTACAGTTTTCTTAAATAGATATGTGTTGCGCCTAAATGTAGGCTTTTGGTTTCATTGAGTCTCGATTGCGCCCTAGCGGGATTAATCGGTACTACCGGGATATGTCATTTGATCTTGACTGCACCCTAGCGGCATTAGCAGGTACTACCGCATGCTCCCGTACTACGGTTTTCTTAAATACATACATAGGTGCGCCTAAATGTAGGCTTTTGGCTTTGAACTAATGTTAGTAATAATTAAAGTTGACGCTAGGAAATTTTTGTTCATGCCAATGGATTCTAGATGGTTGTGGTGGGGGTATTAGGTGGGATGAAATTTTCATCAGAAATCCTCTACGGGCTCTGGTTTTCGAGATATTAGCGATTTTACCTTTTCTTTTATAGTTAATATTATTAATAATTCAAGCTACCTGGGATAGTTTTGTTCATGCCAATAGATTCTAGTGGAGAGAGGAGCGTTGGTTAAAGGGGGAACGAAATTTTCATCAGAAATCCTCTACGGGCTTTGGTTTTCGAGATATTAGCGATTTTACCTTTTTAGATATAGTTAATATTAGCAATAATTCAAGTTTTTTTACGCTCATGGGGGTGCTGCGTCTAAATGTAGGCTTTGTTCAGCATCATTCGAATTTCACAACATGACATCACCATGAACAGATTCTAGAAGATGTCAGTGAGCCGATACTACTAGCATGCTCCGGTACTACGGCTTTGGATGTGTGGTACGATTCTTTTGGAAGTTTTTTGCTTCTGGCTTTTGGCCCACACATGGCAGCATGCTACGGTTTTGGGAAGTTTTTTGCTTCACTTTTGCCCACACGTGGCAGCATGCTACGGTTTTGGGAAGTTTTTTGCTTCACTTTTTTGGATGTGTGGTGCGCCTAAATGTAAGCTTTTGTTTTTTTCAAGTGTTGCGCCTGGTTTTGAATTAATATTTGTAATAATTGATTTTTCTTGAGCGCCTAAATATAGGCTTTTGGTTTTGAACTAATAATTAAGTTAATAGTAGGAAATTTTTGTTCATGCCAATGGATTCTAGAGGGGTGGTATGTGGGGGGGATAATAAAGTGAGTGAGGGGGTGGGGGCGGCGGGGTCAATGAAATTTTCATCAGAAATCCTCTACGGGCTCTGGTTTTCGAGATATTAACGTATTAATATTTCAAGTTATTTTTGCTCATGGAAATGGATTCTTGGCGGTGTGGGGTGGGAGGGGGAACGAAATTTTCATCAGAAGTCCTCTACGGGCTTTGGTTTTTGAGATATTAGCGACATCTGTTTGGGCGCAAACGCCATTTCTTGAGTAAGGTACCCTAGCGGCCTTAGCCGGAACTACCAGCATGCATTAGCGGGAGAGTTCTAGATATTGGCATGACGTCATCATGGTTTTGCTGTTTTCAAATCCCGCACGTTTTCTTAGCAGGGAAGTTGTAGATATCAGCATCATTCGAATTTCACAACCTTAGCAAATTATTATTATTATTGGGTCTTGGGGGTGCGTGCAGAGAAAATTCACAGTTGCTCTTTCGAGTGCAAACACCATTTCTTGAGCAAGGTCCCCTGGTGGCATTAGTCGGTACTACTCCAACATAGGGAAATAACATAGGATTTTGATTTTGTCTCTGAAGTTCGCTTATTTTTCATCTCGAATCTTGGGGAATACGAGACCACTTTGGGGGTACGAAACCACTTTTAGCGCTCTCCAGCATAGGGAAATAGCATAGGATTTTGATTTTGTTTCTGAAGTTCGCTTATTTTTCACCTCGAATGGTCCCCTGGTGGCATTTGCTGGTACTACCAATTTTTGTTCATCTCGGGCTTGGGGATACCAGATCACTTACAGCACTCTCCAGCATAGGAAAATAGCATAGAATTTCGATATTTCTTGAGTAAGGTTACCTAGCCGCATTAGCCGGAACTAATAGCATGCCTTGGTTTTTCTGTTTTCTTTTATTAGCGGGGAAGTGCTAGATATCAGCATGGCGTCATCTTGGTTTTTATTGAAAAGTCACAGTTGCTTTTTCGAGTCCAAACACCATTTCTTGAGCAAGGTCCCCTGGTGGCATTTGCTGGTACTACCTATGTTGTTCATCTCGGGTTCGGGGATAAGATATCACTTACAGCACTCACCAGCATAGGATTTCGATATTTCTCGAGTAAGGTTACCTAGCGGCATTAGCCGGAACTACTAGCATGCCTTGGTTTTGCTGTTGTAGATATCAGCATCATTCGAATTTCACAACATGATATCACCTTGGCTTTATGTTTTCTTAGCAAATTATTATTATTATTGGGTCCTTGCTGTTTTCTTTTATTAGCGGGGAAGTGTTTTCGAGTCCATACACCATTTCTAGAGCAAGGTCCCCTGGTGGCATTTGCTGGTACTACCTATGTTGTTCATCTCGGGTTCGGGGATAAGATATCACTTACAGCACTCACCAGCATAGGATTTCGATATTTCTCGAGTAAGGTTACCTAGCAGCATTAGCCGGAACTACTAGCATGCCTTGGTTTTGCTGTTTTCTTTTATTACCGGGGAAGTGCTAGATATCAGCATGGCGTCATCTTGGTTTTGGGGAAATAGCATAGAATTTCGAAATTTCTTGAGTAAGGTTACCTAGCGGCATTAGCCGGAACTAATAGCATGCCTTGGTTTTGCTGTTTTCTTTTATTAGCGGAGAAGTGCTAGATATAAGCATGACGTCATCTTGGTTTTGCTGTTTTCAAGGGCTGTTGTAGATATCAGCATCATTCGAATTTCACAACATGATATCACCTTGGCTTTATGTTTTCTTAGCAAATTATTATTATTATTGGGTCCTGCGGGTGCGTGTATTGAAAAGTCACAGTTGCTTTTTCGAGTCCAAACACCATTTCTTGAGCCTTCGATAAGAATATGGTAATTTTATCTTCGGAATATTGGTGTGGTGGGCCCAATTTTCCTTACTATTAATGAAAGTGAATAAACAAGACTTGTCAATAAATCACTTGGCTGATGAGTATTGCAAGCTGTATGGAAGATTATAATTAACTGTGAGTAAACAGTAAAGAAGAAGATTTCTGGTAACTGTATGTCCCATACGTAATCTTACAGGCGGAAGAAAGTTTTACAAGAATCTGATAACTGCATTTCCTTATAAACCTTATATAAACCGTATATAAACGTTATATAAATTCATATGTTCTAGATGAAATCACATTCTATAATATCTGAAAATAGATAGCAGCAAAATGAAAGGCTAAAAAAATTTGGTGGCAGTTTGTTCTATACAAAATCTAATAATAATAATCTAAAAAAGGAAAAGAAAATTGTATGAGAATTTGGTTAAAGTTTAGTATCCTCCCGAATGTTGGACTGTTAAGATGGATATTGAGGAGTTTGCAAGAGAATATAATAACATCTTAGTCGATGAGCATAAGAAACAAATCCAAGAATGCTATAACTTTTTAAAATTATATGAAAATATTTGAAAAGTTGACTCAACATTTGGTGAGCACTATATAAGCTGCCCTTGGTCAAGTGATGATTCAACGGATGGACCAGATACATGTGTATGTTGTGGTGTTGCTAGATGCCTAAAAGAAGTTGTGAGGCTATATAAATTCTATCAAACACAATGTAATTGCGAAACATGCCTTAAGAAGTGCGATTTAACATAGCACTAGAAATTCTCATTTTGTATACTTGGAGAGCTCATAAAGGATCATGGAAACATGCGCTGTAGGCAGATGTTGATTTCAACGACAGACAGAGGAAATTTTGATTACATCTAACATCGAGATTACAGCTCGGTCCCATAGGATTATAAGATGTGAAATAGAATGATACACTAAGTGTTATATGTTAATACTTTTTAATTTTTAATAAATGATATTTTATATATGGCCTTCTTTTTATTCAACTGATAACAGATAAACAGCTTTTCAAATAGCTCTGATAACAGCTTAACAGCTTTTCAAACAGCTCTGATAACAGCTTAACAGCTTTTCAAACAGCTCTGATAACAGCTCAACAGGTTTTCAAACAGCTCTGATAACAGCTTAACAGCTTTTAAAACAGCTTAACAGCTTTTAAAACAGCTTAACAGCTTTTAAAACAGCTTAACAGCTTTTAAAACAGCTCTGATAACAGCTTAACAGCTTTTCAAACAGGTCTGATAACAGCTTAACAGCTTTTGAAACAGCTCTTATAACAGCTTACCAGCTTTTCAAACAGCTCTGATAACAGCTAAACAGCTTTTAAAACAGCTCTGATAACAGCTTAACAGCTTTTAAACAGCTCTGATAACAGCTTAACAGCTTTTCAAACAGCACTGATAACAGCTTAACAGCTTCTCAAACAGCCCTGATAACAGCTTAACAGCTTTTAAAACAGCTCTGATAATAGCTTAACAGCTTTTAAACAGCTCTGATAACAGCTTAACAGCTTTTAAAACAGCTCTGATAATAGCTTAACAGCTTTTAAACAGCTCTGGTAACAGCTTAACAGCTTTTCAAACAGCTCTGATAACAGCTCAACAGCTTTTAACCAGCTCTGGTAACAGCTTAACAGCTTTTCAAACAGCTCTGATAACAGCTTAACAGCTTTTCAAACAGCCCTGCTAACAGCTTAACAGCTTTTAAAACAGCTCTGATAATAGCTCAACAGCTTTCAAACAGCTTTTAAAACAGCTCTGATAACAGCTTAACAGCTTTTCAAACAGGTCTGATAACAGCTTAACAGCTTTTCAAACAGCTCTGATAACAGCTTAACAGCTTTTCAAACAGCTCTGATAACAGCTTAACAGCTTTTAAACAGCTCTGATAACAGCTTAACAGCTTTTCAGACAGCTCTGATAACAGCTTAACAGATTTTGAGCAGTTCTGATAACAGCTTAACAGTTTTCAAAACAGCTCTGATAACAGATTAACAGATTTAAAACAGCTCTGATAACAGCTTTAATTTTTTTGCTAGTAAAGTACATTTAAAAACATAAAACCTAAACCTTTTCACCAAGGCATGCTAGTAGTTCCGGCTAATGCCGCTAGGTAATCTTACTAGAGAAATATCGAAATCCTATGCTGTTTCCCTATGCTGGTGAGTGCTGTAAGTGATATCGCATCCCCGAATCCGAGATGAACAACATAGGTAGTACCAGCAAATACCACCAGGGGACCTTGCTCAAGAAATGGTGTTTGGACTCGAAAAAGCAACTGTGACTTTTCAATACACGCACCCGCAGGACCCAATAATAATAATAATTTGCTAAGAACACATAAAGCCAAGGTGATATCATGTTGTGAAATTCGAATGATGCTAATATCTACAACAACACTTGAAAACAGCAAAACCAAGATGACGCCATGCTGATATCTAACACTTCCCCGCTAATAAAAGAAAACAGCAAAACCAAGGCATGCTAGTAGTTCCGGCTAATGCCGCTAGGTAACTTTACTCGAGAAATATCGAAATCCTATTTTGGTGAGTGCTGCAAGTGATATCTTATCCCCCGAACCCGAGATGAACAACATAGGTAGTACCGACTAATGCCACCAGGGGACCTTGCTCAAGAAATGGTGTTTGCACTCGAAAGAGCAACTGTGAATTTTCTCTGCACGCACCCCCAAGACCCAATAATAATAATAATTTGCTAAGGTTGTGAAATTCGAATGATGCTGATATCTACAACTTCCCTGCTAAGAAAACGTGCGGGATTTGAAAACAGCAAAACCATGATGACGTCATGCCAATATCTAGAACTCTCCCGCTAATGCATGCTGGTAGTTCCGGCTAAGGCCGCTAGGGGTACCTTACTCAAGAAATGGCGTTTGCGCCCAAACAGATGTCGCTAATATCTCGAAAAACCAAAGCCCGTAGAGGACTTCTGATGAAAATTTCGTTCCCCCCTCCCACCCCACACCGCCGAGAATCCATTTCCATGAGCAAAAATAACTTGAAATATTAATACGCTAATATCTCGAAAACCAGAGCCCGTAGAGGATTTCTGATGAAAATTGCATTACCCCCCCTCCCTCTCTTTATTACCACCCCCCCCACCCCCCCCCCCCCCCCCCCCCCCCCCCCCACATACTACCCCTCTAGAATCCATTGGCATGAACAAAAATTTCCTACTATTAACTTTAATTATTAGTTCAAAACCAAAAGCCTACATTTAGGCGCTCAAGAAAAATCAATTATTACAAATATTAATTCAAAACCAGGCGCAACACTTGAAAAAAACAAAAGCTTACATTTAGGCGCACCACACATCCAAAAAAAGTGAAGCAAAAAAACTTCCCAAAACCGTAGCATGCTGCCACGTGTGGGCAAAAGTGAAGCAAAAAACTTCCCAAAACCGTAGCATGCTGCCATGTGTGGGCCAAAAGTGAAGCAAAAAACTTCCAAAAGAATCGTACCACACATCCAAAGCCGTAGTACCGGAGCATGCTGGTAGTATCGGCTCACTGACATCTTCTAGAATCTGTTCATGGTGATGTCATGTTGTGAAATTCGAATGATGCTGAACAAAGCCTACATTTAGACGCAGCTACCCCCCATGAGCGAAAAAAATCTTGAATTATTGCTAATATTAACTATATCTAAAAAGGTAAAATCGCTAATATCTCGAAAACCAAAGCCCGTAGAGGATTTCTGATGAAAATTTCGTTCCCCCTTTAACCCGCGCTCCTCTAACATCTTCTAGTATCTATTGGCATGAACAAAACTATCCTAGGTAGCTTGAATTATTAATAATATTAACTATAAAAGAAAAGGTAAAATCGCTAATATCTCGAAAACCAGAACCCGTAGAGGATTTCTGATGAAAATTTCATCCCACACTAATACCCCCACCACAACCATCTAGAATCCATTGGCATGAACAAAAATTTCCTAGCGTCAACTTTAATTATTACTAATATTAGTTCAAAGCCAAAAGCCTACATTTAGGCGCACCTATGTATGTATTTAAGAAAACCGTATTACGGGAGCATGCTGGTAGTACCTGCTAATGCCGCTAGGGTGCAGTCAAGATCAAATGACATATCCCGGTAGTACCGATTAATCCCGCTAATGCGCAATCGAGACTCAATGAAACCAAAAGCCTACATTTAGGCGCAACACATATCTATTTAAGAAAACCGTAGTACGGGAGCATGCTGTTAGTACCGGCTAATGCCGCTAGGGTGCAGTCAACGTCAAATGATACATCCTGGTAGTACCGATTAATTCCGGTAGGGCGCAATCGAGACTCAATGAAACCAAAAGCCTACATTTAGGCGCAACACATATATATTTAAGAAAACCGTAGTACGGGAACATGCTGTTAGTACCGGCTAATGCCGCTAGGGTGCAGTCAACGTCAAATGATACATCCTGGTAGTACCGATTAATCCCGCTAGGGCGCAGTCGAGACTCAATGAAACCAAAAGCCTGCATTTGGGCGCAGCACATGGTGTATCCAAGACACAAACCAATACAACCAAGGCACAACCCTACATTTAGCACGGGCTCAAACCACCTAGCGACAGTGGCGCCATCTGTGGTGAAATCCTGGAAGCTAAAAAAGTGCGCCTGAACTCTTATAGCTTATCTGCTAAGGACGAATTTTTGTTAGAAGGACAGATAGCAGTTGACCGTTTCATGTAAGAAATAGTAATGATTTGGATACTCTTTTGGATAAATAGCGATTAAATTTTCATTAGCTTTTTTTCCTTTTTTGTAATAATTTAATTCAATGGATGATTTGATAAGCTCTATAGATATAGAAAGTAGCAGCAGCACTGATATATTTATTACATAATAAAGTAGATTGCAAAATTATTTTTAAAAATAGTTCCACTGTAAATGATTTAAAAATATATCACATGAATATTAGAAGTCTCTCCAAACATTTTGAAGAAACTATTGTCTTGTTTCAGGACCTGGGGATAAATTTCGATATTATAGTGTTTACGGAAACTTGGCCGAGGGAAACTGTTTGTTTTAATCTAGATGGATATAAAATGATCAACAAGCCTAATTTGCATAACAAATGTGATGGTGTGGTTGTTTTTGTGAATAACCGTTTTACGTTCCGTGTTATTGACCACATTTTACTCGCGTCTAATTGTTTGCATTTAGAATTGACTTTATCAAATCGTGAAAAAATTGAGCTCACAGTCATTTATAGATCCCCGAGTTTCTTGCCAAATAACTTTATTAATTCTCTCGATGATTTCTTACAGGAAAACATCTCTCTAAAAAATCATTTAATAATTGGCGACATAAATATTAATATTTTAGATAATAACATAATTGCATTTTCAAATGATTATCTTGATGCATTATATAAGTATGGCTTTAATAGATCATTAAAAGGTGTAACGAGAGCTACAGCTGGCAACTCTTCTTGCGTGGACCATATTTTTTATAAAGGTAACGAAGGCATGATATTTTCACCTGCAATTCTCGAGACCTATATCACGGATCATTTTGCTTAGCGAAAATTAAATTTGATAACGACAAAGCTATAAATGATTGCGAACATGAGCAAAACTACATCCCATTTGTAAATTATCCGTGTCTCATCGAAAGGATTGCGCATGAAGATTGGTTAGAGATGTATACTTGCCAATCGGGTGAACAGAGCATGAATGTGTTCTATAATATCTTAAATGACCACATAAAAAATTCTACAGTTAAGAAATATGCACGTACTACGCCTAAACTTAAGTCTGATAAACCATGGATTACTAGAGGAATATTGACATCTGTAAATCGTAGAAATAAGCTTGCAAAAACAGTACGTAGACAACCCTTCAACAATAACGCTAGCCTTCAATTTAAAAAATATAGGAATAAACTAAATTCTATAATCAAAGCTTCAAGAGAAATTTATTATAAAGCGGAAATAGGGAAAGTCTTAGAGGACCCTAAGAAGCTATGGGCTAAAATCAATGAATTAACTTACAACAGTAAACGTGATAACACTGTAAGGGAAATAAAAACAAATGTATCCATATCAAATAAGCCTGTAGATATAGCCACAGCTCTTTTAATTTACATTTTAACTCAGTGGGTGAATATATCTCAAACTCCGTGAATTGCGGGGCTGAAATTGTCATCAACCAAACAATAGCGAATGAAGCGGGTATTGATTTCTCCTTCCAATCCTCCCTTATCACTAATGATGAAATACTTTACCACATATTGGGGTTGAAGTTAGGTAAAGCTGCTGGATTAAATAATTACACTCCTAAAATCTTAAAAATGTTGGCATGTTACATAAGTTCCCCCTTATGTCACGTTTTCAATTTGTGTCTGGAGGAAGGTACCTTCCCCTGTAAACTCAAAACCGCAGTGGTAATACCTATATATAAAACTGATGACAGACTTATTCTCAATAACTATAGACCGATTTCACTTATATCAAACATAGCAAAGTTACTGGAAAAATGCATTAAAACCAGACTCATGTCTTACCATAATAACAATAATATTATAGCTGACAACCAATACGGGTTTAAACATAAGTCTAGCACTAACGATGCCCTTTATGATGTTACTAAATTCATTAACACTGCAATTAATAAAAGTGAGAAAGCTATGGCAATATTCTTAGACCTAAAAAAGGCTTTTGATACGGTGAATCATGGTAACCTTCTGGACAAACTATCATCAATAGGAATACGGGGTACAGAACAATCATTTTTTCGTTCTTACTTAAGCGATAGAGTACAAGTTGTGAAAATAGGAAATGCCATAAGTGATCCATTAATAGTTAAATGTGGAATACCCCAAGGAACAGTACTTGGTCCGATACTTTTTATTATCTACGTTAACGATCTTTGTAAATTAGAAATCAATGGAATGCAGGGACATGCTGTTGTTTTTGCCGACGATACCGTCCTCCTGTTTAAACACAAAAACACAAATACACTATTATCTCTAGCAACTAGTAGCTTCAGACAGGTGTATAATTGGCTAGCTCAACATAAGCTTGCTTTAAACTTAAACAAAACCAATTATATGTTTTTCGGGCAAGGCCAACAAGAGCAAAATGTTGATCAGTATAAACTAGAAGTAGACGGAAAAACACAACCTTCTGTTAAAGAGGTAAAGTACTTAGGGGTGATTATTGACGACAAATAAAAGTGGGATAAACACATAACTAATGTTTGCAAGAGAATACGGAAAACCATTTACCTAGTTCTAATAATTAGAAATGTACTAAAAATTGTTTACATCAAAATGATATATTATGCAATAGTGCAGTCTCTGTTACAGTATGGGATCACTGCCTGGGGATCCGCATTCACGAACACAATCACACCATTATGTAACTTAATTGTGAAAATGTGCCTTAAAACATCAAAGTTTTCTTCAACCACATTAACGTTTAACGAATTCAAAGTGATGACTATACGTCAGATCTATGTATTCACATTGCTTAAATTCATGTTCCGAAAACTTGACAGATTCCCGATTCACTGCTCTGAGCATTTCACCCGCCGGCAAACAGCTCGACATCTTAATATTGAGTTTTGTACCAAAACAAGTTGTTTAAGGCATAGTAGTATCCTTGGTCCCAAATTATATAATGCGATTCCCCAGGACTTGAAACAACAGCTTAATGAAGAGAATTATAAGAGCCTTCTCAAAATGCATCTTTTTCTTACGCCTAATATTTTCGATGAAATATTAAAATTTAATCAATAATGTACCTCCTTTGTTCGTTTTGATTAATTAGTTTTTCTTTGTTTGTTCTTGAAATGAAATATTTGTAAAAATGTCTACATTTTTATGTAATGAATTTATAATAATCTTAAGGTTTGTAATGAATCTTTAGTTAACTATGATCTTTTAGTCAATCTTTTTAAAATATTGTATCGTAGCTTAAACAGATGGAAATAACCGTGACTGTTACAACGCTCACTCAAAAGCCGTGGCTTATGTGAGCGTTAGCTTAAGACAGCTCTACTAATCATAAGCTATAATTATATTATGTATTTTAAGCTGAATAATAAACATAATTCAGATCGTTCGATTATGTCAAACGTAGTATGTTTAAAGAAATAACTCAGCGATTATAGGTAGGGTGTATGCAAATCACTTTTCCTTACCAAATGATTTAGTTAGTATACCTTCGCATTAGGGATTTTTCCTTTTTTGTTCACCATTCTTTCTTTTGTGAATTTTCTTATTTCAAATATCCTTTTAAGATTTTCTTTCATTATTGGAATATATATTCAATTCATAATAATTTCTTTAGAATTAACTTTAATTAAACATTTATTTGTTTAGAATGAATCCATGATTATGTGTATACATTTTTCGAAAATGTCTTGAGCAAGAATTGTAGTCTAGGAGTCTCAAATATAACGTAAAAATGAATTGCTGAACGCTTTTATTTCTCCTTTCACTTTCCTGCAGCCCTCTCACATGAATGTCGTCTAGGTCCACTACGCTCTCTCTTTTCAGGTCTAAAAGGGATACTGTTAAATATCGCCCGCAGTATCGTAGGGTGGTTGGGGCAACGGCGATGGAAGGCAGAACATCTGCGCCTTCCCACGGGATGTAGGTAAGTGATGTAAGGGTCCCTTCAGGACCGAATGTGTGCCGGAGTTTTTTTTGTAAGTAAGCACGAAATTTTTTTTGTATGCGGCAGGCGGCAGCGGCATGTTTTCGTGGAACCTCCCCACACTCTCCGGCAATAGCCCAGGCGAGCTAGGGTGCCGCCCTGCAGTCAAAGCTGTCCGCCGAGTGATCTGTCGGCTCATGCTGGCAGCCGGGACTTCACGTCCAAACCAAATCCCTCAACATAGTTCCATAACAAAAATGGCGCCCAACGGGGGGCCACCTCAGTTAGACTTCGGTGGTCTAAGTATAAATTTTACTGGGGACTCGGACTTAGAGTGATATGATCATCTGGTATCTGCTAGTTGATTGACCTCAAGTCTCGTATCCAGTAGAAGTTATATGTGGACCTGGGTCTAACTGGTTTGTTATTAGTAAATTTTTCTGTAGAGTAACGTTAAAGTTTTAAAGTTTATGAACATTTTTGCGCTTCTGGTATTAAAGTATAGTAATGTTTTTGAAAGTTTTCGAAAGTGTAAGTTCGACTTTAGGTTTGACTTTGGTCAAGCCTCAAGTCTGAACGGTTGATTATTTTTTAATTTTTTTGGAATGATCTTTCCCGCTGGCCTTCTGCCATGGAAATGGTGGGTGGCCCCACATTAAATTTTTGTTTGAGCTCTCACGGAGACATGTCTTTGTTGGCCAACTGGCTGAACAGAGTCATGAGTCTGTGAGACGACTTTTTGGCTTTTAGTCAACTAGTTAACCAGATTTGTGACTCTGCCCGGCTAGAAGACTAGCTGGATATGATGATCAGGTGACGAGGAGAGAAAGAGTTTTCAGAGGATGGAAGTGATGTTGGAGATCTTCAGTAATCACGAGTTGGCATACTGCTAACTGCCTGGCTGAAGAATCTCTAGTAACATTTTCAGTCTTTGATATCTCCAACTCTACTCTTCCCAGATTTCCGTGAGAACGCAAACTTTTCTTTGTGACGAAAACCGTGTCAGGCGACAGATCTACCTACATTCACTTGTACCTGAATGTAGATACATACTGCATCCGACACCTCTCTGTTACAAAATCATCGCGGGATTAGCGTGGGTGGCTGCACTATGCCGCTAGCAAGCAGCCGGCTTGGGTGGTTCTTGCCACCCACATCCCTTGATGCTTGTGCAAAATCGGTAACATAACTGATCAGGCGGACGGAAGAAATTGTAGTCGTGACTGCAGACTGACAGCCAGACAAAAAAGAGATCAAATGCAGGCTTCCTTCTCATGTTGGAACCTGAAAGCCTAGAAAGAAGGAAATTGATTTTATTTATATGCTTCAAAAAGAAGGAGAATAGAAGACCTCAGCAACGCCGAACAGGTGCTAATTCACCCGGAGAGCTTACAACGCTGGCCAATGGACGATTTAGAGAGAGAGTGAGAGAACTGTGAGGGGTCACTGATGTTGTTGAGACCCCGGCTTTGGGTAATGTTGGGCCCAATCGCCCCCATCCACCCAGACTAAGCCTCCAAAGCCGTATCGAAATGCTCAGCCCCATGTTGAAAATGCGTGTGCTAAAGGCCCACCTCAGCGATGCCCCATCAAGCCTTCACCCTCCTCCTGTTGAAAATTATCTAAGCATAGTTAGGCTAGATCGTGACAAAAAGAATGGAATATGATAAGAAAACTCGCAAGATTATGTCCCATGTAAAACTGTGGATGGATATATTTGTTCTTAATTTCATTCGTTCGACCTTTGAATTCCGTCATTCATCACTCCTTACATGAATTAAAGACAATTAGATATTTAGGCTAAGATATGCCCTACTAAGCCTGACCTTAAACCAATTAATGGTATAGCCAAGTACCCACGGCACGCAAAAAAAAAACGAAAATTGGCCATGTATGGAGAAAGAAACCTAATATCCAAAATACAATATAATATAATGTAATATAATGAAGTGTAATATGGCTGTATAAATGTAACCTAATAGTATACGTAGGTGATCGCAATAAAAAAAAATCGAACTTACTGGGAATGTTGTACCAACCATTAGTGTACGAAATTCATCTGATGCTCCGTCTGCTGGCGTAGCGGGTGCACCCTTTCGATCCGGCCTGCTACTAGTTTTTCTTGTAGATCTGCTGCTATCCTGGTATTATCTGAGTGGATTCATTGACCTCTTTTTTTTGTTTATGTGGGTTCATTGACCTCTTTTTTTATATGGGTTCATTGACCTCTTTTTTATTTTCTTTATGTGGGTTCATTGACCTCCTTTTTTCTTTTGTTCTTTCACCTTAGTCTGAGCTTCGTATCACTACTATTAAACCATATGCGTCACACTTACATGTCACCAGAAAGCCTGCTTGAATACTGCACGGCTTGGAGGAATGAATGACGGAATTCGACTGCACAAGCAAACCAAATCAAGGCTGTAAGTCACTGACGTACTACTAATTTGCTCTTATTAGAGTAACATTTAAGTGGTTATGTTTACGGGTGGACACACCTTGCACTACACAGGTAATCATGAGCACTTTAAAACTAGAGTCACTAATAAGAATATTTCCTTTTCAGACCGCCTTCAAGGTATGGAAAATCTATCACGGTATAAATGCACTACACAGGTAATTATATAAATCTATAAAAACTACAGTCACTAATAAAAAAAAATGCTATTTTTTCCAGATTTCCTTCATCGCATAAAACAAAAAATTATTCTGGTATAATGTGCCGCACAAGTAATTATGTAAACTTATCACATCTAGAGTCATTAATACGAAGATCTTCTTTTCAGATTGGCTTCATGGCACCAAAAAACTATATCCTGGTATAATGTGCCGCACAGGTAATTATGTAAACTAAAAAAAACTACAGTCTCTAATAGGGAAATCTTCTTTTCAGATTTCCTTCATGATACAACAAAATTATATCGGAGTATTCTGCACCACACAGGTAACTATATACACTTATAAAACTACGGTCTCTAATAGGAAAATCTTCTTTTCAGATTTCCTTCAGTGTAAAAAACTATCATATCGGAGTATTATGCACCACACAGGTAACTAAATAAACTTGTAAAACTACAGTCACTAATATGCACATTTTCCTTTCAGATTGCCTTCATGACATAAAAACTATATCGAAGCGTAATCCACTGCGCAGGTAACGACAAAAAATTATGAAAACTACCGCCACTAATATGAACATTTTTCTTTCAGATTGCCTTCATGACATAAAAACTATATCGAAGCGTAATCCACTGCGGAGGTAAGGAAAAAAAATTATGAAAACTACCGTCACTAATATGAACATTTTTCTTTCAGATTGCCTTCATGGCATAAAAAAACTGTAACCTGATATAACGTACCGCACAGGTAATTATGTAAACTCAAAAGAACTCCAGTCTCTAATAGGAAAATCTTCTTTTCAGATTTCCTTCATGATACAACAAAATTATTTCGGAGTATTCTGCACCACACAGGTAACTATATACACTTATAAAACTACGGTCTCTAATAGGAAAATCTTCTTTTCAGATTTCCTTCAGTATTAAAAAACTATTATATCGAAGTATTATGAATCACACAGGTAACTATATACACTTATAAAACTACGGTCTCTAATAGGAAAATCTTCTTTTCAGATTTCCTTCAGTATAAAAAAAATTAAATCGGAGAATTCTGCACCACACAGGTAACTATATAAACTTATAAAACTACAGTCACTAATAGGAAAATCTTCTTTTCAGATTTCCTTCAGTATAAAAACTATTATATCGAAGTATTATGCACCACACAGGTAACTAAATAAACTTGTAAAACTACAGTCACTAATCTGCACATTTTCCTTTCAGATTGCCTTCATGACATAAAAACTATATCGAAGCGTAATCCACTGCGCAGGTAACGACAAAAAATTATGAAAACTACCGCCACTAATATGAACATTTTTCTTTCAGATTGCCTTCATGACATAAAAACTATATCGAAGCGTAATCCACTGCGGAGGTAAGGAAAAAAAATTATGAAAACTACCGTCACTAATATGAACATTTTTCTTTCAGATTGCCTTCATGGCATAAAAAAACTGTAACCTGATATAACGTACCGCACAGGTAATTATGTAAACTCAAAAGAACTCCAGTCTCTAATAGGAAAATCTTCTTTTCAGATTTCCTTCATGATACAACAAAATTATTTCGGAGTATTCTGCACCACACAGGTAACTATATACACTTATAAAACTACGGTCTCTAATAGGAAAATCTTCTTTTCAGATTTCCTTCAGTATTAAAAAACTATTATATCGAAGTATTATGAATCACACAGGTAACTATATACACTTATAAAACTACGGTCTCTAATAGGAAAATCTTCTTTTCAGATTTCCTTCAGTATAAAAAAAATTAAATCGGAGAATTCTGCACCACACAGGTAACTATATAAACTTATAAAACTACAGTCACTAATAGGAAAATCTTCTTTTCAGATTTCCTTCAGAATAAAAACTATTATATCGAAGTATTATGCACCACACAGGTAACTAAATAAACTTGTAAAACTACAGTCACTAATCTGCACATTTTCCTTTCAGATTGCCTTCATGACATAAAAACTATATCGAAGCGTAATCGACTGCGCAGGTAACGAAAAAAAATTATGAAAACTACCGTCACTAATAAGAACATTTTTCTTTCAGATTGCCTTCATGGCATAAAAAAACTGTAACCTGATATAATGTACCGCACAGGTAAGTATTTAAACTTAACTCAACTGCTACGCGCCGTATCCCATCTAACCCGCTCAGAACTCAAAACTAGACTGCCCAACTCCCTACATTACAGCCGTTCACCCGTTCAACCAACCAACCGACGAACAATCTTCTTGTTTTTTGGCCGAACGAAAAATCACGAGGTTTAATGCCGGCGACTGCACTGCTGACTATCTGTGCGGTTGTGCGTATATCATTTTCATGCTGGACTCGTTGCCACCGAACATCTACAGTGTAGCCACATTTTTCCTCGAAATTCGGGCAGGCTTGCTCTGATGTATTGCCTGGTGGTATTGCGTGATGCTTTACAGCTAGGCGAGTTACAGTTGCGTGGGCGGTAAGTTGTATTCAGAAAAATTATAATTTGTGTGCATTTGCAGAAATTGGAAATTTTTTCCGTTTTTGTTTTTTTTTGTTTTCAGGTTTTCTTTATTGCATGGAGAAGTAGCTTAGGGCTACTTGTCGAAGATGTTAGAATTTTATTTTTTTTCAGGAATTTAGAAAATGGAGAAGTAGCATAGGGCTACTTCTAGAAGATATTTAAAATTTTTATTTCTCTTGTTTTTTTCAGGAATTTGTAATGTGGAGATATAGCATAGGGCTACTTCTCGAAAATGACTGTTTTATCCCCTTTTTAGGTACCTCTGGGAAATCCTGGGGGTTTCTCACAGAGCAGGAATGCCTAGCTGCAATCTTAAGTGTACAGAAGTTCCGGCCCTTCACAGAACTTATGCCGTTTAAGATAGTGACTGATCATGCAAGGTTGAAATGTCTGATATCTCAAAAGGACCTCAGCGGTAGACTTGCTCGGTGGAGTTTGAAGCTTCAGAGTTTCGACTTCACCAAAAGGAAGCCTGAATGTCGTCCCTGATGCGCTGCGAACAGCTTGTCCAAACCTGAAGTTCCTGGCCCGGAGGTTGACCTTAGTTCGCCATACTTCAACTCGTTGGAATATGAAGAATTGAGTCATAAAGTTAAAACGACTTCTGGAAAACTACCAGATCTTTGCGTCAGGGATGGCTTCCTTTACATTCGGACTGTTCCGAGAACAGGCGATCCGATTCAGGAAGTAGAAGCTTGAATGCTTCGGATTACACAAGGGCTTGTCTGCGACGTTATTTCAAGAGCGCAGGATCAGCCACTGGCTTCCCACGGAAGTATAGGGAAAACACTGGAACGTTTAAGAAGACACCTGTACTGGCCACGAATGACAGTTGATGTCAGAAACTACGTAGGCGCCTGTGACGTGCGTAAGGAGATTAAAGCCCCCAATTCTATTCTTAGACCACCTATGGGAGTCCAGTCTGTGACAGAACGACCATGGCAAAAGCTGTACATTGACTTTCTAGGTCCGTGAAAGGTCAGTGAGAGGAAATGTCTCCATATTAATAGTTCTTGACCACTTTTCAAAGTTCCCGATTCCCACACCTATGAGAAAGCATCTACTCTCAATGTGTGTCAGTTCATCGAAACTGAAATATTCAATATGTTCGTAGTCCCGGAAACCATATTCTCTGACAATGGAGTCCAGTTTTGCTCGGCTCAGTTCTCCACATTACGGGACAAGCATGGCGTGAAGCACTTGCCAACGGCAGCTTACTCGCCGCAAGCAAACGCCTCAGAGCGAGTGAACATGTCGCTATTGGCAGGATTAGGGCATACATCCGGAAGGAACATACGAAGTGGGATGGCAAGCTGAGCCAGATAGCTAGTACCCTCCGGAGCACTTTCCACCAAGCCACTGTTTTCTCTCCCTACCGAACACTTTTCGGTCAGCAAATGATTGAACATGCCAGCTCATATTCCATCTTAAGGAGCCTTGGAACACTAAATGAGCCTCTGAGAGTAGATGCTGAAGATAAACTGAGATTGATCCGTGCGAGAGTGCAGGACAACTTACACCATGGGTTCGAACAGGGTTCAAAAGCCTATAATCTCAGGGCGAAGAAGTGGGTCAAGACGTATTCAGATGGAATTTTGCCCAAAGCAACTTCCAGCAACAGACTAGTGCTAAACTGGGACGAAAATTCGTTAAGTGTCGAGTCAAGTCAAAGAAAGGAAACTCCTTATACGAGCTTGAGGATCTGCAGGGGAGACAGTTAGGAGTCTATAACGCCAAGGACATCATGCAGTGAGATCCATTTGCTGACGCGTCTTCTATATACTATGACTTTTATTCCTGGTAGCCCTAATAAGGCATCCAACTAGCTTCACTGGCAAACTACAGGATGCCAATGTGCCGCTTAGGATATCGCCAGCCTAGCGGCCGGCATACCTTTTGGACAATAGCGATTTTTTTCCCTTCCCCACTCCCTAGTATAGTAATGCTTATAATTCTTTAATCCCCACCTATATGGTAACCCTGCGCCAGATAGCCTGTCGTAGGAATCCCCTTTTCTCAAATGACTTCGAAAGTTTTAGGAATATTACCAGCATCTCACTACTTCGACGACGCTTTTTGGACACACCCTGGAACAATCGCCGGTCGGAGATCAGAGTGAGATGCTGTGCCGGGAAAGCTTAGCGATCAGTTGGTTAGGTTACTGATCGCGAGGTTTTCTCAGCATCTCGGTGAAGGAAGGCAGAGAGACATCGACCGGTTGGATTTTTTAGGTTACCAGCTGCCCGGCATATAGCAGAATGCTACACTGAGACGTACTGCAGCATGTATGCCGGCCTGCTGTCAAACCGACAGCCTGGGCTCTCCCAAAATCGGCGAGCTCTTACTTGGTGATTGAGAAGAAGAGGACAATCGACATCTGTCTTGTCAAACCTTGTAAACGCAAAGACGTGAAAAGTGGAGCCAAAACGAAATCAAAATTTTCCAACCCCTTACGTAAGTTCAAAAGAATATTTATCCCTGCTAATAACATATTTTCAATTGGTAAAAAATAATCTCCACATTAGCACGAGAAAATCCGGAGAGAAAAAGCAATGAAATTCCGGCAGCAGCAAAGTCGCCGCTTCTACGCTGCGAATAACTATATTGGCGAGAAATATAGGTTTTCACAACACGGTCGATTAAAATAGCGATGCGCTTTATATAAAATTTGCAATAATCAGGAGTGAGTCCCTGTTCTTGTGACAGTTCAATGTCTGCCGCTAGCGATTTGCTAGAATTATAGAGAGGGTGGCATGAAGGAATCGACACTGTATTACCCAATGATCTTCCGTATGTGCTGAGATTTGACAACGAAGTGTTTCAGAACCAGAAGCCAGAAAACATATAACAGATAAAATTCAGGAAGAACTTTTGATGTTACGTCGTGAAACGGAATCACCGCACCAAAAGTGTTGACTACTGTCATATTAGTGCGCTTATTAATGTCCTGCAGGCTGTAAGATTTTTAATTTATTTCTACCTACATATATATGATAATTTTATCACCAACTCAAGCCTAATAAATTTTAATTATGTAATAATTTTCAAATAGGACATAGAAACTAGGCAATTCTTAGAGCATTTTCTCCGAAAAAAGGAAAATCAATTTTTTTTTGTAATCCATTTGGTTCCCTTGCCAAAATTCGCGTGTGCAATACTAGATTGATCATGAGTATTTTTGTTTTACTCCACCAAAAGAACGAATTTTTGTAGTAAATTTTTTTTGCTGTATATTAAGAATAATATTATACTAACAATAAGTATATTTTTCCATCAGTGCTATCGTTAAAAAAAAAAGTAGATTTTCGGTGTTCACATTATAATTACTTAAATGTACATTTTCCAACATAGCTTTTCTAGTTGTATAAGCCGTCCACCTCCTTTTTTTTCATATTAACTCTTAGGAACTATACTTTGGTATAATCAGGTATATATTTTTATTTCAACGTGGTTAAGAGCAGAAGTACAATTTCAGTTTCTCACGACATACCGCGGGAATTGAATCAATGAAAATATCAAATGTTGCATAACACCCTAGGCAGACAGGCAAAACCAACTATCATTCGTCCGTAATCGGAATTTTCAAAAACCGCTTTGAATTTGAATTTAAATTATTAAAAAGTAACACTACATAAACATTAAAATTGACACATACAATACACTGGGTACATTGTATAAAGTTATTTAGTAGCAGAATTCAAGAGTTAATAAATGTCCAGTCTAAAATAGTGATAAGAATATGAATAATCACATTTCATCAACATACTAATACTGAATCTGATAATGGACTTTCTTTGATTAGCTTAACCGGATCTGTTTTTTCTGTTTCAATTTCAAAGTTTATTTAGTTGAATAACTTACATATAGATTACATAGTTTACATAGTTTGTTGCAAGAAATCAAGTATTAAGTATTTGGTACATTGTTCACAGGGGTGGCGGATGACTTTTAATCCAGGTGGGTAGTAAGTAATATATAATTACATAATATACATGCGCGCGGCGGTGTGTGGGGGAGGGGGGAGGTACAATCAAAGGGTTAACAGTGTATACATATTTATTAATCAATAATATTCAATACAGTAACTGATCTATTTGCGAAATGTAAAAGCTGCATTACGCTTTCCATTTTTTGTTATAAAATGATTCAACAAAACTTCTAAATCAAGTGTATCAGTAAAATTAGAATATACATGCAAAAGTGCGATAGAGTTGAGACGATCCTGCAACATTTCCCGTTATTTCTCTTGTATGGAATTCCCTTCCGGTTACTATTAGAGGGCAAACTCGGACATTGGATTTTAAGAATGAGCTGAAGCGTTTTCTGGATTCTTCCTAAACTAAAGTGTGCCGATGACACAATTTTTCTACGTAGCTAAGATTAAGATTAAATTCTGGCAATTTTTTTTTGCTCTGTGTGGTATTTGATCTCTCGCTAGTTGTAATATTATATTATTATCATAGTTTTGTTTGGTCTTAAGTTTAATATATTTTTTTTGTTTTTTTTCTCTTGCAATATATTTGAATTTCCAATTTTGTACTGTACTAGAAAAAGATGTAGTCTTTTATACAAATCCTTGCATAAATTATTATTATTATTATTGTTGATCCCAAGTAACTTTTTAATCGAAGTAGAAGAGAAAAACTTCGTTTGTTCGCGCACGATGATCCTGGAGTTGTGATGAGCATTGTAATGAAGCGAGTAAGTTCTGGTATAAATCCTCTTATCCAATCAAATTTCCTCAAAAATTCTACAGCTTCCCGTAAATTTTTTACCTGCTCATTCTGTCTCTTTACAAGTTCCAAGAACATGTCTCTATCGCCAACTAACCGGTCTTTGTTAAAATCAGAGTTGTAAAAATGTATGATTGCATCTACATCTCTTGGGTGCCCTAGAGCAAAGCCTTCAAGTTCTTTGAAAAACTTCGCTGAATCATTATCGAACCGACTTTTTACCGATACAAGAAGTTGATCGTATGTTTCATAATAAGATATCCTGAAGTAATCTTCGGGTGTTTTAAAAACAGGATTTTTGCTTTTATTTATATCTAGCACTTTGCGCTGCCGTAGGACTCGAAGTTCATCAATATCTAACTTCTCAACAGCTTGGAAACTTGTATTCCAAATTTTTTCAAATTTCAAATCACAAGAATTTTGTAATACATAACTACGTTAGAGCTTCTATCTTCTCATAAGATTCATTGACGCACAGTTCAGACTTTTGCAATTCGGTATTCAATATCTCTATTCGATCGAACAACTCAATCATCGTGGTCAAATAAAAAATAAAGTCAAAAGTTTCAATGTATTTATAAAATCCTGATGATTTTGCCGATACTGCGCTGTCAATTTCTGTATCAATAGACCGATCATGTAAAAACTGCATTATTTGTGTATAATTTTCCTTCACACTTTTCAGTGATTTTATTCTATGTACCCATCTGCAAAAAATGTACATGTATAGGATGCATGTATAGCTTAAATAAATAAAGCATAATATGTATAAAATATTCATTTTGCTATACCTTGTCGGACAATAAGCTACGAGAGAAGGAAGACTGTTACGCAAATCTTTTCACTCTACATCTGCAATTCTTTAAACTGTGCTATACGTTTAGGAGAGTCGCGTATAAAGTTGATTGTATCTTTAATCATTCCAATAAAATTTCTTGCACCTTCGATCCCGTCTTGAACAACAAGGTTAAGGTTGTGGGTATTGCAGTGTACAAATAAGGCTCGCGGCTCTTCCTACCGTATTCGTGATTGCAATCCAGAAATTCAGCATCATATATGACTAGGAAAGAATAATATGTACTCTCAAATTTAAATAATATATAATATAAAATTTGAAATACGGTTGATATTCCGGGTGGGTCATTTAACCACCCTTAGAAATCCGGGTGGGTAGTACTAACCGCACTACCCATATTATCCGCCGCATCTGATTGTTCAGAGCTTACACGCTGTATTTGCTCACTCTAGTTAATTAGATTTAGATTTAGTTTTTGCTTAGTGTCTACCTTAATCCTTACGGAGGTAGATGGCTCAAATATAAAATAATTAGTCGTGAGAGAAATACCCATATTAGTTGGATCTTATAATACCAAGGTAGCAGGTACCGTATAAATAAGATTGATGGTGGCTTATATAGATGAGTCCTCGCTATTGAGGTTGACTTACTGCGTAATTTAGTACTATGCTTAACCGTAGGCTCTGCATATTGTTAAGGTAGCAGCAGAAGCATGTAAGTCCATAAGATGTTACGCTTTTGTAGCAATAATATATTAAAAGCAAGTAAGGCGAAGTTCTTTAGCGTTCGAGCAGTTTTATAGAAAGTTCGATTACAGTCAGTTACATTTCTTGTATATGTACCTAAAATTTCAAAAATTAAATTAAAATTTTGATAATAAATTGAGTTGGGCGATATATCGATATATCAGTAGTTCTATATAATAGATAGATGCCTTAGTACGTTTCTCTCGTGTTTTATCGAGCTTTTTATTAAGAAAGCATTTATTTTAATTTACATCATTCTATTATGTCAAACGTAGGGTGTTTAAAGAAATAACTCAGCGATTATAGGTAGGGTGTATGCAAATCACTTTCTCTAACCAAATGATTTAGTTAGTATATCTACGCCTTAGGGATTTTTTTCTTTTTTGTTCACCATTCTTTCTTTTCTGAATTTCCTTATTTCAAATATACTTTTAAGATTTTCTTTCATTATTAGCATATACTATATATTCACTTTATAATAATTTCATTAGAATTAACTTTAATTAAACATTTATTTGTATAGAATGAATCCATGATTATATGTATATTTTTTCGAAAATGTCTTGAGCTAGGACTCTCAATTATAACGTAAAAATGAAATGCTGAACGCCTTTATTTCTCCTTTCACTTTCCTGCAGCCCTCTCACATGATGGTCGTCTAGATCCACTACGCTCTCTCTTTTCAGGTCTAAAAGGGATACTGTTCAATATCGCCCGCAGTATCGTAGGGTGGTTGGGGCAACGGCGATGGAAGGCAGAACATCTGCGCCTTCCCACGGGATGTAGGTAAGTGATGTAAGAGTCCCTTCAGGACCGAATGTGTGCCGGAGTTTTTTTTTTGTAAGTAGGCACGATTTTTTTTTGTATGTGGCAGGCGGCTGCGGCATGTTTTCGTGGAACCTCCCCACACTCTCCGCCAATAGCCGAGGCGAGGTAGGGTGCCGCTCTGCAGTCAAAGCTGTCCGCTGAGTGATCTGTCGGCTTATGCTGGCAGTCGGGACTTCACGTGCAAGCCAAATCAGTCAACATAGTTCCATAACAAAAATGGCGCCCAACGCGGGGCCACCTTAGTTGGACTTCGGTGGTCTAAGTATAAATTTAACTGGGGACTCGGACTTAGAGTGATATGATCATCTGGTATCTGCTAGTTGATTGACCTCAAGTCTCGTATCCAGCAGAAGTTATATGTGAACCTGGGTCTAACTGGTTTGCTATTAGTAAATGTTTCTGTAGAGTAACGTTAAAGTTTTAGAGTTTATGAAAGTTTTTGCGGTTTTTGATTTGAGAATTTTGGTATTAAAATATAGTAACGTTTTTGAAAGATTTTGAGAGTGTAAGTTCGACTTTAGGTTTGACTTTCGTCAAGCCTCAAGTCTGGTTGGTTGATTTTTTTGAATTTTTTTGGATTGATCTTTCCCGCTGGCCTTCTGCCATGGAAGTGGTAGCTCTAAGATCACATTAAATTTTTGTTTGAGCTCTCACGGAAGAAGACTAGCTGGATATGATGATCAGGTGAAGAGGAGAGAAAGAGTTTTCGGAAGATGGAAGTGATGCTGGAGATCTTCAGTAATCAGGAGTTGGCATACTGCTAAGTCCCTGGCTGAAGAATCGCTAGTAACATTTTCAGTCTTTGATATCTACAACTCTACTCTTCCCAGATTTCTGTGAGAACGCAAACTTTTCTTCATGCACACATTCACGTCGCTTGCTTACATCCTTACTTCTGACCTGATTAGGTAGACATTCATTTTGTGGGTTAGCTCCTGGAGAGCGAAGGAGGAAACCCCTATCAAATTTTTCTTGATTCTGAACATCCGAGCTATTCCACGAGCTGGTTAGACTATTAGCTATATCACACTAACTTTACGATATTTTTAGTGACTTTGAATTTTTTTTTTGTCTTTTGAACTTTTGGATTTTCGTCGACTTTCTTTCCACACGCTATCGCTTAGAGTATACATCCAGTAGTTGTTGAGATTATTTTGAATTGTTGGGTAGCAACCTTGGAGTTGCCGGATATTGTGTATAGTAACATCAACCTTGAGTTGATGCAAAGCTTTTAGTATTTGGAATTGAAATACTGTGTCGTTTTGGCTCATCCTCAACAGTAGATACTTTTACTCTTTCAAATATTCGTGGTCCAATCACCCTTGCGTGGTCTTCAGAGAAATCAAAATTGTTCCATAATGGCTACAGTGCCAATAACACCGCGAGCAACTGACGTACCGATACAGGTGCCTGAGAAGTGCTCCATCTGCCAGGAGGTAGACTGGTCAGGTAAGAGGAAGCCAGTGAAGACAGTTTGTGGACATGTTTATCACAAATCATGTCTGAAAACTTGGATTGGACAGCAGTCAAACTGTCCGAACTGCAGATTCCATCTCACTCAGTATGACTTTACTGAGTATACAGGTGCTGCCCCGAAAAAGACCCCCCCGAAGCCTGCTAGTCAGGATCCTCGAACGGCAGGACCCATGTTCGATTTGCAGCCACCAACGAATCAGCAAGTAAACCGTGAATCTTTGTCCATAGGGAGACCAAACTTGCACTCTATGACATTTTCACATCCGAGTTCCCGAATGAGCAGCCCACTACTTAACGCTCAGAGTCAGAGGTCAGCAGCGACTGATGCCCTGCTGGCAGGTCTGCACATACAGCTGCAGGCATTGGTTCGCGAAGGCCTCGAGCAGAGCCTAAATACCCTGCGAGCGGTACTAGCAACTAGCTTTAGCCAGAAAATCTCAACTCCGAAGCCACCAGTCGACTTTTCACGGCCACCTCCTTCTGTGGGTGGACCGATACTACCGCACGATTTCAACGACACGCATAAGCAGTCGTTTAACAGACCGTCATCATCTCTTGGCCAGCCTCTTGACCAGCCTAGAATAAATCCTTTCCAATCTCCACCAGCTCCATCTCATCGCATCCCACGGAGCCTAGGACAACGACGCTCTGGCAGCCCCGTCCGAAGTTTGGAATATATCCTATAGTGGCGACAGCTCTCGACTTTCTGCCGACGAGTTCGTGTTCAGAGTGGAAGCATTAACTTACTCGGCCTTAGACGGAGATTTTGATCTCCTAGTACGGCACATGACAACCTTGCTTTCTGGTCCAGCGATGGACTGGTACTGGTCTCTCCTGAGGCAGAGCTCCACGCCTTCGTGGGAATATGTAAAGACAGCTCTGTTGACTGAATGGGGAGTACCGAATGATGACCTCAAAGTCAAGGTCCAGCTGATGTTGAGAAAACAGAAAGCAGGGGAGTCATTTGCTACGTACCATCAACACCTGGTACATCTGCGAGATCAACTGCAAAGTCCTTTGGCGGACGGAGAGTTTTTAGCGATCGTGAAGTCAAATCTGCTTCCAGACATTCAGCAGAGAATCTGTTTATATCCCACTAACACCATCCACCAACTACGGAGTCTCGTGACTCAAATACAGGCTACACAGCAGCGAATCGCGACAGCGGGCAGCTGGAATACTTATCGTAGCCCAAGAGTCAGCGAGGTGGATGAGTCTCGTCCGACAGATGCTGAACAGCACAGGTCACCTGAAAGCAGTGAGGAAGCCGTCATACTATCTGCTTTTACAGCACCCCAGAACATTATCTGTTGGAACTGTGACCAGCCCGGTCACTTTTACCAAGACTGTCGGCAGGAAAGACAAGTCATATTCTGCTATGGATGCGGACGCAAAAATGTCTTCAAGCCCGACTGCAGCCAGTGCCGACAGAAAAACCTGAGACAGGTCGGGAATACTACCACCTTTTCTCGACCAGTTTCCACGTCCCGAACGATAACTGCAATGAACACTCCAGCCCATGACACTACTAGACACTTCTTTGGAAGAGTCTTTAATTTTTGATCTCCCGATAACACTGACAGCACCATTAGCTGACAAGGTTACTGAGCAGGAGATTGGCCCTCCTGCCATTTATGTACTAAAACGGCCACCAAGCTCTGTTATGAGGAGTGATCGTGGGCCTGTTTTACATCCGCTGACGTCGTATCATGCGCGTCTGCAGAATTATAATACCGTGAGAGACCGTATCTTCTCCTCAGTCTCGGAGTTAGCTGACATTATGTATCCTGACCTGGATTTTAGACCAAGAAAGAAACGATCAACCGTTCGTTGGCGGGAATACTGTCGACGGATGAGACAGGAAAGAAAAAAATGGCACAGATTTCCGTGTCGATGCCAGACGACATTCGACCGTATGGCGAAGTAAAACTGCTCGGTCGAACTGAGACTGGATTACTTGATAGTGAAGCAGGTTCCTGGGCTCACACAAGCACTATATCTAGCAATAGACCTCTGGCGTCTATTTGGGTTGGCTACAGATGCTCTGGGTATAGCTGCTGAAGTGATGACAAGCCTATTAGCTGCCTCAGACACTTTCTTTCAAGACAACCAACGTCTTGAAGCCACGAAACAGCTTTTTCCTTCCTTCGACTCTTTGAGCTTAGGAAAAACATCTCTTGTCACTCACAAGGTTGAGACAAACGATGCAACTCCGATAAAAGAGAGGTTTTATCACTAGGTGTGACAGCGGAGAGCCAGAGTCCTTGGAGGAAGTCTGGAAAGTTTCGGCCTTGTTTTGGAACCAGGAAGGTCAACTCCGTTACTAAGTAGCACGCCTGTCCGCTGCCGCAGATAGATGCACTTCTTAGCCGACTTCCTCCGAAAAAGTACATTACAAGCCTGGACTAGGAAGACGCTTGTTGGCAGATCCCACTAGACGCTGATTCCAGAGAAAAGACCGCATTTACTGTACCTGGTCATCCTCTCTATCAATACACCGTGATGCCATTCGGCTTATGCAAAGCTCCACTAACTATGTGCCGCCTTATGGATGAAGTCCCGTTCGATCTTCGTGAGAATATTTATTAAGACTCTCATCAGACTTTGACTCTCATCTCATTTTACTATCTCGCGGAGCGGATTGTTTGAGGAAAGCTGATCTCGCTATCAACGTTGAGAAGAGTAAGTTCTGCATTACGGAGCCAAAATACTTGGGTTTTATTGTCCGAGGAATAACAGCTGACCGCGATATGATTTCAGCCATAGGTATGGCGGGATTGTATCGATGATTCATGCCGAGCTATGCTGATCTCACTACGTCCGTTACATACACCTTGAAAAATCACAGTCAGTTCCAATGGACACCTGAAGTCCTGACGTCTCTGGGCTCATTGAAGCAGAAACTTACTTCTGCTCCGTTGTTCGAACCAAATTGCTTCGAATATATATTATAACCGATAACTTCTGAAAAGAAAATATCCTGAAAACAAAGCATCAAAATTCTTAGTAAAATTAAATCTAATTTAATCACTCTCAATCAAAACACAGATACCCAACCCAACATAGCCATGCATTTATCATCTTCATAGCATATTGCACAAATACAACATAAAAGTATAGCCTCATTGAGCAAATTAATTTAAAATTATTATCAAAAAAACCATTCCTGAAGAGGGATCATATTACAAAAATATCATGCTAAAATTGAGATCTGAAAAGAAAATAAATTCAATCTAATTACAATTTTCATAAAAATAGGTACAACATCTATCAAAAGCATGTGTTGTCATGTAACATACAATGCATGGCACAAATACAATCAAATCAAGCAGATCAATTTGCAACTCTAGCATTATCATCATTATAAGTACCATCGAACGGGAATTTCTTCTCTACGTGATACGAAATAAAATTTTTGCAAATATAATTAATTTAACACAGCAGCATGTGAAACTCTAAATTTCTTGTTGCTATGCATTTTTGTTCGTTGCTAGGCAAATTTTATCGCTAGTACCGTAAGAGCACAGCTGCATTGCCAATTCTTGTAATCATGCGCCGCTGCTACTCTATCAGTGGTGTCGTGTGCAAGCAAGGGCTATATAAACGACAAGCTGACTGATCTCGACCTCTTTTTGTACTTGGCATCGCTTGGGGTAAGTTGGCTGTGTAGGGACTAACATTATATCGGGTATCGACTGATATTTCACTTCTAACAATTAACAATTATTTCTGGTATCGACGGGAATAAACGCATCTTAATTCGGGTCTCGACTGAAGTTAAGATATTTACTAATAATTATTTCTGGTATCGACGGGAATAAACACATCTTAATTCGGGTCTCGACTGAAGTTAAGATATTTTCTAACAATTATTTCTGGTATCGACGGGAATAAACACATCTTAATTCGGGTCTCGACTGAAGTTAAGATATTTACTAATAATTATTTCTGGTATCGACGGGAATAAACACATCTTAATTCGGGTCTCGACTGAAGTTAAGATATTTTCTAACAATTATTTCTGGTATCGACGGGAATAAACACATCTTAATTCGGGTCTCGACTGAAGTTAAGATATTTACTAATAATTATTTCTGGTATCGACGGGAATAAACACATCTTAATTCGGGTCTCGACTGAAGTTAAGATATTTTCTAACAATTATTTCTGGTATCGACGGGAATAAACACATCTTAATTCGGGTCTCGACTGAAGTTAAGATATTTACTAATAATTATTTCTGGTATCGACGGGAATAAACACATCTTAATTCGGGTCTCGACTGAAGTTAAGATATTTTCTAACAATTATTTCTGGTATCGACGGGAATAAACACATCTTAATTCGGGTCTCGACTGAAGTTAAGATATATACTAATAATTATTTCTGGTATCGACGGGAATAAACACATCTTAATTCGGGTCTCGACTGAAGTTAAGATACTTACTAACAATTATTTCTGGTCTCGACGGGAATAAACGCATCTTATTTCGGGTCTCGACTGAAGATAAGATAACACTTTAAGCCAGGTCTCGACTGACTTAAAGAATATTATCTCGGGTCTCGACTGAGATAATTTTTTACTAACAATTATTTCTGGTCTCGACGGGAATAAACGCATCTTATTTCGGGTCTCGACTGAAGATAAGATAACACTTTAAGCCGGGTCTCGACTGACTTAAAGAATATTATCTCGGGTCTCGACTGAGATGGTATCTTACTAACATTAACACTTTATTTCTGGTCTCGACGGGAATAAAGAATTGTTGTAACCAATGGTTAGAACAAAGGGTCTTAATATTAGCTTAAAGCCAACCCTCAAGCGTCAAGTTGTAGATCGGTGAGTACCAGTCACTTGTAACAAAATAATATTTATTCATATATCTATTTTATTATATATTTACTCATATATATATATTTACATATTCTACACTTCTTGTGCATATTTATCAAATATTATAATTTATCTTTATTCGATATTAATTTTACACATTTATATTTATATGTATTACTCTCTTAACGATTTTATATTGCAACTATTCTGCCAATAAGTGTTTTCAGTGTGATAACAAATTCTCTGACCCAAAACTTATATATTGAGTTTTATCCCAAACAACTTTTCTTGATAATCGTAAATTCTAAATCTGTGATAATAAGTGTTTTCTAGTGTGTGTGGATCTCTGACCTAATATCTCATTCCATAATCTGATTTTAATATAATTAGTGAGCAATCTTAAGAAATAAGTGTGAAAAGTTATTGAAAGTTAAACGTAGTGAACAGTGTATGTTTTGATAAGAGATTCGACCACTGACCTTGATCCAAATTTACCAGTGCATCCATTTCAGTTTCACTAAGTTCAAATTTGCGTGTACGTTCTACAAACGGACAGTACACCGTTGTTAGTGACTCTAGACTTCACCAAGCCGTTCGTTATTCAGTGCGATGCGAGCCAAGAAGGTATTGGGGGAGTGTTGTTGCAACTAGATGACGATGGCCCCGAGAAGCCGATAGCCTACGTCTCGATAAAGTTGAATTTAGCACAAAGAAAATACACCGTCAAGAGCAAGAATGTTTAGCAGCAATGTTAACTGTACTAAAGTTCCGACTCTTCATCGAACTTATGCATTTTAAGATACTTACCGATCATATGAATTTGAAATGGCAGATGTCTCAAAAAGAGGTCAGCGGTAGACTTTCTCGGTTGAGTTTGAAGCTTCAAGGTTTCGACTTCACCATTAAGCACAGAAAAGGAAGCCTGAACGTCGTTCCTGACGCTCTGTCACGGATTCACTGTGACAGCTTCTCACTATCTGAAGATCCTGGTTCGGAAGTTGATTTTAGTTCTCCGTATTTCAACTCATTGGAATATGAGGAGCTGAGGCAGAAGGTTAAATCAGCTTCCAACAACCTAGCAGATCTCTGTGTCAAGGATGGCGTCGTTTATATTCGGACTGTTCTGAGAACAGGCGATCCAATTCAGGAGAAAGAAGCTTGGAAGTTTTGGATTCCACGACGATGCTATTTCAATGGCGCATGATCCACCACTAGCTTCGCACGGAGGTATAGGTAAATCATTGGAACGCTTAAGACGACATTTGTACAGGCCCCGAATGACAGTCGATGTCAGAAACTACGTACGCGCCTGTGACGTGTGCAAAGGAATCAAAGCCTATAATACTATCCTTAGACCACCAATGGGAGCTCAGTCTGTGACAAAAATACCTTTGAAAAACCTCTATGTTGAGTTTTTGGGTCCATATCTCAGATCTACACATAGAAATGTTTGTATACTTCTCATCCTTGACCACTTTCCAACATTCCCTATCCTAAAACCGATGAGGAAAGCATCTATGGGCATCATCTGGCAGTTCCTCGAGACAGAAATATTTCACCTTTTTGGAGTTCCGGAGACGATAGTCTCTGACAATGGAGTCCAGTTTGGCTCGGCTCAGTTTGCCAAATTGCTGGATAAGTATGTTGTAAAGCATGTGCGAACAGCAGCTAATTCGCCACAGGCTAATGCATCTGAACGAGTGAATCGGTCTCTATTGTCAGGGATTAGAGCCTACATCAAGAACGAGTATACTCGGTGGGATGAGATGCTCACTCACATTGCTAGCTCCTTCAGGAGCTCTATAAGAACTCTGAATAAACCTGTAGTGGATGTTGATGACAAACTAAGATTGATCCGTGCTACTGCGCAGAAAAATTTAAACTATGTGCTCGAGAAAGGTGCAAAAGCTTATAATCTTAGAGCTAAATCTGTCAATTTCAGAGTTGGTCAAGAAGTATACTAGAGCAATTTCCAGCAACAGATCAGTACTAAATTAGGACGCATATTTTTAAGATGTCGTGTTAAAGCCAAAAAGGAAACACTTTTTACGAGGATCAACAGGGAAAGCCGTTAGGTCTCTATCGCGCTAAAGACATCAGGCCGTGTTTGCTGAGTACTATAACCGAGAAGTCTGCTAGACTCACTGATATATATCTTTCAATCCTGGTAGCGCTAAGGCATCCAGCCTGATTAACTAGTAGCTACAGGATACCAATGTCCCTCTTAGGAGCCTCCCAGCCTAGCGGGCGGTATACCTCTTGTCAGTAAATACATTTTTCACCCTCCCTCGTTTGACAATGCGTCAAGACCCCTCCCATATGGTACTCAACGGAGTCTACACTGACCTTGGAGTTCCAATTTAAGCTTTTCTTTGTAAAATTCAATTCCGCTGTGCTTGCACACTATGTGCGGAATTTTAACTTTATAGAGACTCGATCTGTGTGTGGTAAATTGGAGGCGCACCCTCGGATGAGTGTTGCTCTGAGGTCGGAAGGAGATGTCAAGAGCGGAGGAGGCTCTGCAATCGCTTGCTTTGGTTGCAGATTCTCCGACTCATCTCGGTGAAGAAGGGCAGAGGGCGCTGACCGACTGGTTTTTTTTGGTTGTTAGCCTGTGTCATTTTCACTATGCTGCCATGTGTGACTTAGCTACATGAACGCCATCGAATTGAGACAAGCGCTCGGAAGGAAAAAAAAGCGAGAGGACGAGCATTTCCTTATACTTTTTGTCTGTCTGTTAAAATTGGAGGCTGCTGAAACTGGACAGTGAAGTTTTGTTTTAACATCGTTCTGAAAAAAAAATAAGTAAGAAAACAGAGATAAGCTCTCCAAAGTTTAACTAAAATATCATAGTTCCGACAAATCGTAACCAACAAGATTTTTTTTTAATTTGAAGAACAACTGGATGATTCACTGATTGAACCGATATAAAGCGATCCGCAGGACGTGTAAAAATCAAACCCGTAGAAATAGCAAGTAAAGTAAATAGCAGGGCAAAATCATCAGAGGGGCTATTGTAAAGTCTTAACTTTAAAGATCATATGTGCGCGTGCATGTGTGTGTATGTGTGCATATGTGGGTATATGTGGGTGTGTTTATGTGTGGGTGGGTGTGGGTGTGCATGTCGCAGGCCTGAGTGCGACCTCCCCTTTCACCACACATCTTCCTCTCCTAGTATTTGGTTATATCGGGTGGTATTACACTATCGGCGTAAAGTCTTTTAGCATTTCATGAATTGACTAAAAATTTTAGACACATAATGTAAAAAGTGGCTAAGTCAAAACCGGTACACTATCTGCCTACTTTTCATGAAGTGCCTAGACTTTTCGTGAAGTACTGAGTTACGTCAAATGTCTACGACATATATATATGTATAACGGAGTGGTAAGCAGATCCGTGGGATTCCACAGCTTCAGCGTGAGACTCCGCAGATCTGGCGCAGTATTCCAGGTTTACCAGTGGCGGAGCGACATTTACAATATGTGATGTATCTAAATTAATTATTATCCGAAAATCTAGCGACGGCCTTTTCACCATTTATTTTATCTTCTTGTAAAGAAGCAAAAGGGACATTCGCGACGACAAATCTAGAGATGTACAACATGGGTATGGTACAGGCAGACGACAGCACCGCTTCCACACCGGCAGATTTTTACTATAATTTCAAAAAGAAGAGGATTTAATTAAAAATTTTATTACGGCATTAGTTGTAACTCATTTAGAAGTCAGCTTAAAAAATTTCAGTTAATCTTAGCCTATGCTCAGTATAGCTTAACCTAGAAAATAAGGAAAAGGGAACTAAACAATTTTTAGAGAGTCATGGCCTCAAAAGTCATTCCAAAATCTGATGTCTTTGACAAATAGAGGTATTATTCGCAAAACGTTGACGTCATCCAGCCATTTTCAGTGGTTTTCATGAATAAGCCCGCGTAAACGTTAAAAATTCAAATTATTAGCATTCCGCAATATGCTTAAGACCCAAGTATATTTTTTCTAGATCACGAAATTTACATAGCAATTACCATTAGTGTCATAATCTTGAAGTGCTAGAGAGAAAAGAAATATGAAATATATTTAATGTCATTTGTAATAGTGGCAGCGAAGCATCTAAGGGGCGTTTCTTCGATGGATCCTCAACGAAAATAAAACTGCAAGTGCTACTATATAATTTTAATTAAAAAGAAAAAAAAACATTAAACAGCGCTTAATTAAAAAGGAAAAAAGGGGGGTAGCTTTAGAAAGAACGTGCCGTTGCCTTGATCGAATGCGGGAATCAGAACAATTTACTATGGTCTTACTGATAAGCGCGTTCTTGAACGATTAATTATGCTAAATGTGTACCTCGCCAAATTAAATAGTTGTTGAAAATATACGTTGAATTTAATTTTGATTTAGATTCCGTTTCTTGATAGGGTTACTCATCATCGTTATTCTTAATTTTTGTCCGTAATTTGTACATGTCCTAGGTACATAGCCTTTATTTTTGTTTTAAATGAATTCACACCTTGGTTTCGCTATGAACTTTAGAAGTATACTTTTGATTCCTAGTTATATAGTATTAAACACATTATTGGCGCACAACGTGGGCCCCCATCGCGATAGAATTTTCATCGTAGTACCAAGCATTCATACGCTAATGTAGAAAGAGGCAACATTGTATAAGTCCATTATAAATAAAGTTTGCTATCAAAAAGTGGAAGTGACCGTTATCAGATTTGGAAGATTTAACGCTAACCCGCTAGACAAAAAACCATTTCATTGTTATGAAGTACAAAAGCATCATACATATTCAATTAAAACTCCTTCATAATTTAATCTCATTGGACTAAGCGGGCGAAAATCTTTTAAGTTTGTTGTTGTACATCCTAGTACAAGAAGGGTTCTGGAGATAGTCTTAAACTGACTATCGGGAACTTGTACTCACTTTTCGATTTGTCGCTAGAGGCCTTACCTTTGGTAGGGGGAACCTCTAGTTTCAGATCTCTTTTTTTTTTTAAACACAACAACTTTTTTAATAAAATAAAACCTTTATTTTTATTATATGAACACAAATTTTTTAGTTTTTAAACAAAAATACTTTTTTTACGAAAATACGTGAACAATACTTCTCGGTGCAAATACTTCTCATGTGAAAATACTTCTCAATACGTCTGAATACCTCTGAATACCTCTGAATACTTCTGATTTTTCCTATCCCGATACTCGTCTTTTTATACCCTAGATGAAATCTAAGGGGTATACTAAGTTTGTCATTCCGTTTGTAACACCTCGAAATAATGATGGTAGAGCAAAATGGATTGGACACCCATTCATAATATTAAAAGTTATTTTGATTTTTGCATGTCCGTCTGTCCGTCCGTCCGTCCGTCCGTCCGTGCGCACGATTACTCGAGAACGCGTATACTTAGAGAGCTGAAATTTTGTACATGGACTTTAAAAAAAAAAAGTAAAATTAAGTTCGAAAATGAGACAAATCGGGCAACCCCTTCGTAGGGTTGCCATATAAAAATTTTGTTTTCCGCTATATATTTGGACACTGCCTGAGAACACGACGACGTAGAGAGCTGAAATTTCGTACATGATATTTTTACTATATTAGCAATTAAAATGTTTGAAATGGATTAAATCGGGCAAATCCTTCTTGGTGTTGCCATATAAAAATTTAAGTTTTTTACGTATTCTTTGAAAACGATAAGTCCAAGACATTTTTATTGTACTAAAAACCTCTGCAGAATACGAAATCCTATAAAATTGATTATAATCATTTTTTCTGTGCGACAAACCGTTCTAGAAATATATGCGAAAAACAACTTCAAAATCAAACTTGAATAGATCGGTGACCATACGAAATTTAATACGGGCATTCATCTAGGGTATCATAAGAATTGGTCTTAGACCAACTCTAGCTTTTTTACTTGTTATTTAATAAATTAACATGGGGTGATACTCCCTTCCACATGAATCTATTTTTCTCACGGCAGGCAGAATAATTTATTTGGGGCAAAGGTAATATATCTTGGCTTGCAATTCATTGATATTGATCAGAAATGCTTAGTTTCCATTTCTTTGCTTTTATTGATCAATATCAATAACTGGGTACCCAAATAGGTACGCACATAAATATTAAAGTTTATTGCCTTGGGGCAATGACGTAAAATTTAGAATTTCCCCAGGTCACACGATGGACTTTCATCTTAATCGATCGCAAATTCCAAGCGCCGTATAGGCATCAAATTGCAGGAGATGCAATAATTCTGGATATTTGGACACACGTCAAGAAGTACCTTTTGTTTGATACGATCGAGAAATTTATATGTACGAATGTACATACGTTTATAAATTTTGGTAGCCGAGAAAAGTAATTGAAATTTATATATGTAGCGATGTACATATGTTTGTCATTTTTTTGTGACTGAGGAAAAGGTGATTGAAATTTATATATGTACGAATGTACATATGTTTATCATAATCGTGGCGTGAAGAGTTGCAACTGAAAATGTATATACGTAGCGATGTACATATGTTTATCATTTTCTTGGCTTGAAGAGCTATGCATGTACGATGTACATATGTTTGTCATTTTTGTGACTTTTAGGAAGGTAGGTATGAGAATTTGATTATTTGGTGAGCCTATAGTGAATTCATGTGGTTGGTGATTCTTGTGAATTGTATGTAGGGTAAGGTTATGATATGCAGATTCATAACACCTTCCCCCTGAGAAAAAAAAATGAGCATTCTCGTAGAGAAAAAAAATTTTTTGAGTATCGAAATAGGTGTTTACAACTAATAGATATATGTTTATATATAAGAAAATTTTAATTATAATTGGTTGCATTCATTACTTAATGAGTGGTTGACTATCCCTATAAGTGGAAGACTTATGTTATGTATATGTGTATAATGATTATAAATTTGTCAGGTTCTATATTAAATGTATATACAGTTTGAGTAATTTCTCTTTCTTTAATTAAAACATTTGTGGTTTCTATTTACTAAGTTGTTACATTAGGTTTTCTCTTGGGTTTATAAAAATATTTCTTAGTTTTATATGTATATACATAACTAATGAAAGAAAATTTTTGGGTAATTTCTTTTGCTTGACTAATATTCTTCCCAATTGATATCTTATTTTAGATTCTTATATATTTTTTTCCTTTTTTTATTTTAGTGGGAATTAGTGATTATCTTAATGTGTAGTTTTAGTTAGAGGATTTTTATTTCTTTTTACATTTTTGTTTTCGTTATCTTCCTCTACTTGATCTGACTCGTTTTCCTGAATTTTTCCTAGGGCAGGTTTAGATTTAATGAATTTTATAGTGACCTTTATAAGTATTAAGGAACTGATGATAATTATTATTATGTAAACTAAGACGTATTGATGAACGTCATGAGGGGTAACCTCGTGTAGTTTGGAATTTTCAGAATTCTCAAGTGTTATTATGTCTTTACTTAACTCGAAAAGTGCTTGTTGATTGTTATTTGTAAATTTTGATAGTTCTAGGGATACTATCACTAAGGGGTAGTTTGTGCTCTACCGGAGTGATCATTGAGATATTAGCCGAAGGTATGTAGAATTTGTTTACAACGTTTGATTTCTCTGTATGACTGTATATCATTAATTCTTCGTTTCGTATTTAGCATGGGGGAGATATTTCCAGTATTCCGTTACCTTTTAGTTCTAGGGGTTCGGTGTTATGACCACAGATGTTATCTACTGTTAGTGGTTTACTTAGGCTGAAGAGCCATTTATTCGGGTTGGTTAGTTGTATCCATAGGGTAGATGTTTCTATGCTGTGAACCTTGCATGAAGGTGGAATTCTGGTTGCATACTTTAATAGTTTGATCTCGCATTGATTTTGTTTGGAGTTTGTACCGCGAATAGGATGCGTAATACGGCATAGATATGTGTTGTGTGCATGAATCAAACAGTTGTTGAAATCGTTATTGTTCATAGGGTAATACTTGTCCTTATTTTGGGTGATTACTAGGTAGTCGGGTGCAGGTTTAATGAAGAGAAACGAGTTATTGCATGGAACTGGGAATGGAGTGACCTTGAATGCTTGGAAAACCGCACTTGGTGGTAGTGGAATTTTTACTTCAATAATTATTTGATTGTGAATTTTGTTAGTGCTTGTTTGGCTTATCTTGTAAAGATCTATGAGCTTGTTTTCAGCTGAAGCTGTGGGTAAGGAAGTTTCGGCGGGGAGGTTTTTTCGAATTATGGTTAGTACTTCCTCATGTTGGTGAGGAGTTATGACTAATGGGTTTGGTTTTCCGTGTTTTATGTCTAGCAACATTTCTATTATCGCTTTGAGTGAGTTTTGGTATCTCATAAGAGATAAAGTAATGGTCGATATGGTGCTCTCGAGCTCTAATTCTGTGAGGCTGACGTTTATTGTTTTAATTGCTTGGGTTATTTTATTTGCTTTGTCTTGAAGGTTGCTGAATTCGAGATGGATATCAATAGTGGATTTATTATACAAATTTACTGTTTTGTCGACGGTTAAAGTTTAGGCCTTTAAGAACTCCAGAAGGTGATCTTCATTATCTTTAAGGAGGTTTATTTGCTCGTCATAATGCTTTGCGTCGGCTTCGTCTAAGGTTCCGAATAGGGTTTTACTTAGGCTACCAATGGCATTTATTAGTCCTCGACGGCTTCTTTTTTGTTGAGGGTTAATTATTTCAGCGTTCTGATCTACGTCCTCTAGAATTAATTTTAAGTTATTTACTTGGGTTCTGCAATGATTAATGTTAGAGACTTTCTTTGTGTTAAGAAGAAGACAGATCTTCTCTACTTCATTAACTTGGACTTTTAAAATAGTTAATTCGTAACTAAAACTTCCTAGATCGTAATACGTTACAAGTTTCCAGTTTGTACTATATAGTTGGACGTTGCCAGATTCTTCGAAGTAGATTCCTGTAAAGGTTGTCACTACGGTTCCGTTGATCATTCCGATAAGTAAGGTCAGAGTTATTATGAGGCTGATCATCTTGCCTGTAGAAGAATTGACTATGTTTTAGTCTATGAACAATTTTAGATGATTATTGTAGATTTCTTTGTTTTTATTTCCTATACGGACGATAGAATTTTCCGAGGAGACTGCATCTATTACTTCGTAAGGGCCTTCCCATAGAGGAGAGAGTTTATTTTCTCTGGTATGATTTTTTATAAGGACTTTGTCTCCGTTAATCAATGGCTTAGGTTTACTTACCCGGTCGTAATACCTTTTAGATTTTTCTTTATGTTCGATAAGATTTCTTTTGGCTACTTTATGTAAATATTGTAGGCTTGCCTTTAATTCGTTGGCATAATTCCCATAATTATAAGAAATTTCGTGGTCCTTCTTTAGGGTGGTAGGAATTTCCGTACAAAAGTTCGTGTGGCGTGTAGCCAGTGTTTGAATGAGTTGCGTTATTATAGCCAAACATTGCGTAGGGTATCCAAGTATCCCATGTAAGTGAATCGGTGGATACGTAGTGCCTGAGGTATTCGGCAAGAGTACGGTGGCTCCGTTCTAATGCACCGTTTGTTTACGGGTGGTATGGAGTGGTTTGTAACTTGTGTATTTTCAATAGTTTACAAGTTTCGCTAAATAGTGAACTCTAGAAATTAGTTCCTTGGTCAGTTAAAATAGCTTCAGGTAAACCATGTCTACATACCATATTGGTTATGAAATGTTCGGCGACAGTTTTTGCTTCAGCGTCTGGTAAGGGAACTGCCCCTGAAAACTTAGTCAAATCATCTTGGAAGGTAAGTATGTACTTGTTATTTAAATAACTAGAAGGTAAGGGACTCACAATATCTAAGAAAAATTTTTCGAATGGTTTACTACTGGTAGATGTGATTTTCATAGGTATTTTCCGGTTTGAACTAGATTTGTGTTTTTGACACGAAGAACATTTCTTCATATAATTTTTAATATCTTTAGCCATTCCTTGCCAGAAGTAAATTCTTTTTAATTTCTTTATCGTTGTTGTTTCTCCTTGATGTCCGCCTTGTGATTACTCTGATTACTTGTTCGATTTCTTCGGGATGATTTTCCCGAGATAAAAAATAGGATTATGACTCGAATTTCAGAATTCTTTTGAACAGAGAAGCTTTAGCTTGAAATAGGAAACATTATCTTAATTTGGAATTTGAATATGGATCGTTTTATTTTTTGAGGTTAATTCTTTAAAATTTTTGAATATATCTATTACTATGTCCTGGTCAGATTGATCTTTAACTGGTAAGGGAGCTCGTCCTATTATGTATGTAATGTTCTTTTGTTTATACGTTTTTATCTCTCCCGGTGGAATATTATAATTTACAGGTAGATAAGTTTTTAATAATTTTTCTAAAGTGGTTTCTGCAGTAGGTAGAATGAAATATTTTTCTTTAATTCCACGAATGGGTAGAAGGTTATTGGAGTTTTCCTCTACTATTGTGACGTTTTGCTCATTGATTGTGGCTTCTTTTTGAGCCATTTGTTTGCTTCTTCTCATTATTTGAATATTACTATTTTCAGGAATGAGGTGGCTGAGGGCATCTGCGTTTTGGTTTGTTTTACCCGATTTATAAACGATTTTATAATTGTATTCCTCTAGTTTGATTCTCCATCTCATTAATCGAGAGGTAGGATCTTTGAGGTTCATAAGCCATGTAAGCGGCTTATGGTCGGTGCAAATGGTAAATTTCCGACCATATAAGTAGGAGCGAAATTGCGTAACGACAAATATTATTGCTAGCAGTTCTTTTTCTATGGTCGAGTATCTGGTTTCGGCTTTATTCAGGGTTCTGCTTGCGAAGCTTATTGGCTTATCATGACCGATTTTGCCCTGAGATAGCACGGCTCCTATTGCTAAATCACTTGCGTCTGAAGTGACCAAAAATTCCTGGTCAAATCGAGGATATTGCAAAATAGGGGCGGATGCAACTTTCCCTTGAGTAAGGAAAAAGCTTCCTCGGTGAAGGCGTCCCATTTGAAAAGAACGTCCTTCTTTAACAATGCCGTTAAAGGCTTGACTATTTTGCGAAGTTCGGAATAAAGCGGCGGTAACCTAGGAAAGATTTAATATCTTTATCGTTTTTGGGTACTGGATAGTTCTGAACTACTTTGATCTTAGAGGGATCTGGTATCACTCCGTTTTCAGTCACCAGGTGACCTAAATAGGCTATTTCTTTACTGATAAAATGCCATTTCTCAGGTTGTAACTTGAGATTGTGCTTGCGTAATCGTTCAAAAATGTGTTCAAGCCTAGCATTGGGTTCTGCTAGGTTGTATCCATAGATAATTATATCGTCCATGTATACAAAACATTCAAAACCTTGTAGACCAATTAGGACGTTATTCATCAGCCTTTGGAATGTGGCTGTTGCCCGGTTTAAACCAAAGGGCATTCGATTGTAATGATAATGTCGGTAGGGTGTACTGAACGCAGTTTTTTCTTTATCATTCCTATTCAAGGGGATCTGGTGAAAACCGTTAGCTAAATCTAAAGTACTGAAGTACCTTGCTTTTCCTAGTTGATCCAAAATATCTGTGATATTTGGTAAAGGGAAAGTGTCGCCGACTGTTATGTCGTTTAGGCGCCTGAAATCAACAACTACTGTCCATTTTTTATTACCTGCGGCATCAGGTTTTTTGGGTACTAGCAGTAATGAGGAGTTCCATGGGCTTGAGCTAGGACTAATAATTTCTTCGTCTAGCATTTTGTTGATTTGATTATTTATTTCCTCGCGATGAGCTTGAGGCAAACTATACGGTCTTATGTTGACCGTAGGTTTTCCAGGTAATATAGGAATTTCGTGCTCTGTAGCGTTAGTGCAAGTTAGGAAGTCTCCTTCTAGGTAAAAAAATGTCGTTATACTTACGACATATGTCTAGAATTGAGTGCGCTTCTTCCGCGTTGCAAATAGAAAGATCTATTTCATTTTTGAGTTTTTGCAATCTTTCTTTTAAAGGATCCTTGTTCGGATATAATTTTATTATATTATATTTATTAATATTTTGCAACTGAGGGCTTATGTCCATTTAATTAATTCCGACATTTTGTTCATTGTTCAGTAGGAGAATATTGGCATGACCATCCTCGTCAGGTTTGATCAGTGTATTTCCAATTATTACTCCAGATTCCAATTCTTGGTGTTTGCAGTAAAAGGTGCGTCTTGTGTTGATTTTTAATTTTGCTACTAATTGAGTACGGGCCGGTATTTCTTTACTTTCAGCTCCGACTATGATTGATTTGTTTTTCATTTGACCAGCTTGTGGTATGCACGAATTAGAATTTATTTTGCTAGCTTTTTTAGATGCTTTTGGAATTACTTTTGATTCCATTTTATTTTGTGTATGGGCCGGTATTTTTATGCTTTTGGCTCCAATCGATTTAAGTTTTTCTTGACCAGCTTGTGGTATGCATGAATTAGAATTTGTTTTACTAGCTTTTTTAGCTGCTTTTGGAATTACTTTTGATTCCATTTTATTTTTATTTTCAGGGGACACTTCGTTTAATTTTAGTATGAGAGTTTTGTTCTCATAATTAATATTGCAGGAAAATCTTTTTAGGAAATCATGACCTAATATTCCATTGTTACATACAAAATCTTGGTTGATATGTGTATACACAAAACCTTAGTGTGTATAGGACCTGAATTGGTAATTGTCAAAACAAACCCTTTTCAGAAGTTTGAACACTCTTTTCCCCGTTTTCCCCTAAAAACCCTAAAAAGCCCTGAAAAGAAAAATAGAAAAATTATAATGCTATGTGCGTATACATAATGTACACACACACAAAAGCTTGCATTCGGAAAAGTTTTCATATGCTAATCATGCTTAAAAACACAACAAGCTTATCGCTAAAAGAGTTTAAGAAATTGCATCAGCAATTTCTTCACATAATTTCACGAACAAAATATTTTTCCCAAGCGAAACGGAAAAAACAAAAGTTTAATATTGCACTTGAAAAGTGCAAAATAAGCTTTCCCGACGATGAACGCAAGAACGTTCATGCCTTTTTACACGACGAAAATCTTATCAGCGGCACACGGTGTTAAATTACAATTAAAAAAAAAGACGGTTGAACGGAATTCGTTTGGGCATGTATGGACATGTCCAATCGAAGTGATATTTTCCTTGACAAAAAAGTGCATGATAAGCACTTGTGACCCGCTGAAAGAGATTCTTGGGGGCGAAAGAAGAAAGAGTTGAGTTGGTTGTTAATAGGCGAGTCGGTTTTTTAAAGCAGTTGAGTAAAGTTGGCCTTTTTGATTTCAAGCGGTTCCGAATTTTTTTTAATGTTTGTTGTTCGTTTAGTTCTAAAAGGAAAATTATATAAAAATAGATTAAGTGAGAATTTTTTAATGTTTGCGGTTCGTTCAGTTCTACAAGGAAAATTATATAAAAATAGATTAAGTGAGAATTTTTAAAGTTTGCTGTTCGTTTAGTTTTAAAAGGAAACTTATATAAAAATAGATTGAGTGAGAGTTTTTCAATTTGCGCTGTTCGATTTGAATAAAAAATAAAAGTTATCAAAATATATTAAAGTGAGATTTTTCAATCTGCTGGAAGAAAATAAAAAGGTGGTTTACAAGAAAGCAAGCAAGTGTTATTCGAAGACTTGGATTAACAATTCCGCGACCCAGAATCAATCACAAGGTGTGCGATATATAGTTATAAATATATAACACCATCATGTTTCAATAGAAAATTGCTTTCTACCATGTGGATGTCATGTAGGAAAGATATTCCTTCTGCTTGGAAATTGCATTCCGCAGTTCCTAATGAGCATAGAGATTTTCCTGCCAATGGGTTTACCTGTATGGATTTTCCTTTATTTACGATAGTGTTACCTAACGCCGTGGTGGCCTTAAGTACTGAAATTTCAGCACCCGTGTCTATTAAAAATGTACTAGTTTCAAATGCTGTTATTGAGTTCCTGATCGTTTGAACTAGCGACTGCTGATCGGAATTTAAAGGGAGAATTATTTCTCTGTGTAGTCTTGGGGTTGAGAGTGAACATCGGCGTTTTCCGAACGTTTTCACGTATCTGAGCTTGAGTGTTTTTTGAATTGGGGTTTTGATTCCGATATTCTAGCTGCGGGTCTTATATTAGAATTATTAGTTTTTCGCTGGTTTTCGAAATTATATGACTGCCGTTGATTTGGCTGCGTGTATTGAAAGTTGTTTGTTTGCCGTTGATTTGGCTGCATATAATGGGTGTTATTTGGCTGCTGATATTGAGAATTTCCAGGTTGTTGATACCGTGGATATGAATTTTGTTGCTGGAATGTATTAGGGGGCCGCGAATTGAACAACCGTTGGTTAAACAGTCTTTTTCGGCATTCGCGTATATAATGATTTGGCGTTTTACAATACGAGCAAATCACTTTGGGGCTCTCGGTTTTGATTTTAGATGAATTACAGGTTTCTGACGTGTGACGTTTTCTGTTGCATTTGGTTGCTTCTTTGAAAGAAGAATTCTTTTGGGCTTTAGTTAAAAGACGAACTTGGTTATCTTTTAATCCGTCCTCAAAAGCTTTGAGAACCATTTTATCATTCTCAGCTACTAGCAGTCTAGTTAGTGCTGCGTCACTTGTAAGAGAAGATGTAGTTTCATCATATAAGACGAGCAATTTTCGGGCTCGGAAAGCATATTCTTTTACGTCTTCTTTTCCGTATTGTTTGAGAGAGAGGATTTCGTTCTGTATAGACAGTCTAGAACGTGTTTCTAAGAACCGATCTTGTAATTCTTCTCGCAATTTTTCCCATGTTTCGGCGTTAGAATATTTAATAACGTCGTAAGCTCTACCTATTAGTTTGGTTTTAATTATCTGTAAGAATAGGGCCTTTGCCGGTGCCGGTCCTCTTTTTGGAACATTTCGTGAATATTCAAGAACCGATGTAGCTCGCTGGAAGTTCCATCGAATTCCGGGATAAGTGATTTAGCGTCACTTAAGCTGAGCTTATCAGCCATATTTTGAGTTGTTGGAATTCTCTTTCGCGATTTCGTCCGATGGATTTTTAATCCTGGTACTAGGCTATCCCTAACACCTAGGAGTTTTTTTCGTCTCGTGAAAATGGTTACGAAAGAAACGGTGGTTTAAAAAATTTTAGTGAGAAAAGGAAATGTTTAAAAAAAATTTGAGAGAAAAAAATGTTTCAGAGAGATATTACACACTTATAGGAATAAAAAAAAAATTTGTGCGACGACATTTCTAGTTCTAAACCCCGGAGAAAATATCTCAAATTAAAATGGCCGTGACGAAACCTCTTGTACTGAAGTTCCAGAGAATTTTCTCAACCAATTGTGACGAAACTCTAGTTTTGGAGTTCCGGAGAAGTATTACACGAAGGAAAAAAAATCACTTGAGCACGTTTAAGCTAATTATAACACACTTTTTTCACTTGACACTGTGATGATAAAAGGAGGAGAGAAGAAAGAAAAATTATTTTTTTTATTTTTTGCGGAAGTCAGAAAAAGAAGTCAGATTTTCGTTTACATAAAAGGCTATATAATTATAATAGTCAAAAGGTTAAAAGTTATAAAAATTAATATAGAAATAATATAATAATATAATATAAGGAATAAGGACTATGCAAAAAAAAAATATACTAACTTAACAGTTCAGCAACTAGCGCGTTCTTTTCGTTGATAGATGATGTTAACCTCTGGAAAGCTTCGAAATCCAGGTAGCATCCGGATCGCCCTGGTTACAATAATCGTGTACTATGCTGTACAGCTCTGTTGGTGAGGTGTAGTCCTGCTCGAGTAATGTCGCTACGCTTTACTCGTACTGTCGGGGTGCTACTTCGCGCTCTTCCTCGGCTGTTGCCTCTTGGGCACTTTCAATTACCTCTATTGGCAAGCTTGCAATTCGCACCCAGTCAGCGTCTGCGAATTCCTGTTCTTCCGGAATAAAAACGTTTACGAGTCCGGGAACTATGTCAGAGTCTTGTGCTATGATATCTGGATCTGTTCCTGGCCAGCACATGTGATCGGTTTTCGGCGGGTTGGTATTTAGATTTTTAGGTCTTACAAACCAAAATCTTCACCGCTGCCACCAATTTTTATGTTGTATTTCCTAGTACAGCAAGGGTTTTGGAGATAGTCTTAAACTGACTATCGGGATCTTGTACTCACTTTTCGATTTGTCGCTAGAGGCCTTACCTTTGGTAAGGGGACTCTCTAGTTTCATATCTCTTTCTTTTTAAAAACACAACAACTTTTTTAATAAAATAAAACCTTTTTTTTAATTATGTGAACACAACTTTTTTAGTTTTTAAACAAAAATACTTTTTTTACGAAAATACGTGAACAATACTTCTCGGTGCAAATACTTCTCATGTGAAAATACTTCTCAATACTTCTGAATACTTCTGAATACCTCTGAATACTTCTGATTTTTCCTATCCCGATACTCGTCTTTTTATTTAATAAATTAACATGGGGTGATACTCCCAAAAATACAAAATATTTTTCCCAAGCGAAACGGAAAAAACAAAAGTTTAATATTGCACTTGAAAAGTGCAAAATAAGCTTTCCCGACGATGAACGCAAGAACGTTCATGCCTTTTTACACGACGAAAATCTTATCAGCGGCACACGGTGTTAAATTACAATTAAAAAAAAAGACGGTTGAACGGAATTCGTTTGGGTATGTATGGACATGTCCAATCGAAGTGATATTTTCCTTGACAAAAAAGTGCATGATAAGCACTTGTGACCCGCTGAAAGAGATTCTTGGGGGCGAAAGAAGAAAGAGTTGAGTTGGTTGTTAATAGGCGAGTCGGTTTTTTAAAGCAGTTGAGTAAAGTTGGCCTTTTTGATTTCAAGCGGTTCCGAATTTTTTTTAATGTTTGTTGTTCGTTTAGTTCTAAAAGGAAAATTATATAAAAATAGATTAAGTGAGAATTTTTTAATGTTTGCGGTTCGTTCAGTTCTACAAGGAAAATTATATAAAAATAGATTAAGTGAGAATTTTTAAAGTTTGCTGTTCGTTTAGTTTTAAAAGGAAACTTATATAAAAATAGATTGAGTGAGAGTTTTTCAATTTGCGCTGTTCGATTTGAATAAAAAATAAAAGTTATCAAAATATATTAAAGTGAGATTTTTCAATCTGCTGGAAGAAAATAAAAAGGTGGTTTACAAGAAAGCAAGCAAGTGTTATTCGAAGACTTGGATTAACAATTCCGCGACCCAGAATCAATCACAAGGTGTGCGATATATAGTTATAAATATATAACACCATCATGTTTCAATAGAAAATTGCTTTCTACCATGTGGATGTCATGTAGGAAAGATATTCCTTCTGCTTGGAAATTGCATTCCGCAGTTCCTAATGAGCATAGAGATTTTCCTGCCAATGGGTTTACCTGTATGGATTTTCCTTTATTTACGATAGTGTTACCTAACGCCGTGGTGGCCTTAAGTACTGAAATTTCAGCACCCGTGTCTATTAAAAATGTACTAGTTTCAAATGCTGTTATTGAGTTCCTGATCGTTTGAACTAGCGACTGCTGATCGGAATTTAAAGGGAGAATTATTTCTCTGTGTAGTCTTGGGGTTGAGAGTGAACATCGGCGTTTTCCGAACGTTTTCACGTATCTGAGCTTGAGTGTTTTTTGAATTGGGGTTTTGATTCCTATATTCTAGCTGCGGGTCTTATATTAGAATTATTAGTTTTTCGCTGGTTTTCGAAATTATATGACTGCCGTTGATTTGGCTGCGTGTATTGAAAGTTGTTTGTTTGCCGTTGATTTGGCTGCATATAATGGGTGTTATTTGGCTGCTGATATTGAGAATTTCCAGGTTGTTGATACCGTGGATATGAATTTTGTTGCTGGAATGTATTAGGGGGCCGCGAATTGAACAACCGTTGGTTAAACAGTCTTTTTCGGCATTCGCGTATATAATGATTTGGCGTTTTACAATACGAGCAAATCACTTTGGGGCTCTCGGTTTTGATTTTAGATGAATTACAGGTTTCTGACGTGTGACGTTTTCTGTTGCATTTGGTTGCTTCTTTGAAAGAAGAATTCTTTTGGGCTTTAGTTAAAAGACGAACTTGGTTATCTTTTAATCCGTCCTCAAAAGCTTTGAGAACCATTTTATCATTCTCAGCTACTAGCAGTCTAGTTAGTGCTGCGTCACTTGTAAGAGAAGATGTAGTTTCATCATATAAGACGAGCAATTTTCGGGCTCGGAAAGCATATTCTTTTACGTCTTCTTTTCCGTATTGTTTGAGAGAGAGGATTTCGTTCTGTATAGACAGTCTAGAACGTGTTTCTAAGAACCGATCTTGTAATTCTTCTCGCAATTTTTCCCATGTTTCGGCGTTAGAATATTTAATAACGTCGTAAGCTCTACCTATTAGTTTGGTTTTAATTATCTGTAAGAATAGGGCCTTTGCCGGTGCCGGTCCTCTTTTTGGAACATTTCGTGAATATTCAAGAACCGATGTAGCTCGCTGGAAGTTCCATCGAATTCCGGGATAAGTGATTTAGCGTCACTTAAGCTGAGCTTATCAGCCATATTTTGAGTTGTTGGAATTCTCTTTCGCGATTTCGTCCGATGGATTTTTAATCCTGGTACTAGGCTATCCCTAACACCTAGGAGTTTTTTTCGTCTCGTGAAAATGGTTACGAAAGAAACGGTGGTTTAAAAAATTTTAGTGAGAAAAGGAAATGTTTAAAAAAAATTTGAGAGAAAAAAAATGTTTCAGAGAGATATTACACACTTATAGGAATAAAAAAAAAATTTGTGATTAATTATGCGACGACATTTCTAGTTCTAAACCCCGGAGAAAATATCTCAAATTAAAATGGCCGTGACGAAACCTCTTGTACTGAAGTTCCAGAGAATTTTCTCAACCAATTGTGACGAAACTCTAGTTTTGGAGTTCCGGAGAAGTATTACACGAAGGAAAAAAAATCACTTGAGCACGTTTAAGCTAATTATAACACACTTTTTTCACTTGACACTGTGATGATAAAAGGAGGAGAGAAGAAAGAAAAATTATTTTTTTTATTTTTTGCGGAAGTCAGAAAAAGAAGTCAGATTTTCGTTTACATAAAAGGCTATATAATTATAATAGTCAAAAGGTTAAAAGTTATAAAAATTAATAAAGAAATAATATAATAATATAATATAAGGAATAAGGACTATGCAAAAAAAAAATTATACTAACTTAACAGTTCAGCAACTAGCGCGTTCTTTTCGTTGATAGATGATGTTAACCTCTGGAAAGCTTCGAAATCCAGGTAGCATCCGGATCGCCCTGGTTACAATAATCGTGTACTATGCTGTACAGCTCTGTTGGTGAGGTGTAGTCCTGCTCGAGTAATGTCGCTACGCTTTACTCGTACTGTCGGGGTGCTACTTCGCGCTCTTCCTCGGCTGTTGCCTCTTGGGCACTTTCAATTACCTCTATTGGCAAGCTTGCAATTCGCACCCAGTCAGCGTCTGCGAATTCCCGTTCTTCCGGAATAAAAACGTTTACGAGTCCGGGAACTATGTCAGAGTCTTGTGCTATGATATCTGGATCTGTTCCTGGCCAGCACATGTGATCGGTTTTCGGCGGGTTGGTATTTAGATTTTTAGGTCTTACAAACCAAAATCTTCACCGCTGCCACCAATTTTTATGTTGTATTTCCTAGTACAGCAAGGGTTTTGGAGATAGTCTTAAACTGACTATCGGGATCTTGTACTCACTTTTCGATTTGTCGCTAGAGGCCTTACCTTTGGTAAGGGGACTCTCTAGTTTCATATCTCTTTCTTTTTAAAAACACAACAACTTTTTTAATAAAATAAAACCTTTTTTTTAATTATGTGAACACAACTTTTTTAGTTTTTAAACAAAAATACTTTTTTTACGAAAATACGTGAACAATACTTCTCGGTGCAAATACTTCTCATGTGAAAATACTTCTCAATACTTCTGAATACTTCTGAATACCTCTGAATACTTCTGATTTTTCCTATCCCGATACTCGTCTTTTTATTTAATAAATTAACATGGGGTGATACTCCCAAAAATACAAAATATTTTTCCCAAGCGAAACGGAAAAAACAAAAGTTTAATATTGCACTTGAAAAGTGCAAAATAAGCTTTCCCGACGATGAACGCAAGAACGTTCATGCCTTTTTACACGACGAAAATCTTATCAGCGGCACACGGTGTTAAATTACAATTAAAAAAAAAGACGGTTGAACGGAATTCGTTTGGGTATGTATGGACATGTCCAATCGAAGTGATATTTTCCTTGACAAAAAAGTGCATGATAAGCACTTGTGACCCGCTGAAAGAGATTCTTGGGGGCGAAAGAAGAAAGAGTTGAGTTGGTTGTTAATAGGCGAGTCGGTTTTTTAAAGCAGTTGAGTAAAGTTGGCCTTTTTGATTTCAAGCGGTTCCGAATTTTTTTTAATGTTTGTTGTTCGTTTAGTTCTAAAAGGAAAATTATATAAAAATAGATTAAGTGAGAATTTTTTAATGTTTGCGGTTCGTTCAGTTCTACAAGGAAAATTATATAAAAATAGATTAAGTGAGAATTTTTAAAGTTTGCTGTTCGTTTAGTTTTAAAAGGAAACTTATATAAAAATAGATTGAGTGAGAGTTTTTCAATTTGCGCTGTTCGATTTGAATAAAAAATAAAAGTTATCAAAATATATTAAAGTGAGATTTTTCAATCTGCTGGAAGAAAATAAAAAGGTGGTTTACAAGAAAGCAAGCAAGTGTTATTCGAAGACTTGGATTAACAATTCCGCGACCCAGAATCAATCACAAGGTGTGCGATATATAGTTATAAATATATAACACCATCATGTTTCAATAGAAAATTGCTTTCTACCATGTGGATGTCATGTAGGAAAGATATTCCTTCTGCTTGGAAATTGCATTCCGCAGTTCCTAATGAGCATAGAGATTTTCCTGCCAATGGGTTTACCTGTATGGATTTTCCTTTATTTACGATAGTGTTACCTAACGCCGTGGTGGCCTTAAGTACTGAAATTTCAGCACCCGTGTCTATTAAAAATGTACTAGTTTCAAATGCTGTTATTGAGTTCCTGATCGTTTGAACTAGCGACTGCTGATCGGAATTTAAAGGGAGAATTATTTCTCTGTGTAGTCTTGGGGTTGAGAGTGAACATCGGCGTTTTCCGAACGTTTTCACGTATCTGAGCTTGAGTGTTTTTTGAATTGGGGTTTTGATTCCGATATTCTAGCTGCGGGTCTTATATTAGAATTATTAGTTTTTCGCTGGTTTTCGAAATTATATGACTGCCGTTGATTTGGCTGCGTGTATTGAAAGTTGTTTGTTTGCCGTTGATTTGGCTGCATATAATGGGTGTTATTTGGCTGCTGATATTGAGAATTTCCAGGTTGTTGATACCGTGGATATGAATTTTGTTGCTGGAATGTATTAGGGGGCCGCGAATTGAACAACCGTTGGTTAAACAGTCTTTTTCGGCATTCGCGTATATAATGATTTGGCGTTTTACAATACGAGCAAATCACTTTGGGGCTCTCGGTTTTGATTTTAGATGAATTACAGGTTTCTGACGTGTGACGTTTTCTGTTGCATTTGGTTGCTTCTTTGAAAGAAGAATTCTTTTGGGCTTTAGTTAAAAGACGAACTTGGTTATCTTTTAATCCGTCCTCAAAAGCTTTGAGAACCATTTTATCATTCTCAGCTACTAGCAGTCTAGTTAGTGCTGCGTCACTTGTAAGAGAAGATGTAGTTTCATCATATAAGACGAGCAATTTTCGGGCTCGGAAAGCATATTCTTTTACGTCTTCTTTTCCGTATTGTTTGAGAGAGAGGATTTCGTTCTGTATAGACAGTCTAGAACGTGTTTCTAAGAACCGATCTTGTAATTCTTCTCGCAATTTTTCCCATGTTTCGGCGTTAGAATATTTAATAACGTCGTAAGCTCTACCTATTAGTTTGGTTTTAATTATCTGTAAGAATAGGGCCTTTGCCGGTGCCGGTCCTCTTTTTGGAACATTTCGTGAATATTCAAGAACCGATGTAGCTCGCTGGAAGTTCCATCGAATTCCGGGATAAGTGATTTAGCGTCACTTAAGCTGAGCTTATCAGCCATATTTTGAGTTGTTGGAATTCTCTTTCGCGATTTCGTCCGATGGATTTTTAATCCTGGTACTAGGCTATCCCTAACACCTAGGAGTTTTTTTCGTCTCGTGAAAATGGTTACGAAAGAAACGGTGGTTTAAAAAATTTTAGTGAGAAAAGGAAATGTTTAAAAAAAATTTGAGAGAAAAAAAATGTTTCAGAGAGATATTACACACTTATAGGAATAAAAAAAAAAATTTGTGATTAATTATGCGACGACATTTCTAGTTCTAAACCCCGGAGAAAATATCTCAAATTAAAATGGCCGTGACGAAACCTCTTGTACTGAAGTTCCAGAGAATTTTCTCAACCAATTGTGACGAAACTCTAGTTTTGGAGTTCCGGAGAAGTATTACACGAAGGAAAAAAAATCACTTGAGCACGTTTAAGCTAATTATAACACACTTTTTTCACTTGACACTGTGATGATAAAAGGAGGAGAGAAGAAAGAAAAATTATTTTTTTTATTTTTTGCGGAAGTCAGAAAAAGAAGTCAGATTTTCGTTTACATAAAAGGCTATATAATTATAATAGTCAAAAGGTTAAAAGTTATAAAAATTAATAAAGAAATAATATAATAATATAATATAAGGAATAAGGACTATGCAAAAAAAAAATTATACTAACTTAACAGTTCAGCAACTAGCGCGTTCTTTTCGTTGATAGATGATGTTAACCTCTGGAAAGCTTCGAAATCCAGGTAGCATCCGGATCGCCCTGGTTACAATAATCGTGTACTATGCTGTACAGCTCTGTTGGTGAGGTGTAGTCCTGCTCGAGTAATGTCGCTACGCTTTACTCGTACTGTCGGGGTGCTACTTCGCGCTCTTCCTCGGCTGTTGCCTCTTGGGCACTTTCAATTACCTCTATTGGCAAGCTTGCAATTCGCACCCAGTCAGCGTCTGCGAATTCCCGTTCTTCCGGAATAAAAACGTTTACGAGTCCGGGAACTATGTCAGAGTCTTGTGCTATGATATCTGGATCTGTTCCTGGCCAGCACATGTGATCGGTTTTCGGCGGGTTGGTATTTAGATTTTTAGGTCTTACAAACCAAAATCTTCACCGCTGCCACCAATTTTTATGTTGTATTTCCTAGTACAGCAAGGGTTTTGGAGATAGTCTTAAACTGACTATCGGGATCTTGTACTCACTTTTCGATTTGTCGCTAGAGGCCTTACCTTTGGTAAGGGGACTCTCTAGTTTCATATCTCTTTCTTTTTAAAAACACAACAACTTTTTTAATAAAATAAAACCTTTTTTTTAATTATGTGAACACAACTTTTTTAGTTTTTAAACAAAAATACTTTTTTTACGAAAATACGTGAACAATACTTCTCGGTGCAAATACTTCTCATGTGAAAATACTTCTCAATACTTCTGAATACTTCTGAATACCTCTGAATACTTCTGATTTTTCCTATCCCGATACTCGTCTTTTTATTTAATAAATTAACATGGGGTGATACTCCCTTCCACATGAATCTATTTTTCTCAGGGTAGGCAGAATAATTTATTTGGGGCAAATGTAATATATCTTGATATTGATCAGAAATGCTTAGTTTCCATTTCTTTGCTTTTATTGATCAATATCAATAACTGGGTACCCACATAGGTACGCACATAAATATCAAAGTTTATTGCCTTGGGGCAATGACGTAAAATTAAGAATTTCCCCGGGTCACAAGATGGACTTTGATCATAATCGATCGCAAATTCCAACCGCCGTATAGGCATCAAATTGCACGAGATGCAATAATTCTGGATATTTGGACACACGTCAAGAAGTACAAAGGTTGATTTCTTGCGGGTGGTCAATTATACCTTTTGTTTGATACGATCGAGAAATTTATATGTACGAATGTACATATGTTTATAAATTTTTGTGACCGAGAAAAATAATTGAAATTCATATATGTAGCGATGTACATATGTTTGTCATTTTTGTGGCATAAGGAAATGCAGTTGAAAATGTATATATGTAGCGATGTACATATGTTTGTCATTTTTATGACTGAGGAAAAGGTGATTGAAATTTATATATGTTCGAATGTACATATTGTTATCCTAATTAACAAAATTAAAATGCGTTGTCAGGATGACTAGCAGTCATGAAAAACAAATCTCCGGACTTTTTAAGAATTCACGTTTATTAACTTGAAAAATACAAATTATCTCGTGTGTCTCCACGACTCGACCGAGTCGCCTACTTGTTCTATATTTCTTCTCCTTCTTTCTCCCTCTCGCCGAATTCAATAACGCCTCCTAGATTAACGGGTGCCAGTATTACAATTAACCGGCACGACGGTTATAGTTGGCCCTTCCTGATGACCATCCGTCTCGGGTCGTGGTTCTTCAGTCGATATAGAATTATCTTCGTCGTTATCTTCATCTTGTAGTTCTGGAGCTAAGAAACACCAAGGCTTTATCCGCTCAGCCGTAAATACGAAGCTAAATTTCCGTTGAGACCTCGGAATCTGGTCAATGTCGTTAATGATGTAACGGTCCCTTCCAAGGGCTCGACCTACCATGTAAGGTCCTTTATATAATGGTTCTAACTTTCGACTTTCACCGGTCGCCGCGGCGACATTTTCTATAACGACGAGGTCTCCTTCGTTGTAAATTCGTGGTGTTTTATGTTTTTTGTCGAACCTAGCTTTCCATTTTTCCTTTCCCGCACGAATTCGTGTGATCGCATCAGTACGTCGATCTTTGAGGCACACTGTTGTCCGAGAACTGTTCTTGTAACGTCTGTATCAGATGATTTTCCGTGATATCCTTTAACGGAAAATCGAACACAATCTCATTAGCGCAGAATCCGGTGGTTGCATTTCTCATTGTATTAAGTGTCCATTGCAAATTTCGAAGGTGTTGATCCCATTTCTTCGGCTGTTCAACGGATGTTCGTAGAAAGTCCAGTATTGATCGATTCACCCGCTCTATGGTCCCATTTGCTCGGGGTGTTCGAACGGCTACTTTAACATGGCGGATTCCATTTTCATCGCAATATTTCTCGAATGGTTTCGACGTGAAGGCGGTACCTCTATCCGTGACAATTTTACTCGGAAGTACGAAAAATGACGTTAGCTCATTCAGAGCGGCAAGTACTGGATCCGTTTTTGTACTTTTTGTTGGCTTTATGATGGTATACCGGCTGAAGTGGGCGGTGATTACTAATATATATATGTTCCCATACCTAGTCCGTGGAAACGGCCCGAGATGATCTAGATGTATGACACGAAATGGTACCGGAATATCATCATCAAATTACATCTGGGCTTCGGATTTACCCAATCTGCCTTTATTATAGCAGCAACTAATACATGATGAAATATAGTCCTTGGTATATTTTCGTATCCGTGGAAACCAGAAAATCCTTTCCACTCGCTGCATTGTTTTTTCAAGGCCAAAATGTCCTGCATCGTCGTGGCATGATTTCAAAATTCTCCACCGAATGGAGGATGGGACTACAAATCTACGCTGCTCTCCAAACTTACGATATAATACGTTAATCGTTTCGAAATTGTCGGACTTGCTCGTCCTGACTTTCACCACTTAATGCTTCTATAATTCGAGTTAACTTCGGATCTTGCTGCTGTATGCTCAATAACCAGTTTGCATCTGATATCTCGATTTTCGACGATTTCTGGTTCCCTCGCTGATTCAACAGGTGCTCTACTTAAAGCGTCGGCATGAGGCATTCGTGCCGAAGATCGATGACTAAGAGTGTAATCGTACTCCTGTAGCTACAAAAACCAGCGCGCAATTCGTGGGACCAACGGTTTGGTCCTGTTCGTGGTTCTTATAGCTGCACAATCAGTCACTATTTCGAAATGTTTTCCAAGTAAGTACATTTTGAACCGTTCAAGCGTTTTGACGATAGCAAGCATTTCCAGCTCGTGGCTATCATATTTTTGCTCCGCATTCGTACAATGTCGACTGTAGTAGAACACAGGCTTCCAGTTGTTCCCCTCTTTCTGCATTAGTACGCCCGCTAGCCCAACTGAACTAGCATCCGTGTGAACTTGATGATCACCATCTGGCCGATGTAACGTCAAAACGGGTTCATTGCATAATACGTTCTTCAATTGTTCAAAAGCGTTGCGTTGCGGAGAATCCCACACGAATTCTACAGCTTCCTTTGTTTTCAGCAGCTTCGTAATTGGGCGGGAGATGGCTGCGTAGTTTTGCTCAAATTTCCTGAAAAATCCCGTTAAACCGAGAAAGCGTCTGACGTCCTGGACGTTTGTATTTCAAGGCGTCCAACTTTTTCTCACCTGGAATTATTCCATCTTTGCTTATTCGGTGTCCTAGGAAAGAAATCTCTTCGGAAAGGAAAACACATTTGTCCAATCTCAATATCAAGCCCATTTCGCTTAAAATTTTTAAGTATTGCTCCAATTTTCGAATACCATCCTCGACATTGGTACTGGGGATGATTATGTCATCCAAGTAAACTAAAACATCTCCTGGTTCCATGCGTTGAGCAATTTCGTTCATAGTCCTCTGAAAAATGCTGGGTGCATTCACGAGACCAAATGGCATACAATTAAATTCGTAATGCCTGTCATGGGTTACGAATGCTGTGTACTGCTTAGATGATTCACTGATGGGAATCTGATGATATCCAGATATTAGATCAAGCGTTGTAAAATATTTATTCCCTGCAAGGCAAGCTAGATGCTCTTCAATCACAGGCATCGGGAACATCTCCTTTACCGTAATTTAATTTAAGCCCCGGTAGTCTACACAAAGACGGTCTTCTCCGTTTGCCTTTGTTACCAGTACAATCGGTGATGCGTAGGCAGACTCACTTTTCTGGATGATTCCTTGATCTAGCAGGTCATTGACAATATTTCTCACTTTCTCCCTCTTGGCGAATGGAACACGGTATGGTCTCCGTTTGATTGGTATATTAGTAGTTAACTTAATGCCCATATGCGTTGATCGAAATCTGCCTAGCTACGATAAATCTTCTGCGAGACATTCGGGGTACCGTTGAAGTGTGTGTTCGAGCAATTCTAGCTCATTTTCGTTATGATTCCGTCCGGTTTTAATTTTCAAAGCTTTCCTTTCGATACGGCATTCTCCCAATTCAATAATTAATCGAGTTTTTTTTTCCACACAGGGCGTCTGTTCCTAATAACACAGGTTCCGAAATAGTTTGATCTCCAACCACGAGTAGATCAACATTATAATTTTCACCATCCACCTCGAGGACACTAGAAACTTTCTCTTCTACTTTTGAGACTGCACCTCCAAAGCCCGTTAAATTATATGGATTATTTAGTTTTGTAGTTTTCATTAAACAGGCGGAAGATTCTTGAATAAGTGAACAATCGCTACCACTGTCCACCAGTGCAGTTGTGCTCACGCCATTTACTTTTAACTGTTTAATAACAGTTTTCGGTTTACTTTGAATTAACATACGACGTACTCTTTTGGGTGCATCACGTGTATTGCCAGGACAATCCTCTCTCGAGTGACCAGATTTTTGGCATCTGGAACAACGCGGTCGTCTTTGCGGTTTTCGGCAATTAATCGATAAATGGCCCCGTTCCGAGCAGTTAAAGCAAATCGGCTCCGTCCTTTTCAGGTTCGGCTTTGGTTTGTTGCTGTTTATATTTTCGAAATTACTTCGTACCTGCTGAGTTACAGGTGCGCGTGCCTCCGGTCGAGAATAACTATTCTCAAAATATTGTCTAATCGTCGCTAACATTTCGTTCGGTGTAGAAAATTGCATAGTTGCTATAGCATTTTGAAGGCCAATGTGATTCAGTCCGCGCCGAATATATTTTATGATCGTGTTTTTGTCCAAACAACCTTTTGTTCCCTGCGCTAACGTTCTGCAAAAATAATCTTCCACAGATTAGTTGTTTGTACGTTTGGAATTAACCATAGCGATATGAATATCGGCTTCATCGAGCTTTGTTGGAAAAACTTTCAGAAAATCGTTGGAAAACGTGTTCCAAGCTGTATAGATTTCCGGTAGGCTATCAATCCACATTTTTGCTGGACCTTGTAGTCTCATTTGCACTGCAAATAAGAGTGCTTTTTCGTCCCAACCATAAGCGTCTTGCAATTGGCTTATCCGTTTTATAAATTGGACCGACGAAAGCGATTCTTCACTTGTTGGACTGAACGTAGGCAAAATATCCATAATATCACGTATATTTTGAAACGTTGACGTTGGCCTCGAAGAATAATTTATTTGTTCAGTATTTAACAGCGTTTCGTTTCGTTGAACAGGAGTTGTAGCTTTCGTAATTGGAAAAGATGTGGCGACGGGAAAGTCAGTACCTCTAGGTAGCGTAGTTTGCATGACGTCGCTAGATAGTTTCTGCATTAACGCAGAGAGTTTTCCTATCTGGTCCCTCAACTCTTCAATTTCACCGTCTTGCTTTACAGAAATAATTTCCATTTCGACCGTATCACTGTTCATCAATTCGCGTAATCTGCCCACGAGCTCTGCTTTTGCACCTGACGATGGCGCATTTAATTCTCTGAGCTTTTCCTTCAACTCTGTCACTTTCAGCAAATCAGTATTTACGGCGGGCATTTCACTATTATCATGCAAAAATTGAATTTATGCAACACTGATTATATGAACTAGTTAGTCCTCAATGTTTGTTTTCGTTATTTTTCTATTCTTGACTATATCTATTTTTTGTAAAAAAAAATCGTTTTGCTTTTTTTTTTCAATGACGTCTTATCTTTTATTAATTTTTTTTTTCAAACGTCGCAAAATTTACACTCGGTAAGCGTTGACGGAATGAAATTTATAACGATGCTGCCTCCCCGCGAATCCAATTCCACTTCTGAAATTGTTATCCTAATTAACAAAATTAAAATGCTTTGTCAGGATGACTAGCAGTCATGAAAAACAAATCTCGGGACTTTTTAAGAATTGACGTTTATTAACTTGAAAAATACAAATTATCTCGTGTGTCTCCACCACTCGACCGAGTCGCCTACTTGTTCTATATTTCTTCTCCTTCTTTCTCCTTCTCGCCGAATTCAATAACGCCTCCTAGATAAACGGGTGCCAGTATTACAATTAACCGGCAGGACGATTACAATATGTTTATCATAATCGTGGCGTGAAGAGTTGCAACTGAATATGTATATATGTAGCGATGTATATATGTTTATCATTTTATTGGCTTGAAGAGTTATGTATGTACGATGTACATATGTTTGTCATTTTTGTGACTTTTAGGAAGGTAGGTATGAGAATTTGATTATTTGGTGAGCTTATAGTGAATTCATGTGGTTGGTGATTCTTGTGAATTGTATGTAGGGTAAGGTTATGATATGCAGATTCATAACATTGTTATAAATTCTCCAAATAAATTATCAAGAACAAATCGGATTTAAAATATTTTCAAGACCAATTAAAAAAAGATATCGATCGGAGTGTGGTTAATCTGTTGGTCCAGAAACTTTGTGTTCATTTCAACTTTCTTAATTAATAAATCAGATTTAAATCTGTGTTTGAGCAATTTTGATTTTTTGCATTGGTTTTTCGCATATATTTCTAGAACGGCTCCTCGGACAGAAAAATGATTATAACCAATTTTATAGGATTTATTATTCTGAAGAAGTTTTTAGTACAATAAAAATTTCTAGGACTGATCGTTTTCAAAGTATATGTAAAAAACCAAATTTTTTATATGGCAACACCAAGAAGGGGTTGCCCGATTTAGTCCGTTTTTAAAATTTTATTTTCTATTACTATGAAAACACAACGTTCCAAATGTCAGCTTTCTATGTCGACGCGTTCTTAGGTAAAATTTTTGTATGGCAACCCCACGAAGGAGTTGTCCGATTTGTCTCATTTTCGAACTTAATTTTACTTTTTTTTTTAATGTCCGTGTACACAATTTCAGCTTTCTAAGTGAACGCGTTCGCGAGTTATCGTGCGCACGGACGGACGGACGGACGGACATGCAAAAATCAAAATAACTTTTAATTTTATGCGGGGGTGTCCAATCCATTTTGCTCTACCATCATTATTTCTGTGCGTTACAAATGGAATGACAAACTTAGTATACTCTATAGATTTCATCTAGGGTATAATAAATGATAATTGGATATCAGTGCATCTTATAAAAGGGAATCAAGGTAAATCGCCATTTACCAACTTTTCTCTAATTCTAAACATCTCGTTTATTTGAATATGGTGGTATGGTGAATGGTGAAAAATATCAAAAATTATATGATCTTAGTGCTGTTCTCTTTTAAAGATGTCGGAATCTAGTTTATTACGGCGTTTGAAAGGGACTCAATTCAATAATTATTCATGCTATTAATTTATTTGGTTTAGTGAGATTTGCCGACAGATTTATTTTTGATTTTGATATGATAACATTATAGTTTTAGTTCGGTCTTTGCAATTAGATTTTTTTTATCAAAGATTTTGGAAAATTGGCCAACGTTTATTCAATAAAGTTTTCTTTCAACAAATTTTAAACCTATTGGCGCTTTTCTGATTTCTAGAGATTCTAGAATTAGTCCGACAATTATTCGAATTAGTGGGCTGTCTAGAATTGTAAAAAAAAGTAATGATAATAATACGTTCATAGTTAGGATTACAGCTTACAAATATTGTCACTAAAGTGGGAAAGGTAGTGTACTACATGTCCCCCCATTTATCGTCATTAGTTTCTGTGTCAGATGCTAACATAAATCTTTAAAAGTTCAATTGATCTTCTTGAATCTTTAATCAGTTGGATAAATATATAAAAATATATAATTGCCTACATAATTAACGTGCTTATAAATTGAAGGTAGTGAATTATTAGCGCAGAAGCGGCTTACTGGTCCTCTAGTGATAAGTCGCATAGAGCACTGCAGCAATACTATCAAACAAATTTCCTTATTTAGGACTATCAATTAGACAATCTAGTGTTTTCGGTTACTTTTGAGGTGATTAAATTAACGATTCACGATTGATTGTTCTTCCTGAAACTTGTTTATTTGTCTAACTCGTTTATCTTCTTTTTAAATTTGGTTCTAGTCTTCAGATGGAAGTTAATAGACTCAGATAGGATAAGTTATCGTACGAGATGCTCATACGTGGGCTCGAAAATAGGACGGTGGATGAAATGAGAAAACTGTACAGAGCATTTATGAGAACACATCGGCCAGAATACCCACCTTACCCCTTCACCTTTAAGCAAGACGTAGAAGCCCTTTTAAAGAACATAAGTGTGATTAACTCTTTATTAGAAGAATTTGTGGGGGACGAAAAAAACCCAGATTATATACAAAGATTGGGTAGGATGTAGACTTGGATCCAGGATGAGACAAAACAAAGCTGTAAAGTAAAAAGTCAGCTTCTTTCAGCGTTAGGTGGCTTACACGCTAAGGCTGGACAAGAGGATAGCGAAGGGGAGTCAACAATCGAAGATGGTACCCATAACTCGTCTTCAACTGTTATACTAGCCAGTGAAACTACTAACATAAGATTACCAGTGTACAAATGGGGAATCGAATTCTCAGGGGAAAAGGGTCAATTAATTAATTGCTTTTTGGAAAGGGTAGAAGAGTTAGCAGAAGCCAGAAACATAGATAACAGCCAATTATTTAAATCCGCACTTGACCTCTTTGAAAGCAGGGCCTTACTTTGATTTAGGACAAACAAGTCAAAGTATAGCAATTGGGGCGACCTTGTAACACAGCTCAGAGCAGAATACATTCCTTTAGATTACGATGATCGGTTAATGGAGGAAATAAAGAATCACACAAAGGGTCGTGACGAAACTATTGGTACTTATGTAGCTATAATGGAAAGCTTGTTCTTTAGACTTAGTACACCTAGCTCTGAAGAACAGAAACTGAAGATTTTGAGAAGGAATATAAGTCCTTTCTACCAAACCCGTTTGGGTTTAAGTGACATAAAAACAACACAAGCTCTTACTGACCTCGGTAGAAAGTTAGAAGCAGTTAGACTGTCAGTCTAGTCCTTTGCTCCACCTCCAGCTAGACGTACCACTCATTTGTTGGAACCCGATCTTGCATATTTAGAACCAGAGCCAATAAGAGTTTCGAGTGTCGAAACTTCTGATTCTCGACCAGTATACAAGTGCTTTAATTGTAAATCGTTTGAGCACACTGCTAGGCTCTGTCGCCAACCACGTAGGTGTTATGGGTGCGGTGCATTAAATGTCATAAGATCCAAGTGTCCCAATTGCTCACCAATTTCCCGAGAAAGACAAAATACGGCGGGAAACGCTAGTCGAACTCGACAATAAGCGGTATGTCGAGCTCAACTAAAAAAGTTCGAGCCACAAATGATAGAATCCCGACTATAATTTTTAATAGAAGCATGAAGCAAAGTTGTCAAGCAGCCGAGCTGGATTATTCCTTTACAAAAGTAGAGAGTGATGTACGATCTTACCTTCTAATTTCGTTATTTGTTGTAAAAATAGTTGGATTGCTAGATTTTGGGGCTTCTCGGACAGTTTTAGGTAATCAAGGCTGGGAAATAATAAGAAAAATGGGTTCCTCGTTGATAAAAGAAGAAAACTTGACCGTTGTGTTAGAAAACGGACTTATGAACTCAAAGATAAGAATGGTAAATTAGCAGGAGTGTGGATGGAATGTAAAAGATCTGAAACCCTATACTATAACGGAACCTGCCGATTAATAATTTCAACTCAAGATTTACCTTAACTGTTTTTGATATGTTTATGAGGTAAATGGTATCGAAGTATTTATGAGACATTCAAACATACATTTTTTTTTTAAAGATTTGGTACAATCAAATCTTTTGAAAGAAGGGGAAGAGTATTATGGTGTTTTTTTTTGTTCGCAGGCGTCGCAGAAAAAGTTTTATATACATATATATAGGAGAGTGCTGATATCCATTTAAATTAATTATGATTTCACAGATCAGACTACCTGTTGTGCTGTCATGCCCCCTATACTGAGAAACGTTTACTCCGCAATGTTCTTTGCATTTTAGTTATTCTAATGGAGGGAGGAATCTACATCCAGTGGACTCTTACGAGAAGGAATGTCGTACTATGGATACATCCAGTGGATTCTTATTAGAAGCAACAACGTACTTTGGCTACATCCAGCGAATTCTACTGAGATGTCCTTGTGACTGAATTGCAGAGAAATTGAAATAATCTCCTAAAATTTGAATTAACTAATTAATTAATTAATTAATTACGAACATTTAAGAAATATTAACTTTTTACATTAACCGTCAAGCATTTACCTCAAACGAAAATTCAATTCAAATAAGAATTACATTCCCGCCTTTCAGTTGTTCCCAAACTTTGAAATAAAATATTTCTAGCCGGCTAGATTGGCTAGAACAGGGAACCGGCTGTCACTTTGCTCAGGGACAGCTTTTCCTTCTTCTGTGTGTAGCTCTATTTTTTTTGCATTCTCGGTTTTTTGGCTCTTGCACCGAGCAGTAATTTTTTTTGCCTTTTGGCACCAAGCAGAAGTTGGATTTTTTTTTTTTGGAATATGCGAGGTAGCAGAAAAAAATTGGGAATTTGCGAGCAATTAAAGGCGAGTTTCTTCTTACATAATTACATTTTAAATCTTTCTTTTGTGTAAAATTCTGAAATATATTAAATATAGTGCAAACTGAATTGTAGAGAAAAATCTTCTTTGTGCTCAGTTTACGGTTTCTTGGTTAACCAGAAAAAACCAAGTGGCGCCCATATGTCACTTTCATGTATCCTCTTTTTGAAGGTAATAAATTTTGATTGTTAAGCTTGGTGAATCACAAAACCGCACCCTACCTCCCTGAGCGAAAAGGGAATTCAAAGCCTTTCTCTTTGTTACACATCAGCGGATGTAACAATGCACGTACCTTATGCACATTATGTAAATAGTATAAGAGTTGTTGTTAATTTTTGGGTAAATTCTAAAGTGAAACTGTATTTGGATTTGCAAGAGGAATAGAGACTTGGAAACGGTTAAGCGTCTTGTTAGTTCAAAAAACTTTGTTCTGATTTGCTTTTTTTTTACCAAGGTGCAGATATATAACCAATTATAACTAGATGTTGTCCTTATATAGAAAGGTTTATATATCTCCTTAAGACCGTATGTTGATGCTGTACTGTCTTGTCTCAGGAAGTAGTTGATAATGACGGCTATTCAGTACGACAAATTAGGTCCCGAATAAAACTATTATAACGATATGCAATCTTAGTACTATATTTCTCCTCCCACTCTCTGGTGCCCTCTTTTCTTGGTATGGTTGACTAAGGTCCGCTCCTCCACTCATTTCAGGTTATCATCACTAGGGACATTGTAAATTTTGTCCGCAATGTCATTGGGTGAACTGGGGCAATGGCATTGAAGGCAGCCCCTTCAGGGCTGGGTGTGCGCTTCGGTTTTTGAGAAGGTATAGGAGAGTATCCTTGTGCTATTAACATTTAATTCTATGGTTAGGCTTCCTTAATTCGGCTTCTATTTTTGTTTCTCACATTTAGGAATATGTGATGTTAAGTTTTCGGCGAAATAAAAATAGAACATACATCTATCGCCTATATACAATCGACGCGTGAAAGATTTTTAATCCATCAGAAATGATATCTGTTTTTACTTTCATCATCAGCATCATCCTGACCATAGTTATTTTGTATCATTAATAGATTCACATGCCGTTCTATCTTGTCTTTCGTAGGTCCAACTAGAACAGTGGTAGGAGCGCTCTTTCTTTAGGATGAATATGTTTAATGATAAATTGTTCTGGTCTTCAAATTGCATAATTTGTTTAAGTGTCATGGGAATATTATTCCAGTTAAATTTAGTACAGTAAAATAATGCGGATTTGATGAAGTCCTACCGGTGTTAATATTTGCACCATTAGCCTCCCATTTGTAGGTAATTGGTTCTACCTCGTCCAATTCCAATATGTGGACTATTTTAAACACTTCCATTTGATTGACGAAAATTGCTGCACACAACACTTGTTATCCTGCTATATTATCTGTCAAGCAACAGGAATTATTATACGCATTTATACCAATTATATACAGTATGTACTCAGGTATATGTTCTCGTACCAATCTGTACTGTGTGTAGATTTGAGGTAAAATTTTCTGTACTAATAATACACACAGTTTAATGAGCTGCGTTCGGCAATATTTGTTATACCTATAACCACCTATAACACAATTAATGTACAGTGTTGGTAGCATTCTTTATACAAATTTCAATCGAAGTACAGTGTTGGTAAGGCTTTATACACCAATTTTAACTAGGTGTACTAGGTGTAGAAAACTTGTATTTTTATTTGTATAATATCAATTTCAGGTAGGAAAGAAGGTAGTTTATTTATTTATTTATTTTATTTTTACTGGTTAATTAGTACGCAAGATTACAAATCTTATAATTGTAAGTGCTTAATCGGTAGGGAAAATTTATTTGATAAAGAGAGATAGATAAACATACATTTAAATTTAATTAACTAACTATACACCTATAAAGTCTACATAGATATTGAATATATAACATCTAAAGCATATTCTGCCAGTGAAATGATTAAAATATTAGTTCGCGAATTTATGTTATGTGCGCTGTTGTCAGCAGCCTTTTAAATGCGGGCTGAGATCCCGCGCACTGAATATTGGGCGCTAGAGAATTCCAGCAGCGTAACACCTGCACAAATTAAGAGTGTTCACCTGATAAGGCTCTGAAGCTTGGCAGAAGAATGTTTCGATGTCGGGCCGATCCTAAAAATTGTATTCGATCAAGTAAGTAACTTGGCTACTTTACGTGTATTGGAGAATACAGAAATAGTAAGCATCTTCGTGACAAGTATACTTCAAGTGAACATCCCACAAAGTACCCAACATAGGGAGAGATGTGAGTAAATCTACGCAACCCGTGAATAAATCTGATAGTATCGATGAAAACGACATTTAACTTTCTTTGGCAACCAGAATCGAGTTTGGAAAATATTAAACTGCCAAAAGGTTTGTGAGGTACTACCAAAGATTTAGCAAGTTTCATACGCATATGACTCGATAATATACTAGCCGACGTTCTTAACTGACGAAGGCATCCATACACTTTTCCTAGAACAGAGGAGACTTGGTTGCCGCTGATTTATTTCTATGCCTAAACTTTTAACTGGGTTTGAGTATGGTATAGTAGTACAGTTTGACTTGAGGGGATTTAGCGTTAGAGTTACGGTTCGCCCAGTCAGATATTCTTTGCAAATCGTCGCTTAGTCGAGAGACGCAGTCCTCAATAAGCCCTATTGGTCGGTCAAAATATATCTGCACGTCATCAGCGTAAAGGTGGACTTTTGAGTCCTGTAACGTCATTGGGAGATCATTGATGTAGCAACAAAAGAGAAGCGGTCCTAATATTGATCCCTGGAGGATTCCGCTGCTAAGGAAAAGAGGTGACGAAGTGGTATTATTCACTTTTACTATTTGACTGCGATGCCCAAGAAAGCTTTTCATGAAATTAATTGATGTGCTTGAAAACTGAAATATTGCTGGAGTTTACTATGCAACCGCTGAGTCAAAGGCCTTGCTGACGTCCAGAAGAACCAATATTGCTATGTGGTCGTTGTCAATCGAGTCACTTATGTCAGATACTACTCGCTCTAAAGCCGGACTGCCAACTTGATAAGAGGTCGTTTTGTTTAAGATAAGATGCCATTTGGACGTGCATCAGCTTTCCGAGAGCTTTAATAAAGGAGCAGAGCAAGCTAATGGGTCTATAATCAGCCAGTTCGGAGCATTTACGAGACTTAGGTATAGGCAAGACATTCGTTTTTTTCCACATCAAGGAAAAGTGAAAAGTAGTGAGGCAAGCATTAAATATGTGGACGAGAATGTGGACGAATGCGGTAAGATTATTTTTACGAATCGTGGAAAGATATTGTCTGGCCCTGTGGTGTTCTGACTCAGGTGCCCAATGCCCGGAATCACAACCATAAGGTCAATACATCAATATATTGCCCTATACAATATATTGATGTATCACTATATATGACCCTAAAAACAAAAAGCGATTTCATATATTTCAATTTAAATCTAAAAATTATTTACACTCACTCTTTCATATTATAACTAGGTTTAGCCCGCTGGCGTTGCTCGGCGACAGTGTGAATGGTGGGTTGGTGTTAGTGTGAGTTAAAAGAAGTTAAGTGAAGACATGTCGCTGAGATTTTTCGAAAAAAAAACAAAATGTTTCATATACATATCTTTGGTTTTTTTTTATTTACTCCCATCTCTTTTACCATTTACTATATTTATTTATAACATATATAAAGCCATATAAAGAGGAACATTTAAAAAATAATTTTTTTTTATATATACAGGGTGATAGACCACATCATAACAGTTACCAGAAAAATGTAAAAAAAATTCTAAGTCATGTATTTTTTAAATTATAGAAATTTCTTTTGTTTTCGAGAAAATTTACACCTTGTGATGGTTTTTTAGCTACTGTTGCGACAAATATTTACCTTTTTTCAATTTTATTTTTCTTGTGTAATCTCGAATAGTGCTTATGTAACCTGCTGCTTTAAATTCTAAGCCTACTGTTCCAGCTTGGAAGAAAATGTCACATTTTGCCGAACCAAGAATAGAAAATTAATATTTCCCCCAACTTTAACTGACTGTAATGAAAAAAAAAAATGTACTACGCCTGTTTGGCAAGTAACTTTAAAAGTTGACGCATTTAATAAGGATTCGAAAATGGTATAACACTTGCTCCAATATTTCTTAGATTACGGCAAAAAAAAATTTTCTTCAAGAAACCCAGTTTCGAAAAATTTCTTTTCACCTACTAAAAATGATTCTAGTGTACCTAAAGCTTGCCGTAAGACCATAACTTTCAGATTTTAGTTTGAGTGAGACGGAGAGTCATTACATGAAGTGTGAGTGAGCAAGATAGTGACGCTCGCTCCTCAAATCATTGAGTTTTTACAAATGTGCATCGTCTACTCTCCACAGAGGGCCGACTTCCAAACCAAGTACGTGGTGAAGAAAGAGTTCCTTACCTTACGAGGACGTAGTACTTCAAGCAGTTGAAGAAGATCCAAGTACTTCGGTACGTGCAATCCAGGAAAGCACAGGAGTGCCTAAAAGTATAGCTCAAAGAATTTTACAAAAACTTGAGCTCCAGAATTGCGGAAGCTGTTAAATTTGTCATCAATGGAATATTTGCCCGCCTGATAACCCGATCCTTTTTAAGAAGATTTCGAACTTGTATTGCAGCTGAAGGAAGCCAGTTTGAACATCTTTTGTAAATAATAAATCTTAGCATCCAAATAATTGGTGTTTAATTTTAAACTTAAGGAAAATTTGTCCTAAATTCAACAAAAAGTTAGGATCTCTAACTTGAAAGCGTCACCATCTGTCTCACTCACACTTCATGTAATGACTCTCCGTCTCATTCAAACTAGAAGCTTAAAGTTACGGTCTTAAGGCAAGCTTCGGGTACACTAGAATCATTTTTAGTAGGTGAAAAGAAATTTTTCGAAACTGGGTTTCTTGAAGAAATATTTTTTTTTGCCGTAATCTAAGAAATATTGTAGCAAGTGTTATACCATTTTAGAAAACCTATTAAATGCGACAAATTTTAAAGTTACTTGCCATACTAGCGTAGTAAATTTTGTTTTCATTACAGTCAGTTAAAGTTGGGTGAAATATTAATTTTCTATTCTTGGTTCGGCAAAATGTGACATTTTCTTCCAAGCTGGAACAGTACGCTTAGAATTTAAAGCAGCAGGTTACATAAGCACTATTCGGGATTACACAAGAAAAATAAAATTGAAAAAAGTAAAGATTTGTAGCAACAGGAGGTAAAAAACCATCACAAGGTGTACATTTTCTCGAAAACAAAAGAAATGTCTATAATATGAAAAATACATGACTTAGATTTTTTTTATATTTTTCTGGTAACTGTTATGATTTGGTCTATCACCCGATTCCTGCTTGACGTCGACTTACCGGACACCCTGTATATGTTTTTTTTTGTATTTATTCAAATTTTTTGTTTTTTGTTTTTTTTAATTAGTTTTTTTTCATATTTTTATTCCGGTTTGCATATAAATTTTGTTGTGCATTGTTTTGTATTTTTTATTTTTGTTCTTTTTTTTTGTATTTTTATGCCTACCTTTTACATTTTTACTTTTTGATTTTTTTTTTTATATACAGGGTGTCTCGTAAGTCAAACCATATTATCTCACAACATAGTAAAAATTTGTATGAAGACCTATCGGGCTGTCCTGCTACGTAGGCTAGCAACTCTCCATAAGGATGGCAGTAAGACCCTAACAAAACTAACAAACTAAACAGGACATGCAACTGCATGAAACACAACACATAAAAATACGAACACATCATCTACACCACTTAATGGAAGGTTTTTCTAGTACCTCACTTAAGCACTACGGTGGCTAAACTAATTGACTTACGGCGCTGGACAAGTGGTGCCCCACCTGCCGTACAACGTTTCGTCATGCTGCTCCACGAAAACTTCATGGACACAGATGACATAAAAACCAGCACTGGAATTTTTTTTACAAAATTTAATAATTTATTAGCTCCTAGAAAAGAGCAGTATCGAATCTGGCACTAATCAGGAGCTTTGGACATAGCTTATAATGTCCATTGGTCACAGTATATAGCGAACCAAGGCTCCAATGACGGTGCTGAGCATCGATAGTGTGCTCGGGAGGGTAATCACACCGATACTAACCAAACACCCAGCACTGCAGAGATAGTGAAAGAGCAACGGTAAGACGAAAGAGCGACCATGAATGGTGGATGAACACACACTAAACTACACACATAAAGACACACACACAAACACACAAAAATAAACGCCCACACAAAACACTCGGTACAATAGCAGACACACAAGTGTACAAAATTCTACTAAAACATTAACAGAGACCTATACGGAATGGTGGCATGCCACACCGCTCCGGTCAAAATATTGAACAACTCAGTCAGTCATATACCTTGAACGGTCCCGGTGTATAATGACACCATATGGATGTAGCAGTTGAACCCAAATGGCCAACATATACATGCAATCGGTACTCCATAACAAGTTGTGATACGGGGACGGAACAGAATGCGGGACGAAGGCAAATCACACACTACAGATCTAACATAAATAGAAGAGACCTTTGACGAAAGCCAACAGTAGTGAGTCGCGCGCGTAACAAGCAGCATGTAAAGTTGCAAAACAGATCACGGTATTTTGATCTTTAATTTAATTTTAAATTGCAATAAATAAATAAGTGTAAAGTAAAGTAGTGGAAATAGAAGGACACCGGAAAAATAATAATAGGAGCATAGGTAATAAAAGCGAAAACAAAGATAGGAGTAAGTAATAGAATAAAGTACTAATATAATATACATAATTTTGTTTTATTCTTATATTTTTTATTTATAATTTTGTGTCAATTTTTATTCAATTTTATTCGTTTCTTATTTAATTATATATATATCTAATTTGACAAATAGATATTTGTACCTCGTGGTAATTTCATGAATGACCCTTTAAATAGGAAATAGTTTAGATTCATCCTTAGCGAACGACGACACGAAGAAGAGAGTCACGCTAAGAGTATAAAGTATCCGCATATGTGCGTGTTCAAAATCATGTGCAATGACAAGAATGACATTGCACAGGGTAATGAACAATCATACGATCGGGAAACTTACCAAAATTGAAATAGGGTTCAGCTAGAAAATAAAAATCTGACGTATAGTAATAGAATATTTTCAACATTGTACACTGAAGATGTACACAATCAAACAAACTGAACGTTTGCTAGCGTAGAAAACTTCTGATGAGCTCCGTGGCTGGAGCGAAACTGGTTAAGTAAAGCCAAATAGGGGCCTACACGGCCATTTCCCCTTAATTAAACTCCAAATTTTTTTTTTAAAACATAGTATCTCACAACATAGTAAAAATTCGTATGAAGACCTATCGGGCTGTCCTGCTACGTAGACCAGCAACTCCCCATAAGGATGGCAGTAAGACCCTAACAAAACTAACAAACTAAACAGGACATGTAACTGCATGAAACACAACACATAAAAACACGAACACATCATCTACACCACTTAATGGAAGGTTTTTCTAGTACCTCACTTAAGCACTACGATGGCTAAACTTATTGACTTACGGCGCTGGACAAGTGGTGCCCCACCTGCCGTACAACGTTTCGTCATGCTGCTCCACGAAAACTTCATGGACACAGATGACATAAAAACCAGCACTTGCATTTTTTTGCAAAATTTAATAATTTTTTTTTGCGTATTTTATTCCTTTTTATATGTCAATTTTGTTGAGCATTGTTTTGTATTTTTTGTTTTTTTTTTATATTTTTTTGTACTTTTTTTATTTTGTTTTGTTTTTGTTTTTTTTGTCTATTTTTTTGTTTTTTTTTGTAAGTATTTTTTTTTATGTTTTTGTACTTTTTTTATTTCGTTTTTTTTTTTCTGAGGTGGTAAGGGATCTTTCATACTACCTAAGGGGTGTCCCTAAGAGCACGTTACCTTTTTTTTCATGGAAATTTCCCAGGAGGCCTATAAACCACGCAACCATAACAATAAATCATTTAAATGATCACACATTCATATATTATAGATTCATTATTATCGTTTTTATTTTTGAGGAGATTTTACCACACAAAATTTAGTTTTTTTTTGTATTTATTTATTTTTTATATTTTTTTGTACTTTTTTTATTTTGTTTTTTTATTATTCTGATCACACATTCATATATTATAGATTCACTATTATCGTTTTTATTATTAAGGAGATTTTACAACAAAAAATTACAATAAAAATGAATTTACAAAGAAAACATGACATTTAAATCAACGAATTTTATCTTTATGTACAGAAAGAATTTCCATTATATTGAATATTTGGTAGTTGGGGGTATTTTGTGTATAGTCAGCGACACAGTAGGTACCTTTTCTTTACTGTGTCGGTATCTATAATGATGAGCTTCTGTAGGTCAACAATGTAGCAAGGGCTAGAACTTTCTTGTTTAATCACTTTATGTAAATGGCAGGTCTTTCTGGATAGGTATCTCAATGGAATAATCTGTTGGTACACAGATTCTCGAACACCAAGTGAGCTAAGTCTTCTTGAGGCGGTATCTTCAATGAGGGAATTATCTGTACACGTGAAAACAGGAAGGACGTGTTCTTGTTGGTGTTTCTTCAACGGGAGCAATGTCTGTACTCGTGGTATACGAAAACCAACAAGAAATGATGTTGTCCTGAAGCAGTTTCTTTCTTCTAGGGTAGTCTCCGAGAATATGAAAGAAAGATGTTGAATTAAACTTGAAATTCCTTCAACCTAATTTCTCCTAGGGTAGTCTCCGTGAGCATGAAAGGAAGATGCTGTATTAAATTTGAAATTCCTTCAATCTAACTAGAATTAAAGAAGGTTGCCTTTCAATTTAAAATGATTATTTAGTTGTCAATATTTTCAGATCACGTTATAAAGAATCGATAGTGTGATTTTAATTCCGTAAATAACTTCGTAAGAATGTAATAGAATTAACATTATGGTTATCAATAATACTTCACAGAACTTAAAAGTATTTAGAATTAATATATGTTTATATATTTTTTAAATACTCTTTAATAAATTAAATTCAATCTTGTCTTTTTAGAGTCAGAACTCGAAGTGACAATTCTTTGTTTTCTTTTTGTTTTCTTAAAAATCTTAGCCTACTATCTCTGATGACTTACGAAGCCTTCCATTCGTTCGTTAGTTTCAAAATTAAAAAACCTACAAATGTCAGGTACAGTCATGGCACGAGATTCGATGACTTATATTACTTGTCGCCACAACACTCCCCCGCCAGCGAAACCTTGGGTTTAGCGATATAAAAATCGTTGGGGTGGATGGGTGGCTCGTCCAGCTCGAGTCGTTCTATCAGGTAGTATGGTATTGCCGTCAGGTAGGAACCGCACGCGTCGTGGTGATGCGCTTGACGAGAGTGCAACGTTTGCAGTGTGTGAGTCTCTCTTGGTGTGTGCATTATTCTCTTTCGAAAGTGGAAAATGTGCATTTTCCTGCTCGGTGCTAGGATTAGTCAATAAATCTCTAAATGGAGAGTCACTTGTTTCTTGTTCCTGAGGAGTTTGAAAAGGTTGTGTTTCTTAGCCTGGAGTGTCAGGTTGTTCCTGTGGTGGAATTAAATCCTCCTCATCTATGTGAGAAGGCTTTAATCGGTTGACTGAAACGTTGAAACGTTGTCCCTGTTTTTGAGTTTTAGTTTGTAGAAATGCTCTTCTCTTTTAATTACCTCAAAGGGACCTTCGTAAGGAGGCTGTAAGTGAGGTCGGATTGAATCAGTACGTACGAACACATGCGAACATTTATCGAGCTCTTTAAACTTGAAAGGTGATTGATGCGAGAATTTTGGAGGAAATCTCCCTGTAAGCGTAAACCTTCCCCGTAGACCATTTCAGCTGGTGTTGTCTGGAACTCTTCTCTGAAAGCTGTCCGGAGACCCAATAACACTAATGGTAAAATTCTCGACCAGGTCTTTTCCTTATGAGTCATAATTGCAGCCTTGAGTGTTCTATGCCACCTTTCTGGGAATCCATTTGCTTGCGGATGGTAAGCTGTTGTACGATTGCGCTGGGACCCTAGTAACTTAGAGAGCTCCGCAAAAAGTGATGATTCAAATTCTGAACCTTGATCGGAAACTATTGTTTTTGGTACTCCGAAACGAGATATCCAAGATTGACAAAGTGCCTCTGCTTCTGTTTCTGCATAAATATCAGCTAGTGGTACTGCCTCAGGCCAACGCGTGAATCGGTCGATGATAGTGAGACAGTATCTAAAACCTTGAGATGGCGGTAGTGGGCCGATAATGTCAATGTGGATATCTTGAAAGCGACCGGAAGGAGTAGGAAAAGTTCCAAGAGGCTTTTTGACATGCCGCGTAATTTTACATTGCTAGATTCCAGACAGGAACGTGCCCAAGAATTGACATCTCTGTTCATAAAAGGCCAAAAATATTTTGAGCTTACTAGCTTGTTCGTAGACCGGATGCCTGGATGAGCTTGATTCTGTACCGCATTAAAAACTTGTTTTCTAAATTGTGCTGGAATGAAGGGTCTCTTTCCGTTTGATGAGACTTCGCAGAATAGCTGCTTGTCTGTGCCGAAAATGGGAAATTTCCTGAACTGATACTGTGAATTTTGAGAAACACTCTGGAACTCTGCATCCGCGACTTGAGAGTCTGCAATAGCGGCGAAATCTATCAAGCTAGGGAGATGGATTTCCTCCAATCTAGAAAGTGTATCGGCTACTACATTGTCCTTACCTGGTATGTGCCTAATATCGGTGGTAAATTGACCTAAAAAATCAAGGTGGCGCAATTGTCTTGGAGACGCTTTTTCGGCTTTTTGCTTAAATGCAAAAGTTAGTGGTTTGTGGTCAGTATATAGCGTGAAAGGACGTCCTTCTAGGAGGAAACGGAAGTACCTGACGCCTTTATAAGCTGCCAAAAGTTCACGGTCATATACACTATATTTACATTGAGCGTTGTTGAGTCTCACCGAAAGGAAACTTGAGGGCTGCCAAGAACCGTTAACCTTTTGCTGGACCGCTGCCCCGATGGCTGTATCAGATGCATCTGCCCATAAAGCGAGCTCGGCAGTGTGGCTGGGAAAAGTGAGAAGAGTAATCTCGGACAGCTGCTTCTTGACCAATTCAAAAGCCTTGATAGCTTCTTCTGTCTAAATGATTTTGCGTTTCCCGTCCTTTTTGGGACCTTTGAGGAAATTGTTCAGTGGCGATTGCAGCTCAGCTGCGTGTGGTAAAAATCGTCGGTAGAAATTAATCATTCCGAGAAAACGTCGAAGATCCTTTACCGAAATTGGTAGTTTGCATCGGGTGATAGCTTCGACACGATCAATTGGAGGCTTTATGCCGTCTGGAGTAATTAAGTGCCCTAAGAATGTTACTTCTTGTACTAAGAATTTACATTTGGAGACGTTAGTAATTAAACCGAATTCCTTGAGCTGAGAGAACACTTGTTCTAAGTGTTTTAGATGGTCCGCTTCAGACGTGGAAGCTATTAAAATGTCGTCTAGATAGACGAAACAAAATTGAAATTTTTGAAGAATTGTGTTAATGAACCTCTGAAACGATTGTGCAGCATTGCAGAGTCCAAACGTCATGCGAGTAAACTCGAAAAGTCCGAATGGCGTGCAAATCGTCGTTTTAGGAATATCCTCAGATTGGATCGGGATTTGATGATAAGCTTTAGTAAGATCCAAAGTTGAAAAGAATTTGGACCCTTGTAAGTTCTGAGCGAAATCGTGTATCAGTGGAATAGGATATCTGTCTGGGACCGTAATAGCATGAAGATGTCGATAATCACCGCAGGGTCTCCATTCACCGTTCTTTTTCTTAACCAGGTGTAATGGCGATGACCAACAACTGTCTGAAGGACAACACATGCCTTGAGATAGAAGAATTTCGAATTCTTTCTTTGCTGCAGTCAAGTTATCAGTAGGAAGTCTTCGTACCTTAGCCACGACTGGAGGGCCTTTTGTAATAATATGATGTTTGACTGCGTGTTTGACTGGATTTGCAAAACCCGTTTCGACGGTCAATTCCTTAAATTGGCGCAAGAGCTTTTATATTTCAGGGCTAAATATAGGGTTCACGAGGACTGCTAAGGCCGATGATTGACCTAAAATTCGTCTTCCTGGAGATTTACAGGCGGTTAGAGGATCCAATAACACCTTCTGTTTAAGATCTATTAGTAATCCAAAGTGTTCCAGAAAATCGGCGCCTAAGATTAGTTTAAGTAAATCAGCTACTATGAATTTCCATATAAAAACACGTCGTAGACCAAGGTCTAAGGACAATAATTTTTACCAAAGGTTTGAATTTCAGTAGCATTGGCTGCTACTAAGTATAAATCTGTTTTATTGCGGCGATCGTTAGGGGTGGGAGGAATAACTGAAACATCGGCTCCTGTATCTACTAAAAAATTTTTATTGGTTGATCTATCTGAAATGTAGAGACGATTGTTGACAATGCCTTTTCCGCTGGTCGTCAACAGTGGAGGGCCTATTAGTTTAAAGTGTTTTTAGCATTGTTTTTACATGAACTAGTACTAAAATTTTGATGATGAAATGTACAAGGTGGAATACACTTCTTCGCTTTTGCTCCAAACTTGAAGTGGTACCAACACAATTCTTTCTTGTTGCTAGTTGAGGAGTTACGAGATGAGGACCTATTGATGCTCCTGTACCTGTGTCTAGAGGATCTGGCTTGAGAGTTTTCCTGATGAAGGCTCAACGTTTGCCTCAGAAGCTTCTCCAAATTGTCGATCCTGTCTGACAACTGATTGTGTACTTGAATATGTGAGCTGGAGGGAACCTCTGGAGCAATGGAGTAAACTTCGGGACGACTACGTAACTCGCCGATTTAATCTGCACAAGCAGCCAGTGCTTCCAACGATCCTGGATTACAATCCGGCTTGCATATTGGTTGGCAAGCGTTGTAGCCAAAGTGATTTCAGCACTTCGTCGCTAAGTTTGGCTCCGGCCAGGGCCCGCATCTCTCGAAGGAGTTGCGATGGCTGCAAATCACCCAGGGACATCTCGGTCAATAGCTGCCTCAACTTCTGGTTCTCGCTACCGGATAATCTAGAAGTCAATGTTCCTTTCAGTGTTGAGAAAGCGTTGAGTTCTGGTGGATTAAAAACTATATCACTGACCACGCGAATAACACTCTCGTCTAGCGCACTTACCGCATGATAAAACATCGTTTTATCTTGATTTATGTTGGCTAACCTAAATTGAGCCTCGAGTTGGAGGAACCACATGTCAGGTGAATTTTTCCAAAAAGGAACTCACTTAATTGAAACGGCGTTCAAGGTGTTAGACGGGTGAGCACCGGATGACGTGACATGACCTGATATACCAGGTGATTGTTCATTAGCACTCGAAACCTGTGATGTATCTGACATAATACTCGCGTTCGACTCATTGAGGGCCATATTAACACAGGCCGGACGCAGACAATACCGAATAAATTAAACGGAATGAGAAGGTTGCAGAGAAAATTTCGTAAGGCTTACACACTTAATCTCACTAATTTAAATAGCCTAGGATTAATTTACCAAATCTCAAATAATATTATAGGGTATATATGGTATACGGGAACAAGGTATATTCCAAATATGTGTAAATATATATACGAAAAAAAATAATTGTATATATATATATATTACAAAAAAAATCTTAACTTTAACGAAATAAAAAAAAAACTTATCTTTGCTCTTGAGTGCTTCTTTCCGTTGAATATTGCGGCTCTTTATCGGGGTCACCAGTTTTGGTAGTTGGGGGTATTTTGTGTATAACCAGCGACACAGTAGGTACCTTTTCTTTACTGTATCGGTATCTATAATGATGAGCTTCTGTAGGTCAACAGTGTAGCAAGGACGTAGAACTTTCTTGATTAATCACTTTATGTAAATGGCAAGTCTTTCTGGATAGGTATCTCAATGGAATAATCTGTTGGTACACAGATTCTCGAACACCAAGTGAGCTAAGTCTTCTTGAGGCGGTATCTTCAATGAGGGAATTATCTGTACACGTGAAAACAGGAAGGACGTGTTCTTGTTGGTGTTTCTTCAACGGGAGCAATGTCTGTACTCGTGGTATACGAAAACCAACAAGAAATGATGTTGTCTTGAAGCAGTTTCTTTCTTCTAGGGTAGTCTCCGAGAATATGAAAGAAAGATGTTGCATTAAACTTGAAATTCCTTCAACCTAATTTCTCCTAGGGTAGTCTCCGTGAGCATGAAAGGAAGATGCTGTATTAAACTTGAAATTCCTTCAATCTAACTAGAATTAAAGAAGGTTGTCTTTCAATTTAAAATGTTTATTTATTTGTCAATATTTTCAGATCACGTTATAAAGAACCGATAGTGTGATTTTAATTCCGTAAATAACTTCGTAAGAATTTAATAGAATTAACATTATAGTTATCAATAATACTTCACAGAACTTAAAAGGATCTAGAATCAATATATGTTTATATATTTTTTAAATACTCTTTATAAATTAAATTCAATCTTGTCTTTTTAGAGTCAGAACTCGAAGTGACAATTTTTTGTTATCTTTTTGTTTTCTTAAAAATCTTAGCCTACTATCTCTGATGCCTTACGAAACCTTCCAGTACGTTCGTTAGTTTCAAAATTAAAAAACTTAGAAATGTCAGGTACAGTCATGGCACGAGATTCGATGACTTATATTACTTGTCGCCACAAATATAAGCTTTAATTTAAAAATTCAATTCAAAATATTCATAAAATGTTTAGAAACAAAATTGAGAAAAACTTAATAATAACAATTAAAAAATAATTTAAAAAAATTGCAAATGTTAAAAAAAAAAGTTGAATGTTTAAATATCATACCTATTACACGTGGGACAGAAACCTTCAAGAGGAGTTATCAACTCAATCCGATATAAATGAATTTCATTATAATCAAGAGGAGGAACCTTTTCTACTGTATGAGACGTTTTACAATATATTAATGGAAATTCTGAAATATCTCTAATATTTATACATCAGTTAATTGTATAATTATTATTTCTTTATGATAATATTTCCCTATATACAATATTCTGGGTAAAACATTATCACGTCTAATATTTAGCTTACCCTGTTTATCAGTATCGATTACATATACATGAACAGAATCACTTCAAGTTGCCCTCGAAAATGCATCATATAGAATTCCATGTAAAATACAGGTTCTGTTAGCAATATACCAATTTTTTTAAGGCTCTGCCCTTGAGCCTTGTTAATAGTCATTGCAAAAGAAACAAGTATCGGAAATTGCCCACGATGCAATTTAAATGGATACTTATTATCAGTTGGACTACGTTCGATGCGAGGAATGAAAACTCTTTCCCCCTTATTTGCTCCCACTGCAATTTCTGCATCGAAAACATTTACCACCAAATGTCTAATAATAATTCATGTGCCACTACATAATCCTCCGATAATATTTAAATTACGCAGGAGCATTATTACTGCGCCAACTTTTAAATTAAGTTTATGCGGTAGCATACCAGATAGAGTTATAGCATTTACAAACTCCATTGTAAATATATCGTGTAAGTCGTCATTCTCACATTCAATTCTGTCTGCACTATAATAAGTGCCAACATCTGCAGACAATTTTGTGAGAATTTGATCATTAATTTCAAGTACCGTATCATTTTTGGAACTTAAAATTGCCGTACTTAATAATTGTTCTTCTGGTATACCATCAAGGCTTTCACCATAAATGTCCAGAATTAAATTATCCGATGCGATATTTTCCGACGGTATTTCAATAATTTTATTAGCTAATCCATAGTGTAGAAAAACTCTTTTGTTCCTCTAGATGATATATTGATCACCTGGACCTTGTTGTGGGAGCTACTGGTTCGTTATACCAGAACTCCAGAATTGAATGTCTCGTCAAATGTAGATATGAAAATTGCTTGTTCTAAACTGCCTTACCACTGGTGGGGGGCAAAAGAACTTCGTAGTAGCCGTAGATAACTAAAAGAACACCCCTGATCGACTCATAATTTATTCTTCATCATACCGTAATTTATAATAAAAAGTTACTTACTCAGTTAAAACAAAACCAATACCTACCACTACCTTAATATTAAACTGAAATATCATAGCTGCACTCGCGAATTCCACCGTCGTATTTTTCCACGAAAATTGTAGTCTTTGCCAACTGAAAATGCCTTATCAACGAGATTCGCACACAAGCTGCATATCTGATTTTACTTGTGTGGACAGTGAAGATAAATGGAATTCACGAGGTAAGCTTTATCAGCTAAATTCTTATTGCTTCATGCTGTAAATTGTACATCCTCCCCCCGTTGAATCCTGCATTCAACCGTGCTATATGTCGTGTCTAACAGTGAAGTCTTCTCAGGATTATTTCTTGTCTTCTGCGTTAGGATCGGCGGCCGAGTTCTTACCTTCAGTCTTGCTTTGGGCACATCTCCGATGGATTTGGTATTTCCAAGCAAGGCATGTAATGGTGATTAATATCAGAAATAGGCCGGCATAAGAAACGGTACACTGATGAGTGTAGTTTGACGTTAGCTTTTCTGGTAACTCATTATGCATTTCCATGAGTCTTTTCTTGAGATCTGCTAGCTCGTCCAGGTGAGGCACGTAATGGTGAGTTTGTCGTAATGGTAAGCTTGTCGTAGTGCTGGTGCCAATTAGTTTGAGGTTATAGTGTCTGAAAGATTGGTTGATGGTACAAATCCTTATCTTGTCATTGAAGATGCTAAATTGTGTCCCTGGATTGTAATAAGTTGCTGCTTTATGACGCATCCAGCTTGAATCTCCATTCGACCAGATAGCTCCAGAGTGTGCTGGGTGATGGTATTGTTGCAAACTACGTTGATTGTGGTTTTTTCATCTAAAGAGTAAATCCATTGATTTGGAGTGTGTACTTGTATCCAGGTGGTCCCCTCTCGGTCTTTACGATTTGGCATACTGGTGATTGCTGGGATTGACTAATGAAGTTGATTTCGCACGCACTGACTGTTGAACCCCTTCTGTACATAGGGTGATTTTGGTTGCAGAGTACTCCTTTACCCTTTAGGGTGATACAAGTTACGTTTTATTGTGCAGTAAGAGGATAATACTGGTCACGATGTAAGTTCAGCATCAAGAACGGAAAAGATGGGCGTATGGCAATGAATGTTTCATTGAATTTCACTGGTACCGGTATGATGTGGAACAGCTCAAAGTTCTCTGCCGCTAATAGAGGTACCTTGATGTTGAATATTATATGCTTTGCTTCGACTCTGCCTTCAATAGTTAATAGGTTGTAGAAGCTCAGAATATCGTCTTCAAATGCTGGAAGCATTAAAGTCGGTGTAAGATGACTCTTAATCATTGTAATTTCTTTCTGTAATTGGGCCGGTGATATAAGCTGGGGGCTGATTCTTCCACTGTGAGCGTCTACCATTACATTCAATATCGCATTTTTGGATCCGATGGGAATTTGAAGCGATTAACATTGCTTGAATGGCTATAGATGTAAATGACTGTGTTAGTCGCTCTTGATATATTTCTTGCTCGATACCGTTTATCATTTCCGTCACCTTATTTATGTGCCTTTTCAATGTTTGGAATTGAAGGCTTGCAGCTTGTTGGTCCTTCCGCATTATGTTGATTGTTGCGTCGAGTACAGAGGTGTGGTTTTTTATTAAGTCTAAAAGGTGGACTTGGTTCCGCTCGACCTTTTCTATAGTGACTGACATTTTCTTGGCATATTCCAAGTCCAGTACCCCAAATAAAGCGTTTGCTATGTTTCCAAAGAAATCCATTGCGCCTCTTCTTGCTATATGTGTGTTTTGTTTTACTAGTAGGATGTTGTTAGCTGCTAGTTCACCCTTCATATGTTTGAATTGGTTGTGAATTTGTGAGCAAGCATTTTTTTCTTCGATTAAGCTACAGATATATTCCAGTTTGTTACTATAATTAGTGAATCTTTCAAACTCCTTCCAGTATGGTTCCATGTTGAAGCAAGCAGCTATGTTCCATTCATTGGAAATGATATCAGATGGTCCCAGGGTTATTTAAAACACAATATTTCGGATATAATTATCAAGTTCTTTCTTTATTTAACTTTACTGTTTACTTTCACAAATTCACACACAATCAAATCAACTCTTTATTTATCGCTAGTACTGTATTTCCAATTATCACTATCCGTTCACTTCACTGTCTGAAATTAGACTCGCCTCCTGGATGTGAGAAGGGCCGTATTTATACTCTACGAATTATCCTAGAACTTTCCTGAATATTCCGTTTTCCGAACCCAATGTTTACGAAGATGTCACTAACCTAAAGTTGTTTCTATTTGCAACAGATGTCGGTTGTGTCGCTTTGTGGCACGGAACAATATATACCTGGTTGTGATTCAAATGGAAATATCGTAACCGGATCGCTACTTGCGAACGGCACAATCAGGCATGTCAATAACAACGTAACTAATGCATTACCTAATGATAGACGTGCCTTTTTTCTTGGGATAGTTTCCTTTACTTTCTTTCTGCCTTGTTGCGAAGTGGGTGCGCAAGCAGTTACCGCAGAAAGTTCATCCATGCTGTTTCCATCACTGTGAATGATTGCTGCTTCATCAAGATCGGGTTTATGAGTCTCCACTGGTAGTGGTGCTAACTTATATATAGCACGGCGTATTATTCCTGTCGATGTACGAACGTCAGCGACTCGTACGAGACCATCTGCACCCTTAAATGTTTCAATTATTCGTCCCAAGTGCCACTTCAATGCTGGCGAATTGTCTTCTTTGACTACCACCATGGTTCCTGGTTGAAAATTCTGAATACGTTGTTTCCATTTACTACGATATTGCAAATGATTTAGATATTCACTGTGCCATCGTCACCAGAACTCGGTTTTTAAATGTGTAACGAGCCTCCATCGTGTGAGCAGGTTGGCGCTCAGTAGCTCCGCGTGAGTTTCTACTGCATAAATGAGGGGTTCTCCTACTAAAAAATGGCCAGGTGTAAATGCCACTAGGTCATTTGGGTCATTTTACATTGGGACGATGTGCCGTGAATTCATAATCGCTTCGACTTCTTTTACCACGGTCTCCATTTCTTCATAAGTTAATGACGCCGCAGCCAATGTAGATTTTAGTAGATGCTTGGCAGACTTGACTGGGGCCTCCCATAATCCACCAAAATGTGGGGCTCTTGGTGGGATTAAATGAAAATCAGTTCCCCTTGAACTGCATTCGGTTTTAATTTTGTCGATAGATTGTTGGCCTTCGATAAACTCCTTTATCTCTTGCAACTTGTTCCTTGCGCCTACGAAGTTGGTTGCATTGTCGCAATAAATGTGCCTACAATGTCCTCGCCTTGCCATAAATCTTTTCAACGCACCAAGGAAACCTTCTGTTGTGAGGCCGCTAACCAACTCCAAGTGCACTGTGTAATGCATCTATGATAAAATAACTAGACATAGTAAATACAATCTTACAAAAAGATGCATTACAAGAGTACATACATAAGAAAAGATAATTTCAACATAACATGCTAAAAAACACGCATATCATGCAGGCAGAGTTTACAAAGAGCTGGAAGAACAATTGAACCAAAGAACTATGAAGAAATTCTGTTCAAATAAGTTAAACGCTTTCACTTCCGCATATCACCACATATGGCTTAAGAATTGAGTAATTGATTTTCATGCATGAAGCATGTTATGGCCCCAAAGTCCTGAAAATAGATATTTTTTGTATATAGTATTTTTATTGAAAGGAAACCAATAATACTTAACTTTTGTACTGTCCGTTATGTGTTCTGAGTTCAACTCGAGATGCTGTATTTATCTTTTAATTACAGACTGTTGATCGGCAGCGGTTGCATATAGTTACCGTACTACCCTTAGGCCAATATTCTCGTTGCTGGAAAGTTCAATTCTCTACCTAGGGTTGGTGTCCACGTTTGCTACCTTGTACCATGCAGGCTCAGTAGCTGAAGCAATAATTTCAATCCTCCCAGGATACACGAGGATGCCACGGACAGTAGCTGGAATCTATAACAATACTCAATGGAAACAAGTTAGTTATCGCATACTCCTATATGCAAAGTAATATGAAAGGAAACTTACCCAAAAGTATTTTACGAAAGTGGGTCCAACACATTAGGCTAAGTTATTTTATTTTGCACAAAAAAAAATTGTCACGAAACATGTAAACAAAGGGGGTACGCTCACGAACTTTTGTTTGTTTGAAAAATGAGTTGTTGTTAACGAAACCAAACTTAGGCGCTCTATAATTGAATTCCAGTATGCTCAAACAGTAAGTATCTTATCCAGGTCTCTTTTCGAGTCAGAACGGGCTCGGAAGAGGGAGCGAAAGTTAACCTAACCTAGGTTTCTAAACACCCTAATTTACAAAATAAACTTCATGTTTTGATGATTCGTGCTATAGCGAGTGAAACACCTGTAACCCAAAGTCAAGGTTGAATATATAATGTATGCAACAAAGCCCCGAAAAAGAAATTCAAACCAGTTGATAGTAAACGTCAAAAAATCTTTCACTGGCAAAAAAAAAAGCAATTTCCACACAATTAATAGTTTTTCTGGTCAAACCAGAATAAAATATAAATATAAAAGTATATTTTAAAAGGAAAAAATTTTTTTTTCCGAATTACATTAATTGGAAACCATCATAATGAAAATTTGGAAAACCTTGGAAATTTTGGAGTCCATTTTCCAATAGGGGGCAAAAGAGCATAAATTCAATGACTTGGGTAGGTAGGGGACAGTTTTTGTTTCAGTGGTAATTTTGGGAAAAAGCAAAGGTAGAGCATCAAAGCGAAAAGTTTAAAGAAATCGGTACATATACAAAAAAAAAAAAAAAAACCTAAAAGGTGGAAAAGGGGTTTGGATAAGATCTAGGACAAATCTCAGAGGAAGAGAAAAAAAAGATAAGTTTGGTTTTTGTTAATAACATAATTTTGGTTCTAGTTATTCTTTTTTTATTTTTTTCCCTTGGTTTCCTTCTATTTTAAATTATAACTTGTGCTTACCCTCCTCGAAAATCTCGGCGGTAATTAGCTTAACTAATCGCCATTTTGTTTTCGTAGGAAATTAATCGATCTTTTGCAATTAATTTTTTTTGTTATTTGGTGATTTGAATACTTTTCTCTTTTCTTTAGTATTTTCTTTTTTACTTTTTTTGTTTGCCGAGCTTGTAAAATTTCTCTTAGTTAATTTTCTTTGATAAATATTATAACGTTTACTCTTAAATTTTGTTTTTTTAATTAAATTTCGTCTGAGAGTTCGTGGACTCTTAAAACCACGTGGCGCCCAACATATTTATTTTCTTTTTTTTGTGGTTTTCCTGAAGGGAACAAAAGTTTTCCATTTTATATTGTGAGGAATAAGAAAGAACCAACCCCTCAGCTGAGCTAGTTCTGTTACACCTCAAGTGGTCGTAACAAGCATGAAGACCTAAAAATAAAATATAAACAATGCGTTGAGCAATTAAATGCACTCAAGCGCCAGCCAGATGATTCTTGCATTTTCACTTTTTTACGATGTACTGACCCTCAATAAATCCACCTGCTGATATGGGTCACTGTTGTACACAATGAATTTGTAAACAAAGAATATTTTCGTATGTTATTTTCTGTCATTATTTTCGTAGGTTATTTTTGTGTCATATTGCTTCACGTTTTTTTGTGTGTAACATTAGTTCTGTTAAGCGATCAAAATTATGTTGAAGAAGGGTAAGATATTGCATAAATTGAATGACTTTGAATTGAATAAATAGAGTATAATTTTGACCTGTGAAGGGAGAACATCAGTGTGTTCAGTTATAACCAACACACCCTGCTCCTTCTACAATTTAGGCTGTCGCAAGATCCCAAATACTCTCAGTGAGAGATATAGGCTGAGCTTGCTCGCCAGACACAGAACTTTGTGAAGAAAGCTGATATAGTGATTGAGAACATCACATCAAGACGTCCAATCATTACAACTGCCTTTGTGGCAAAGCAGCAAAACACAGCAATATAAGCCTTCTGGGGTCGTTTTCCTCTAATTGTGAAATGGGTCCACACTGGTCCTGCGAAGTAGACACCTGAATTCACAAATGGTCTTGCTGGCTGCACTCGATGCGTAGGAAGGCTACCCATTGGTTGATTCTAAAGTTTAGGTTGAGCTCTGGCGCAGTGTACGCAATGATGGACTATAGATCTAGCGAGAGTTTTTCCTTTGAGTGGTCAAAATTGTTGTCTTGCAAGGGCTAGTACCGTTTGAGCCCCAACGTGGAGATTTTTCTTTTTAATATCGTCCAAAATTAATTTAGTAATTGGGTGTGAGTGAGGCAACAGAATTGGATGTTTCGAATCGTAGGTAAGTTCGATGCTTGTAATCGTCCTCCATCTCGTATGATATCTTCTTTGTCTATGAATGGAGTTAAACTGACTATTGTGCTACTTCTTGGAGTTTCGCCATATAGTTCCAAATGTTTGATGTCATCTTCTTCTTTTTTCTGGACGTGCCGAATTATTGTTTTCATTGAAGTTTCTAATTCTTCGACGTCAAGTGATCAAAATGTTCTACTACGGTTGAGTTTTCTTGTGTTATTTATAAACCGCAACATGTAGGCTATGATTCGTTGCAGTTTATTAAATGAATTCTTGTGATTGATTTCATTCAGAAAGTGTGATCTCTCATTTGGCACTGTTATAGCTAACGAAGTTCTTTTTAATTCTGGTATGGGCTCCCCCCTTTTAACATACGGAGCTGGCCAAATTGATTTAGCGCCATGCAGAAACATCGGGCCGTAAAACCATAAATTTTAAGCAGCCAGCCTTTCCGGAGGAATACCTCGGGATATAATGTCGGCAGGATTTTGTTTAGAGGGCACGTGGTGCCATTGGTCAGACCTCGTGGCTTGTTGAATATAAGCAACTCTATTTGCCACGAACGTTTGTAGCGATGGTGATGTTGAGTTTATCCAAGCCAGTGTCACTTCGGAATCGGTCCATAAATATATGACTTCTCCGTTGAGTTTGAGGTACAATTTGATCCGTTGTGCTAATTCTGCTCCTAGTTTCGCAGCACAAAGCTCTAGCCGTGGCAAAGTTTGTTGCTTGAGCGGAGCGATTCGGGATTTAGCGCATAACAGCCGAACTGTGATTATGTTGTTCTTATCTGTTGCACGGACGTAGGACGCTGCTACGAATGCCCTCTCCGAGGCATCAGTAAATATGTGGAGTTGCATAGAGCTTGGCGTTCGATGCGAAAATATATACCTGGGAAAGTTGATATCGTTAAACATTTTTAAGCCTTCTTTTAATCTTGTCCAATACGTAGAATGCTGCTGTGGCAGAGCGGCATCCCATTGTAGTTTCAAATTCCATAACTTCTGTAAGAATTGTTTGGCGACGACCACGACTGGTCGCATGATTCCCAATGGGTCAAATAAATGAGCAACATCAGAAGCAATTGTCAGTTTTGTAACTCGCCGATCTTCGGACTGGCTTGCCTTAATACGGAATGAGTCGTTCTTAGGTGACCAAATCAGTCCCATAGTATTAAGGTGTTCTTCGGTGCCAGTGCTGAAGTCTAACTGTACTTCTCTTTTATCTTGAGGGATATCTCGCAGCAGTTGTGAGTGGTTAGCATACCACTTTCTTAACCTGAATCCACCTTGGATCAGTATTGATTGTAGCTGCCTTTGCATCTCCATTGCTTCTACAATACTGTCTAATCCAGATAAGACATCGTCTACGTAGAAGTTTTGTTTAATAATTTGTGATCCTAAGGGATGTGTCTCCGCTTCTCCTTCAGCTAGATTTCGAAGGCATTTGACAGTAAGATAGGGTGCACACGCTGTCCCACATGTTACTGTAGATAGCTGCAAGCACTTAAGTTGATCTGTTGGGCTGGTGCGCCACCAAACAAGTTGGAGTTGTTGATCATCTGCATCTACTTGAATCTGCCGATACATTTTTTCAATATCGGCAGTGAATGCGAACCTGGCTAGCCGGAATGTCAGAGGTACGGTGGAAACGTCGTCTTGAATAAGCGGCCCAACGTGCAGAATATCATTTAGTGAAACATCTGTCGTGGTCTTTTGGATGTCTCAAAAACTACACGCAGCTTCCTAGTGCTACTATCTGGCTTAACTACTGCATGGTGCGGCATGAAATAATATGGCCTATGAATGCAGTTAACGTTTACTTCCTTCATGTGGGCCAATTGTTGGTATTCTTCAATGAACTTAATGTATTGCTCTTTCAGATCCTTGCTAGAGTTGAGCCTTCGCTCCAGTCCCATAAATCTCTTGTAGGCTATATCTTTAGATTCGCCAAGGGTGCGTGGACCTCCTCGAAATGGAAGTTTTAGTATAAATCGTCCGTGTAGCACCTCGTCTATGGGTTTGATTAAAGTGTGTCTCACATTGCTTTTTAACGGTTGTTAGTCCAGTGTTTGGGCCATCGATTCTGCGAGGCGCCACAATTTTTCGATTTGGTCGCTTAAACATTGGTCATCTGTGCATATACCGCAGGTGGTGGAATCAGAGGCCATCCCCTGTAGTTTCTCCACTACTGTCCACCCGAACACTGTATTTTGAAGCGTCAGCAGTTGTTTATTCTACTTACTTTGCCCTGCAGCGAGTATTGAATAGTATATCTCAGCAAGAGCTGCATTATGTGGTATGGACCATGATGATACATCTATTGTTTGTGTTGGTTGGGGCGATATGATTTGAGATAAGACATGCGCTTCAATTCTGGAGGTGAATCCATTCACTCTTGATTGTAATGTCACTGACATCCGTTTCTGTGACTTATGCTTTCGCTGCCCTATTCCTTTGATGCTCATTTGTTTAGGTACACCTTCCAATCCAAGCCTTTCAGCAATTCTATTGGTGATGAAGTTCAATTGTGAGCCCGAGTCCAGGATTGCACAGCACTCAATGCCCAACCCCTTGTCGTTGCATACGTTAACCATGACCGTGCTCAATAATACATATCCAAGAGCAGGCTGACTGGTAGTAAGAGCTGGTGCCTTGGAGGCACCCGTGGTTTCGACAGTATTCTTTATGGCCTTATTGTCTGTTGATGGTGTATTTATTGTCTTGAGCATTGTTGGGGTGTCTGTATGTATTAACGTGTTATGTCTTTGAGAGCATTTTAAGCATCCCCTTGATTGGCAATCACGCAGACTGTGTCCCGATTTCAAGCAATTGGAGAATAATTTGGTTGATCGCACCGTGTTTAGTCGACTGGATGGAGACATCCTCAAGAATCGCTGACAGGAAAATAATTGATGTTGGCCCTTACATAAATTGCACGATGGGTCTAATGTAACTATTGATGTAGCCGCATTAAAGAATGGTTTCTTATAATGATCTTCTGAGGGCTTCATCTTACTACCCAGTGTTTCAAGTGACTGGAAGCGCGTTTCCAGGAATTTTAAGAACTCCTTCATCGATGGTAGTGATCTAGGTTCCGTAAGTGATTGTTCCCATGTGGTATAGGTAGTTCGATCTAACTTTTAAATAAGTATGTGCAGTACGACCTGAACCCAATGTGTCGTCTCTATTTCGAGATTTTTGAGTCCAAGCAAGCATTCTCGCTGTCATAGCCATCTACTTTGGGTTCATTCAGCTGATTCCAGATTTCCTGGTGTAAACTCTGTATGTCGTTCCAATATCTCTCGATCATCTTTAATTTTACGAGATAGTACCGATCTGATTGCCCTTTTTCGTCTAATGGTATGGTTTGTATTATTCTCCGTAAGGCGGTTACTAGAGCATCATCCTTTTTGATGGTGCCTAATATCCTTGCACTTGGAGATTGCATAGTTGCCAAGGGTTTGAATTGAGTATCCATTGAACCTCTTTGCAAGGGGTGTTGCTTACCCATTGTCTTAGGAGCCGGTGGCTCTTTAGAGGCTGGACTGACATTGGTGTCTTGTTGATGTTCATCGGTTTGGCCATGTGTAATTGTTTTGGGATCTTTGATTCCCGATTGGCCAGTTTCTGGAGTCAGGGATCCTATCATTTCTGAGATTTTTGCTAGGTATCGCTCGTAGACCTTCTGAATTGATTCATAGTACTCCTTGGCGAAGTATGGATGTGATAATTGATCGTCATGTTCGCTGCGAGTTGTATTATCTCTGGATTCGAACTAATCCCAGAGAGTTTCCAATTGTTACAACCTGTCCGTCAAATACCGAAGCGTCTTTCGGTCGGCTGGATCTTTGGTGAAATTGCTAACAACACGCTGTATCTCGTCTCCAGTCTCCTTTTGAAATTTCGCCAATTCTTCCATGCTGCGATTCCAATGTTGTTACTTAGTGATTCACTGTATCACGTCGGGGTCACCAAAAAATGTACATAAACTCTTTTGTTCCTCTAGATGATATATTGATCACAGGCTCTTTTACCTGAACCTTGCTGTGGGAACTATTGGTTCGTTATACCAGACCTCCAGAATTGAATGTCTCGTCAAATGTAGATATGAAAATTGCTTGTTCCAAACTGCCTTACAACTGGTGGGGGGCAAAAGAACTTCGTAGTAGCCGTAGATAACTAAAAGAACACCTCTGGTTGACTCATAATTTATTATTCATCATACCGTAATTTATAATAAAAATTTTCTTACTGAGCTAAAACAAAAAAAAACCTACCACTACCTTAATATTAAATTGAAATATCATAGCTGCACTCGCGAATTCCACCGTCGTATTTTTCTACGAAAATTGTAGTCTTTGCCAACTGAAAGTGCCTTATAAACGAGACTCGCACACAAGCTGCATATCCGATTTCACTTGTGTGGACAGTGAAGATAAATGGTATTCGCGAGGTAAGCTGTATCAGCTAAATTCTAATTGCTTCATGCTGTAAATTGTACACATAGGTATTGGTTATTTTTCCAGGATCAGTTCTCATGTTTTGAACCAATGTATACCTTTGGAAATTTTTCCATAGATTTGAGTGCTTAATGCAACTTTCTATGGTGGCCAATCTACTATTAACTTTGACAACTGGAAGTATTTGCCTCCAATCACCACTCATTATAAAACAATTATCTCCGAATGGCATATTGATACCTGTAATATCGCGTAAAGTTCTATCTACGGCTTCCATACCATGTTTATTGGGCATTGTAAATTCATCCCAAATAATAATATTTGCAGATTTTATGTACTTACCTTCAGGTGAACTACCCCGAATATTACAAACCGATGATTCGGTTAAATCTATCGTAAGCTTAAATCTTGAATGTACTGTTGTGCCACCTTTAAGTAGCATAGCAGCAATTTCAGACCATGCAACCGCTATAGCAGTGCCAACATCTGATCGAACTTTATTTAAAATTGCATTTAAAACAAAGCCCTTTCCAGCACCAGCAAAAACATCTAAATGGAAATATTTACCATTCGATGTGGAATCATTTTTCACTGATATAACAATATCGAAAAATTGCTTTTGCAAACCATTTAATTGTCCATATGCTTCAACATATATCCTATCTTCTTCTATAGGATCGAAAATATCAATGGTTTCAATTAAGTCTTGATTAATGGATGGAAAATTAAAATCCATTAAGGTTTTTTTATGAATTGCAAATATTCTCGCTATATCGGCAAGTCCTTTTTCGCATCCGCGAACCAAATTTCCACCAAAGCGCCCATATGTAATCTTCAGATAAGACTAATTTAAACTTTTCCCAAAGATCCAAAGACGACGTTGGATTACAAAATACACATATATATGCAAAAAGTTCTCTTAACTTTTTTGGCATTTGAAATGTGCGAGCTTCATCAAGGGTATTATACCATTCATGGTCATGTTGCAATAGATTTCTTGCAATGCATGCTTCTTTGGATGTATTATATACGACATCGTTATATGTTCGTACGTCTTGAAAACTTGTTGGTCCATGAACATAGCCTAGTAATATTCGTAAGTGAAACAATTCAATATCGCGAGCACTTACTGAATATATACGACTAATTATTTTTTCTTGTCTACGTTGTCGTTTTTCCCAAATACACATTTTCTTATCCCAAACATAATGTAATGGAATTTCAGAATAAATGTACTGGTGAGCGTTTATATCAATTTAATTTAAATTAAAATATCCCGTTAAATGAGTGTTTTTGTTATGATTTATTATCTCATTATTACTATTACGAAACAGTACAGTTTGCATATTTTCTAAATGAATAGCTAAACGATAAATAGAATGAAATTTACTGGATATTGGCTTCTTATAAAGATGCCACAGAACTTCTATGGCAGAAAGATATCTATTTTCTTTATAAGCCTTAATCTCATTATAATTTAAGGTGCCTTGATCGGCATTACCACCATCAAATACAACAGATGCAATATCTTGTCCCTTATATATATATTTGTAGAGATATTTTACTGATTGAATACCACTCGATATTTCTACATTAATATGTGCATTATATTTCAATAATAAATACGGATTATAAGGGACAATTGAACGATTATCCATGGCAATGTTTGCTTTATATATAACTCGACCGCTATCTGTACGCTTATATATAGGATAGCCGTCATCTTTCATTGTTGTATTATCACAAAAACTTTTCAGATATCTTTTGCTACATTTACCATCAGCCATACATGGACTTTGCGGGTTTAATACACCGCATGGTCCATGAACCATATTGCGAGCAACGATATCATAAAGTCTTGGATTGATAGTTTTATCTGGTATTTCAGCAGATACAACTTTATCAATATCTTCTGCAGTTCTTATCTTATTTTCAGGATGTACTATCAATAAGAGATGCATATAAGGAAGTCCTCTTTTTTGAAATTCTATTGAATATACATGAGCCAAATGTCTACCAAATATATTCAATTTTTCAATATCATGTAATAGTTCTTTCCTTTTTAAATCGAAAACTCGGACTATTAAATCTGGCCTATCGTATGGACTTTTCCCTGGAAATAGGTTATCTTTGATTTCCGGCCAATTTGGATTACATGTTAATGTAATAAAGAAATCTGGTTTACCATATTTTTTTCACAATTGCCAATGCATCTTTTGTATCCTCATTTAAATGCCTTGGACTTCCCTTGAAAGTGCTCGGCAATATAACTGGTAATCCAGCGCGAACGCCAGCGTTAGAGGCTAAATTGGCGATATGATCCATTAGTCCTATATATGAATCTCGTCTGAGTTCTGTTTGATGATTTTCCAAATACTCTAATCTATTGGATTCAACAAAACAATATGCATCAACCAGATATTGTTGCAATAACCTCCGAGCGTGTAATATAATATTGTCATCATTTTGTCGTACGGCAAGACGATAACAATAATACCCTAAAGGGTAAAAGATAATTTGTGATTCCATCCAGGTTCACCATTCGGGAAAAGCAATGGATATGTTAATGGATCACAATTTTCATCTATCCGTTTTATTTTGCGTAATCCGCCTCCACTCGGATACACACATATAGATGCCGATGGCGGCGCACCTGTATTGCTATTAAAAATCATAGCAACATCGGTTGAAACAGGTATATTCTGGCGGCCCGGATGTATATTCGGTAATGGTTGTCTTGAGTTGGTAAATCACATTCGAATATCCTTTACGGCATCCGGTCCATTTTGGGCACTAACCTGTTCCCGTACATCTCTCAAGGCTTTATATGATTGGGCATATGCATTAACTTGACGCAATTCACAATCTATATCTCTTAAAAGATTTTCTTTAAGATCGGAACTTACATCCATACCCATTCGTTCCCTAAGTGCTTCAGCAGCATCGTAAATATAGAGCTGTGAAAACTTAGGGCGAATATTGTTGGGCGGAAATGCATTGTTTTTGCTATAACGTGATACATTTGACCGTGTATAACAAATACAAATGGCCCTCTACCTGGAGGGTTAAATACCTCTGCAATAACTGATGCAAATGACTCCGCAGTATTATATTCCCTTATATTAGGAAAAAAAGTGCTGAATCTTGATGCGTTCCCATTATTAAGGAGTGCAAAATTTGTGGATAAGGACTCAATGGCGGTGGGGTAACTTTTCCAAGATTACAGCAATGCAAATATTGTTTTCGGCTGTTAAGCTCTCCGCGAAAATAAAGCGCGTTACAATATTGGCAAACTAAATTTAATTCACCACAGGAGTGACTCTCAATATCTGGAGATATTTGGTCTAGTTCGCACCAAGCAATTAGATATTTCATAATCCGTAATCGAAAATTGTCAGGATTATTATCTGAAACTTGATGAATTTCTGAATCATCGTTAGTTTCAGAATTATTTTCTAAATTTGCAATGGGCCGTTTTTTAGTTCGTAAACGCTTTGTCTTTTTTCGTGGCATCGCCTTCGGTTTAGCGAAAATAAATTGTTCATCAGGTATATCTACTGCATTTTGTGCAACAACACTTTGGGGTTATTTGAGGTATTGAAACAGGCACATCTGTTCGAACAACAGATGGACCAGCTCCAGCATTTTAATTTGGGTTAATTAACAGTGCAGAGGATTTAGTACATTGACGTAAATTTGTAACCTCTCTTGTTATACCATAAGCGAAATTCCCAAGTTGCACATTAACATCCTGATGAACGTTGTCAGATACATCAATTTGCATTGAATTTCCAGCGCTAGATGTATCTTGTCTCTTGGACTCAAAAGATTCAATACAATCTTGAGATCCATCAACGTGTGCAGGTATGACAGATTCTAATACTTCTTGAAATTCCTTGTTCAGGATTTTTAAGATTTGTACGCCGCCTTATATGTGATCTACTTAAGGCGCTCTTTCTCTTCGGCATAGTTTTGTAAATCTATTTACCGAATTGGGTCGAGAAAGAAAGTTTTTGATTCAAACTAAATATAATTTAATCTGAACGAAATTGATTTTATAGAGAAATTGGAAGGAAGAAATAAAAAAAAACACACACACATTCACTCACACACGCACGCACAGACAGGATTCCCCGATGCCCTGAAAGAAAAAATAAGTAATATATTTTAAAATGTTTTTATATTTGAAATTAAGGTATATGCTATGAAAATAAAATTATGCAAAATACTTTCAATCTTAGCTTACCCCAGAAAAAAAATATATCACCTATCCAAGTGACCTCGTACTGAAAAAAGAACGGAGATCTAGTTGGATAATAGATTTTTACGACTACCGCGGCGTTCTGCACTTTGTGCTGTTGATTGGCCGTTTAACTTGACCAAAATTCTGAAAATTAATAATGTTATGTTATTGTACATGCATAAATAACAGCAGACAATAAATTTCATTTTTGGAAATCAGATAAAAAAGTCCCATCCAGATTGATTGGAATACTTAAAAAGTAAGGACAAATAGGAAATGATTGCTATACAACTATAAATCTCATAAAATACGACTGTAAACGTAACTTCTTATTTATAATTTGTTAAAATAGTTTTCTTTAAGTCACTTATTCATATAAATCTTATTATAAGATTCCCAAAAAACTTCAATTTTTAAGTATCAAAGTAACAAACTTAGTAAATTTTTATACTTTTAATTCAGCGCAAATAGTTTTTGCAGACTTACATATATTAAATTCTTCATAAATCTCTCACAAAAGTATTATTTATAGTTAATTAGGATCAGAACCTTTTATTTATTCAAGTGCTATGATAAAAGTCCCACAACAGAACTCTTTTTAGCTCTTCGATAACACTTTGATCAGACTTTTACATTTTACAGCGAGTTATAATAGTTGTAAAAGACTCTTATTTTTTCGAGTAGCTTTACGAAGTGCACGGAGGAATACACGCTGAAAATTAGGACACTACATAGACATTATAGGACTTTCAAACTGTTTAACTTAAAAAAAATTAATGATGGTTGAATCGGAAGAGCTGGATGCTTTTTCATTTTCGCTTAAGTTATCACGAGTTCTCTTAAAACTTAGTATAATTGAAGGTCTTACAGAGTATATATAATATACTGATTTTCAGTGTATTTGAGTCGCACCTAAGGGATAAGAAATTAAACTTTCGTAAAATGAAGTTGTAGAATTACTTTTAAAAGTCTATAACTCTGTAAATATCTAACCGAATCCAATGATTTTGATACGATTTTAAAAGGGGTGAACTAAAGTTTCCTAGAAATAAAAAAGCAAATTCTGCACCTAATAATTTTTTTCAGTAAAGTGGGTTGGGTCCTTCATCTTTGAATGTCCTGGAAAACGTATTTCCAATTTTTTATTTATTTATTTTTTGTATAATTGTTTATTTGTGAACTTTATTTTTCCCAAGTATAAAAGTGGCAACGTAATTATTGTAACAGAGAGAAAATTTTGAGTTTGATGTACGGTGCCATTTCGCATGAAAATAATCTATTTGAATTGATTTTGGACCCGAGCATTTTTGACTTGAATAAAACTTTCAGAGTTTGTATGAAATAAGATACTAGCTTAATTAGAGAAATTACCAGGGACTTCTGTTCATTCAATTGCTATGATAAAAGTGCCGCGAGGCATTATATTTTAGTTTTTCGGTAACAATCCGATCAGCCTTTTACACTTTACAGCCAGACGTAACAGTTGTAGAAGACATTTATTTTTTTTATTAGCTTTGCGAAGTGTGCGTAGGAGGTGCTGAAAATTAGGACACTACGAATAATTTATAGAACCCTTAAATTTGCTAACTTCCAAAATAAATCCAGGATAGTTGAATTGCAATAGCTGCACGATTTATCACTTTCGATTCAGCTATCACGAATTCTTTTATAACTAAGTATGATTGAAGGTCTTATAGAGTAAATGAATTATCCTGATTTTCAACGTCTTTCCGCCCCACTTCGCGAGAAAAGGAACTCAAACTTTCGTGTACTGGATCAAATGATTTTGTAACGATTTGAAAGGGAATGAACTGAAGTTTTCTAGCATTAAGAAAGCAAATTTTCCACCTAATAATTTTTTTCAGTAATAAGTTTTATATTTATTTATTTTGCCTATAATTGGTTTATTTTTCAACTTTATATTCTCCAACTATAAAAGAGCCATCATAATTAATATAGAAAAGAGAAAATTTTGAGTTTTAGTGTGACCATATGTGTGCACTGCCATTCCGCATGAAAATGATCTCTTTGAACTGATTTTGGACCAGACCATTTTAGATATGAATGAAATTTTCAAAGTTTGTATGGAATAAGAAATTAGATGAATTAGGAAAATTACTGGAGACTTCTGTTCATTTAATTTTTCAGTAGCAATCCGATCGGACTTTTACAATTTATAGCCAGTTATAACAATTGTAGAAGACCCTTATTTTTTTGTATTAGCTTTGCGAAGTCTGCGGAGTAAGACGCTAAAAATTAAAACACTACATATAATTTATTGAACCTTCAAACTTGCTAACATCGAAAAAAAATCCATGATGGTTGAATCGGAAGAACTGGACGATTTTGCACTTTCGATTCAGCTATCACGAATTCTTTTAAAACTTAATAATATGATTGAAGCTCTTATAAATTATATGTAATATCCTGAATTTCAGCGTCTTTTGGCCACATTTCGCGGGATAAGGAATTAAAAATTTCATGAAATGTCGTTGTAAAGTTACTTTTAGAAGTCTATAATTCCGTAAATATCTAACAGAATCCAATGATTTTCATATAATATTAAAGCGGGTGAACTTAAGTTTCCTAGAATTAAGAAAACAAATTTTGCACCTAATAATTTTTTTCAGTAATAAGGATTTGGTCCTTAATCCTTGAATATCCTGGAAAACATATTTCCAATTTTTTATTTATTTATTTTTTGTATATATAGTAGCAGATTTAAAGTATTATACATTTGCAATTGATTTTGTTCAGCAAACCTACTTCAATCTGAATGAACAAGAGCTAAAAGCATGCACGAATGCGGAGATTCATACATATCTCTGCACTCCAACGATCGTCTTTAGTATTGAGAACAGTCCCTCTTGCGCTATTGATGAAATCTATGGACGTCACACAGAAAATAAATGTCAAATGCAACACTTACAGTTGAACGCAACTGTTTGGAAGACGTTAATGATGAAGAAAACCTGGCTATATAAGACTCCCAGCTCAAAGGTAGCGGCAATAGTCTGCAAAAACACAAGAAAAAGCTTCTGGTAAACTCTACCGGTATCATACGCCTGTACAGTGATTTCTCCTTAAGGACAAGAGAAATCATTCTAAGGACAGATATAGACCAAAAAATTCAAGTCATCACCAGCCACATCAAGGAGACAAGTCCTGCAGCTACAACTGCAATAACGAACCAAACCAAAATCCCGCATCTATTGCAGTCCGGACTAGTGATACGTCCCAATGAGCATATTCTGGACTACAGTCAACTGCCTGAGCCACTAAATGTAAGCCAACTACAAAGAACTTTGGCAGTTCATTCAGTTATAGCTACTTCAGGTATCCTGATCGCCTTCATCTCTGTAATTTGTGTTTACTACTACTGAGATAAACTCAGGGGACTTTTTCACATCTGTACATGCAACAACTCTCGACAGATGCCTAGCGAACGAACACCATCGTCGTCAGAAACCTCCATAAGACAACACTTTGAGCAGCATATTCTAATCATCAGAATTAAATTAAATTCATCATAAAATTTTTCTATTCGGAGTTCACTGACTCATGGCGGTATAATTTAATTACTTTATGCTAATCAGCGCATTTTTCTTATTGCAATTGACCCACTTGCTTTGCACCTCCATCGGTAAAGTAAATAAAATCGCTGACGACAGTGACGAAAGAATTTTAATATTTTGCCATAAGTCAATGCACCCACCAATTTGTTTAGTAATTGATTTGTTGCTTGTTTAATTGTTTTTTTTTATTATTGCTGTATATGGTAGTTTAATTGAATCAATTATTTTGTATAAATTAAGCTAGCATAATTTAATAAAGTCTAGTCAAAATTAATGAGTGTTTAGAATTGTTTATCCAATATATCCAGATTCAACACACTGTTGAGTCTTAGTTATTCAAAGCAATTTAACCAGTCTTACACTTCAAGCCTATCTTGATTTAACACACTGTTGAATCATAGATCTTGAAGTAGGGTTTTAGAATCTCACCAGCTCAATTCAATATTGCAATCCATCAACAACATCTTGATTCAACACACAGTTGAATCGTGCACAACCTAAAATTCCAAAAATTATATTAAAATTTTAATAATAATTTGAGTTGGGCGATATATCGATATATCAGTAGTTCTATATAATAGATAGACGGCTTAGTACATTTCACGCGTCTTTTATCGAGCTTTTTATTAAAATTGCATTTATTTTAATTTACATCATTCTATTATGTCAAACGTAGGGTGTTTAAAGAAATAACTCAGCGATTATAGGTAGGGTGTATGCAAATCACTTTTTCTTACCAAATAATTTAGTTAGTATATCTCCGCTTTAGGGATGTTTTCTTTTTTATTCACTATTCTTTCTTTTGTGAATTTCCTTATTTCAAATATACTTTTAACATTTTCTTTCATTATTAGAATATATATTCAAATCATAATATTTTCATTAGAATTAACTTTAATTAAACAATTATTTGTTTAGAATGAAACCATGATTATGTGTATACTTTTTTCAAAAATGTCTTGAGCAAGAATTGTAGTCTAGGACTCTCAATTATAACGTAAAAATGAAGTGCTGAATGCTTTTATTTCTCCTTTCACTTTCCTGCAGCCCTCTCACATGAAGGTCGTCTAGGTCCACTACGCTCTCTCTTTTCAGGTCTAAAATGTATACTGTTCAATATCGCCCGCAGTATCGTAGGGTGCTTGGGGCAACGGCGATGGAAGGCAGAATATCAGCGCCTTGCCACGGGATGTAGGTAAGTGATGTAAGAGTCCCTTCAGGATCGAATGTGTGCCGGCGTTTTTTTTTTTGTAAGTAGGCACGAATTTTTTTTTTAATGTGGCAGGCGGTAGCGGCATGTTTTCGTGGAATCTCCTCACACTCTCCGCCAATAGCCGAGGCGAGCTAGGGTGCCGACCTGCAGTCAAACCTGTCCGCCGAGTGATCTGTCGGCTCATGCTGGCAGTCGGGACTTCACGTCCAAACCAAATCACTCAACATAGTTCCATAACAAAAATGGCGCCCAACGCGGGGCTACCTCAGTTAGACTTCGGTGATCTAAGTATAAATTTTACTGGGGACTGGGACTTAGAGACCTGGGTCTAACTGGTTTGTTATTAGTAAATTTTTCTGTAGAGTAACGTTAAAGTTTTAAAGTTTATGAAAGTTTTTGCGCTTTTGGATTTGAGAATTTTGGTAATAAAGTATAGTAACGTTTTTGAAGGTTTTTGAAAGTGTAAGTTCGCTTTTAGGTTTGACTTTGGTCAAGCCTCAAGTCTGAACGGTTGATTTTTTTTTAATTGTTTTGGAATGATCTTTCCCGCAGGCCTTCTGCCATGGAAATGGTAGGTGGCCTCACATTAAATTTTTGTTTGAGCTCTCACGGAGACATGTCCTTGTTGGCCAACTGGCTGGACAGACTCATGAGTTTGTGAGACGACTTTTTGGCTTTTAGTCAACTAGTTGACCAGATTTATGACTCTGCCCGGCTAGAAGACTAGCTGGATATGATGATCAGGTGAAGAGGAGAGAAAGAGTTTTCGGAGGATGGAAGTGATGCTTGAGATCTTCAGTAATCAGGAGTTGGCATACTGCTAACTGCCTGGCTGAAGAATCTCTAGTAACATTTTCAGTCTTTGACATCTCCAACTCTACTCTTCCCAGATTTCTGTGAGAACGCAATCTTTTCTTCATACACGTCGCTTGCTTACTTCATTACTTCTGACCTGAATAGGGAGAGCGACCTGGTAGATTTTCATTTTGTGGGTTAGCTCCTGGAGAGTGAAGGAGGAAATTTTTCTTGATTATGAACTTCCGAGCTATTCCACGAGCCGGATAAACTATCAGCTATATCACACTAACTTTACGATATCTTTAGTGACTTTGAATTTTTTTTGTCTTTTGAACTATTGGATTTTCGTCGACTTCCTTTCCATACGCTATCACTTAGCGTATACATGCGCCAGTTGTTAAGATTATTTTGAATTGTTGTGCAGCAACCTTGGAGTTGCCAGAGAATATGTATAGTAATATCAACCTTTAGTTGATGAAAAACTTTTAGCCTTTGGAATTGAAATACTGCGTCGTTTTGGTTCATCCTCGACAGTAGATACTTTTACCCTTGAATCCTTGTCCCCAGGGAGACCAAACTTGCACTCTATGACAATTTCACATCCGAGTTCCCGAGTCAACAGCGCACTATCAAACGCTCAGAGTCAGAGGTCAGCAGCGACTGATGCCCTGCTGGCAGGTCTGCGCATACAGCTGCAGGCATTCGTTCGCGAAGGCCTCGAGCAGAGCCTAAATACTCTGAGAGCGGAATTAGCAACTGGGGTTAGGCAGCAAATCTCAGCTTTGATGCCACCAGCCGACTTTTCACGGCCACGTCCTTCTGTGGGTGGACCGATACCACCGCACGATTTCAACGACACGCGTAGGCAGTCGTTTAACAGACCGTCATCAGCTCTTGGTCAGCCTCTTGGTCAGCCTAGACTAAGACCTTTCCGACCTCCACCAGCCCTATCTCATCATATCCCACCGAGCCTAGGACAACGACGTTTTGACAGCCCCATCCGAAGATGGGATATATCCTATAGTGGCGACAGCTCTCGACTTACTGTCGACGAGTTCATGTTCAGAGTGGAAGCGTTAACTTACTCGGCCTTAGAGGGAGATTTTGAGATGACAACCTTGCTTTCTGGTGTAGCGATGGACTGGTACTGGTCTCTCCTGAGGCAGAACTCCACGCCTTCGTGGGAGTATGTAAAGACAGCTCTGTTAACTGAATGGGGAGTACAGAAGGATGACCTCAAGGTCAAGGTCCAGCTGATGTTGAGAAAACAGAAAGCAGGGGAGTCATTTGCTACGTACCATCAACACCTGGTACATCTGCGCGAACAAGTGCAAAGTCCTTTGGCGGACGGAGGATTTTTAGAGATCGTGAAGTCAAATCTGCTTCCAGGCATTCAGCAGAAAATCTATTTACTTACCACTAACACCATCCACCAACTACGGAGTCTCGTGACTCAGATACAGGCTACACAGCAGCGAATCGCGACTGAGACTGGATGACTTGATAGTGGTGCCACTGTCAGAGAAGCTTGCACAAGCAGAGGTTGAATGGAAGAGGTACCGGACACAAGTACAAGTAGCGAATGGTGCAATGACGACTGTGCATGGTCATGTGAATTTGGACATCACTTTCCGTGGTAAGACCCAAAACGTGCGTTTTTACGTGGTTCCTGGGCTCACACAGTCACTGTATCTAGGAATAGACTTCTGGCGTCTATTTGGGTTGGCTCCAGTTGTCCTAGGTATAGTTTCAGAAGTGTCTCCAAGTCTAATAGCTACCTCTGACACCGATTGCCATTGTTGTATACGTAAAGTATACAAAAATTACCTAAAAAATACTCTAATTTAAAATAATGTAAAATATTTTAATTTAATTTTCATACATATAAGCCAAGCATGCTTAAAACATGCACGGCTTATCTTCGTAACGGCGAAGAAATTGCCGTCAGCAATTTCCTCGCATTCCTTTCAATAAACAAAAAGTATTTCCCACAAAATGACTTGGGACAAACAAAAGTGTTAAATATCAACCCAAGTCGTTTTCATAGAAAATAGCCCCACGATAAATCTTACCTTCAGTAAGATTTGTCGTATATACGATACGTATGTACATACATACATATCGGGCGCATGAAAATTTTACGTCAGTGAAGACTGAAACGATCAAGTCTTCACCAAAAAAAAAAAGTCCTTAAATTGTCGCGAGCTGCATTAATTGTGATCGCAACAATGTATGCACGGTAGCAAGACGATGGTCGATATTTATGAAAATATCAAATTTCAATTTCAACCATCGTTCGTCGCGATAATTCTGGGCATGTTTAAACATGCCCAGCGGTAAATAATTTTCTCAGGATAGGCATGCTAATTAAGCATTTTCCTATCCTGAACGAAGAGACTTACGATTGAAAAATCTAAGTCTCGGGGCAGTTGGTTTTTAGGAGCGAATAACGTTACTTGCAGCGGCGCGGTCACGGTAGTTTTTTTTGGCAAAGGAAAGAAAATCTAAATAACAACAAAAGTGGCTGTTACAAAAAAGTTGTGTAAAAGAAAATGTGAAAAGGAAGAAAAGTTTTTGGCAAAGAAAAGTATAAAATCTAAATATTAAGAAAAGTGGTTGTTGCAGAAAATTTGTGTTAACGAAAATCTGAAAAAAAAGAAGAGCATTGTTAAAGAAAGAGTTGTTGAGAAATAAAAAGTTACTACGAACAAGTGTATTATCAAATGACAACACCACGGGATACGTACCCCCATTACACACGCTAAGTGACAGTGAGTACCCCTTTTTGATTGTCTATATATGACAAAATTGGTTGTTGTATGTAACAAAATTGGCGCAGCCGGTAGGATTGAGGAAGCTTGATCTAGTCAAAACGATCGTAAAAGCTTGAAAAGCCTTAATCCTTCGAACCTAAGGGGTCCCATTGACTAAGCCACTCAGGCCAAGTCACCCCCAACACTCGGGTAGATACCATCTCTAGGCGCCTCTGCTCCAGGCGGGCAAGCGTTCACCCCAATTAGTGCACAGGCACCACCGAGGGATACCAGTGAACAGTCCACAGAAGGAAGAGGAGAAATATCTCGAACTCCCCCAGAAGGACGAACACAGATCAGCCAGGACACAGCTCGATAAGCAGCCTGAAGTTCCAGCCAAGCAGATAACCAAACACTAGCGGTGAACGATCCTGAGTTGAAGAGGAAATCGAAGACGGCTCGTAAGCCCCCTTTTCAACTAGATCCAGGGGAAGTTAAGACGGCCCAAAGGCCCCCCCCCAGCTGCAAAACAAACCGAAATCAACCGACAAAGGATTCAGAGGGAACTCGAAGGCGGTTAAAGAAACCCCCCTCTCAATCACAGCAAAGGGACTTAAGCAGGCAAGGAGCCCCCCTTTCACCAAACAACGCATCATATGCCAGCCGACAATCCTGCTCTACCTCAGCAGGAAACAGAAACAGCAGCGAGGGAAAATTCTCCATCTTTAGCCGACGCGGGATCAGCCCCCGGTGCAAAAATACAGCACCCCGGTGAAGGTACAGCATCTGCTGCTGAATCTTGCTCAACAGGACCTCGACTCCGAAGCGGAACCGTTCTACCAGGTCCGAATAGTCAAGTAAGTTTAGCTAAATTTTTAAATAAATTATACGAGAGAGCGCGGGAATCGGATAAACTGACGATTACCCATTGTGACGCCTTAGATCACAAATTAAAAACAGAGCGTGAGACCAGACTGGCCAAGTTAAATACCTTAAAGGAAAAAACAATAAAGTTCCGAGAGGAACTAGAACAGTTTTCCGAATCTCGACGCTCACTCAGTTTAGATCTAGAAAAGAATAAGAGTGTTAGGTTAAGTGACAGTGATAGTGATAGTGACAGTGACGGAGAAGTAGCTGAACCAACTCCCGAGGACCTGCTGATCGATTGGCTCGAAGAATCCTTAACGGAAATCAGCCCAGAAACAAGCCCAGGTAGTCCACCCAAATTTAAATTTCCAGTCAATAGACTAAACACAATGGTGGACTACGCTAAGGTAGCTAAGCTCACAGCTCAACTCGTCCCCTTATTTTCGGGTGAAAGTACCCCACAATTGGGACGAGAGCTACAAACCTTCATTGGCTGCTGCAAACAAACTATGCAGTGCCTAAATAATGAAGAAAAAGTGGCTTTCATTCAGGTCCTTCCCACAAGACTCAGAGGTGACGCATAACAATTATTCGCTTCAGACGTCCCTGCTTCATTTAGTGAAGTAGAGGAACGTCTAAATAGAACATACCATCCCCGTGAGACATACCAAGAGTTAGTGAATAAGTTAATCACTACTAGGCAAAACCCGTTAGAATCTCTCACTGTGTTCATTACAAGATTGAAACAGTTGCTGACGATTTGCAACGAAGCAGCGACACAGAAGTATGGAGCTGAGGCAGTCCCTGCTGTGAAAACACAGCTGATGGATTTTGCCAAGAACGCTTTGAAAAGTGGAGTAACTAACCCACACCTGTGTCAATATTTGCTCACGCAGGGAGAAGGTGATTTAGAAGCATTAATCCAAAAGGCCCTGGACATGGAGAAACTACAACAAAGTGCTACATTCATCCAGACTCCTCTGGTACAAGCTCCTCCATTGACTCCAGTAGACCAAGATTTACGAGTGAGAGCTTACTACAGAGCTCCTTACTATCAAATGCGATCCACACCTATGTTCGCATCACCTCGAGCTCCAAACCCAAATCAGTTTTCACGCAATGTGAATAATCCAGGTTCATCACAGTCACGGCAAAGGCCATTTACAAACAGTGATGCCAGAAACTCGGATACAGATGCACTGGTCCGTAACATCACGTGTAATTTCTGCCAGCGAAAGGGTCATACATATTCAGATTGCCTTAAGTGCAAGAACACCCCTTTCTGCTCAAACTGCAAAATCTATGGACATGACGTCCGTGATTGCAGAAAAACACAACAGACGCAACAAATTGTTCCTCCACGCCTCTCCAATAGATCTACAAAAGAGCAACACAACACAAAAAGTCCTCAAGTCTTCAACATAAGACTCAAATGCACCTTTTGTGGTCGCCGAGGACACGCACACGAAGATTGCCGCCAAAAGAAAAAATGGGAAGCCCGGAGTCAGGGAAACGACATGCAGTCGACCCAAAACTCCCCGGCTCGACTTTAAACCCACAACGCAAATTAAAAGGGTCACCTCAAGCGCCCGAATCCGGTGTCCCTAAAGTGAAACTTCCACTGGACATAAGCCTTAACGGCCATACAAAACTAGTAGTGGACACTGGCGCTGAGGTTAGTATTATTAAGAAAAGAGCAGTTAAGGACCTCAAAATAATTAATTCCAATGAGGCATGCACTTTACAGACCCCTTTTGGAACCGGAAAGACATTGGGAAATTGCAAGGGCAACTTCAATTTTAAAAATAAAATTCCCTGCAAGTTTCAGGTGGTACAAAAACTGCCAGGTCTTTCCGATGACGGCCTATTAGGAAACGATTTCCTATCAAACAATTGTAATGTTGAAGGCCCAAATAAAGCACTCAAGTTTCCTTGTACGGAAACAAATCCCGAAGAGTTTACTGTGCCCTTGTCATGCAAAACGGATAAGCTGTATTCCAGAAAAGCAGTCGAAGTGAGGTCACTTGCAGAAAAGATGGAACCTAAACAGGTTAGGGTATCTGCATGCAGTGTCTCCAAGGCATCTCAAAAGAGTAATGCTGGCTGCCAGGTTCAACAAGAGCCGACGGAATGCGAAAAGAGCTGTCTGGGTGACCAACAAACCTGCGAAATGAGGCAGCATCTGGTTACTTTAGACGAACCAATATGCATACCTGCTAGGTCACAAATGATCACCACAGTCCCGTTGCAAGTGAAGGAAGAAATGCTCTGTCTATCGAAAGAGATAGACGATGGAGTCTTCCTGGCCAACAGTTTACTCCCAACTGGGAAAGAAACAGTGCTAGCTGCCATATTCAACATTAACAATTTTCACGTAGTCATCAAAAGTTTATTGTTACAACTGCTCCCTATACATGATTACGCCGTCATCCCAATAGGAGAAACCACTGATACACAACACGTTCTCAAGCCGAATAAATCGCAAGCGAGTAACACGAACATCAGTGAGCTTCCCAAGCCGGAACAGAAGTCAGGCAAGACGTCTTTTTCCAGAATACCTAGACATAAGCTACTAACGAGGCCCAAGAGCCCCATACAAGACGCGTGCGAGCTCAGTAAGACCCGAGTAGAGGCAAAAATGACTCCACCGTCCAAGAAAATAACTTACAAAAATTGTACATGGCCCCATAGCCAAATTAAAGATGCGAGCGAGCTCCAGAAGCCGACAAGCAAAATTCAGCTGACTGCTCCATCCAATATACCTAGATGTAAGATAACCACAAGGATAAGAAGCCCAACAACAGGTGCGTGTGAGCTCAGTAAGACCTATTCTCAGGCAAAGACGACTCCACCTCCCAACAAAGTTAGTGTTAAGAAACAACAGTGGCCCAAGAGCCCCATCAACCGTGCGTGCGAGCTCAGTAAGACCTATTTAAAGGCAAAGTCGACTCCACCACTTAATAAGATTAGTATTAAGAATAAAAAGTGGCCAATGCGCCCGATAAAAGACGCGTGCGAGATCCGTAAGACCTCATTGAAGGCAAAGTTGGCTCCACCGTCAAATAGTATTAAGAAAACCAATTCTTCAAGGCCCATAAGCCAAAATACGAATGCGTGCGAGTACTCGGACCAATCAAAGGTACCCATAAAACATGGTACTCCACCATTAAAACTGCAGGAAGCCCATTCCCTGCCATCTAGTAATGTAAGTAAAACAGATAGTAAGTACACAGCTCCACAAAATGAGAAAAGAAACGTAAGCTTTTCGGAAAACACAGCTATCTTACAACACGTAAGATACTTATTTCCGGATCAGGAAGATCCCACACCTACTCCGCGAGTCAACAGGCTAGACCAAGAGCTCAGCCTAGACCCAAATCTAAATGCGGAAGAAAAAGCTTCGATATCCGAACTCTGTTATGAGTACAATGATATCTTTTACCTTAAAGGTGATAAGCTTACATATACAAACGCTATCACCCATAACATTCCATTAATACAAAATCAGGCCCCAATAAACCAAAAGGCCTATCGATTACCAGAAACCCAGAGACAAGTAATCAACGAGCAATTAAGAGAAATGCTAGACAACGGGATAGTCCAAACTAGCAAAAGCCCTTGGAATTCACCCTTATTAGTAGTCCCCAAAACGGCGGGACCCGATGGTGAAAAAAGGTGGCGCGTCGTTGTCGATTTTCGTAAATTGAACGAAAAGACAATTGGCGATGCATTTCCGCTACCACGAATCGAGGATATTCTTGACCAACTGGGTCATGCCAGGTACTTTACCACTCTCGATTTGGCCAACGGCTATCACCAAGTCTTAGTCGACAAAAAGGATCGACATAAGACCGCCTTTAGCACTAATTACGGGCACTACGAAATTAAGCGTATGCCATTCGGACTCAAAGGAGCTCCCGCTACATTCCAACGCCTCATGAACTTCGTCCTGACAGGCCTACAAGGCCTCGAATGTTGCATTTATCTTGACGACATCGTCATTTATGGTAAGAACCTAAATGACCACAATGATAAGCTTCGCAAAGTCTTCAACAAATTGAGAGAAAACAACCTCAAACTGCAGCCAGAGAAGTGCCAGTTCTTGAGACGAGAAGTTGTTTACCTAGGGCACAAATGCTCTACCGAAGGTGCATTACCAGACCCCAGCAAAACGGCCTGCGTCCAGACATTCCCTGTTCCAAGAACAGTAAGGCAAGTACAGTCCTTTTTGGGACTTGCCAATTATTACAGGAAGTTCATTCCGGACTTCTCTAAAATCGTTCGTCCAATTACGAATTTACTCCGCAAGGACGTAAAATTCACTTGGACCGAGAAATGCCAAGAAGCATTCCAAAGCATTAAACATGCCCTAATTTCCCCACCACTCTTAATCTATCCAGATTTTTCTAAATCATTCAATCTTACAACGGACGCCAGCAACGAAGCATTAGGCGCTGTGCTTTCCCAAGGAGAAGTGGGAAAAGACCAGCCTATCGCCTATGCAAGCCGAACGCTAAACAAAGCCGAGAAAAACTACTCCACTATTGAAAAGGAGTTATTGGCTATAGTCTGGGCAACTAGAAATTTCCGATGCTACCTCCAAGGCAGGAAATTCACGGTCTACACTGACCACAAGCCTCTCAAAGGAGTCTTTAATGTTAAAGACCCAACTTCCCGTTTGGTGAGATTTCACCACAAATTGTCAGAGTTCGATTACACCATCGAATACAAACCAGGGAAGTATAATACCAATGCGGATGCATTAAGCCGCATTCCACAAATATTAAGCGAAGACAATACAGGCAATACCTTAACGGTACAAGCCCAAGTGCACCACACTATGGACTCTGATGTGGAAGAAAATAATTTCCCAAATAAAAAGAAAACAAAGAAACCCGGTCATTGCTTCGCCGTGACCAGAGCTCAAAAACAGAAAGCCCAAGAGGCCCATACGAGCCCCAGCGCCGAAACACAGCCCACGGCAGCGGAACATAAAGAAAATGAACCCCCAGAGGCAGAAATACAACCCCCGGCTACGCTTGAACAAGAAATATGTCCAGTCAAGGCACCTGAAATAATCACGAGCCCCAAGGAAGTCCAAACAATCCTAAAGTATTATCACGACTCTCCTTTCGGCGGCCATCAGGGTGTCATTAAGACCTATAAACGCATTAGACGCAAGTATTGGTGGAGACACATGCTTAGCGATATAAAAAGGTACATATAGAAATGCCCTAAGTGCCACACAATGAAAGCATCTCTACAATTCAAGATGCCCCTGGTAATAACGGACATCGCAGAGCAACCTTTCGACAAGGTTTACCTCGATATAGTAGGTCCACTAGAAGAGACCATATCAGGTAATAAATATATCTTAACTTTTCAAGATAACCTTACCAAATTTGTCGATTGGTATGCCATACCTAATGGAGAAGCAGTAACGGTGGCGCAAATCTTTTTGAATGAGATTGTCACGCGTTATCGCATTCCAAAGAGAATAGTCACCGATCAGGGAACTAATTTTCTGAGTGAGCTATTCAAGAAGGTCTGCAAACTCCTAAAAGTAAAGAAGTTACAGACTTCCGCATACCATCCACAGTCTAATGGAGCACTAGAGCTTGCCCATAGACCATTAATCGAATATCTGCGTACAATCGTAGATGAAAATCCTAAAACATGGGATCAATTCCTACGAACCGCTGCATTCGTGTACAATAACAGTGTACACGAGGGTACTAAATAAACCCCGATGGATTGCCTTTACGGCTTCACAGCGGATGTCCCAACTAATTTAAAACGGGATCCTGAACCGGTTTATAACCACGAAAGTTATTACCATATGCTAAAATACAGATTACAAAAATCGTATGCCACGGCTCGTAAAAATCTCTTAGCCAGCAAACAACGCTCAAAGGCATATTACGACAAAACAGTCAGGCCTCTCACTTTCCACCTAGGAGACAAAGTACTCCTCAAAAGTGAAAGCCGCAAACACAAACTGTCTCAAATCTGGGTTGGCCCATATCTGGTAATCAATGTACCCAGTCCAACAAACACTACCATAAAAATAGGCAAGCGGCAGGTTGTCGTCCACAACAACCGTTTGAAGCCCTATTATGAGTAGTATACTGGTACATATATCTTTAGCAAATAAGTTAAGTCCATACTAAATTCTACAATTAAATTAAGTGCTATTAGAATTACAACAAAAAGCTTCCAGTATGACTAATTGACTAACGAAGCCTATCCTTCATTTTCTACAGAACATGAAGCACATATTGGTGTTAATATGCTGTTTCCATCTGGCAATGGGACAAATACAAACGGAACCCTACACCATAAGTCCCCTGAACAATACAGGAATACTGTATGAGGATCTAGGAAAATTACAAGTCTACCGTAGTACATGGAACATCTTAACTGAGATCAATCTAATGGAACTGGACAACCAAACGCTTATCGCAGAACAGGCGGAACACTTAGTTCACCGACTATGTTCAAATCGCTCTCAAACGGATGAGCTATGCCTGGTTCAACAAAAACACGTTCATTCTCTCTTGGAAAATATCAAGAGAAGAACAAGTGTCATTCGAGAAGTGGTCCCAAAATCAAGATCAACAAGATCTATCTTTGATGGAATAGGGAATGCAATGCACTACCTATTCGGGACCATGGACAGCACTAATGAACAGGAAGTATATAGTCGACTCGAGGAGCTCGAAACAAATTCAAAAGCACTAGCCGACCTGGAAAGACAGCAGATCAGTGTAGTCAAAACTACACTACAGCAAATTCAAAAGCCATTGACATCTCTGCAGGAAAGACAACGTCAAATAAATCTCCAGGTAAATAGAATGCAAAACATAACGGATGATTTACTGATGAGATAATTGAGACAGGAAATAATTTCAAGCCTGACCTTACAAATTGTCGAGATTGAGTACAGGCAGCAAGCCTTACTCGACATAATAATCGCCAGTAAAAATCACCAGTTATATCCGCTAGTGGTGTCTCCCAAAAGTCTATTACAGATATACCACAAGTCCCACGCTACTTGTCCAGATACACAAAATTGTCTCTCCCTGCTATATCAGACAGCGGAAACAAAGGCTCGTCTAGTTCAAGACAAATTAGTCATTCGAATACAACTTCCGATTTTCAATCTACCACAAATGAAGTTGTATAGAATACACAGTTTCCCCATACATATTAACAACAAACAATCATTGGACCCGATATACAGTACTCGCACGTAGCGCACCAGGTACAGACACAAGATATTTTATTATTAAAAACACAAGATCTTAAAAGCTTTAAAAAGATCACTCAATATTCCAAAGAGGACACTTACATCGCTAAGCTGGGCATTCCCGTAACAAAGGCAACTCTGTCCAAAGAATGCATAGTGAAGCTGCTCTTTAATCCATTAAAGGAAGAGCCTCAGTGCCATTTCAGAGCACAAATACCTCCTAGAACCTGCTTATCAAATTAAGTAAACCCAATTCGTGGATATTCTCGTTGATAGAACCTACAATTGTACACCTCCAGTGTACCCAACAATTTTTAACTTCAAAGATTGAAGGTCAAGGAATAATCACTATCAACCATCCCTGCCAATTGCAAGTAGGATCCCAAATCCTACACTATGAGGCAGAGAATATCCAGTCATTGAGTCTCAAACAACCCAACTACTTCCCAAATATCGCTCCATTAGAGCAAGTGGTAGAAAAATATCTCAATGAAACCAAAAACAAAGTACAGTCTGAAAAAATACAGACAGAACTATATTCAGGAGATGACACTAACAGCATCATCCTAGAAGGTACCCAGTCATTAAAAGAACTGGACGAAAAATTACAAAAAATAGTTCCTCATATCAGTCACCACCCTACACATGTCCTAGCAGCAACATCAGTATCCTTAACTGGTGCTGCCATCACATGTATGGTACTGTACCTGGTCGCCAAATGGATAGTCCCATTCATTAAAAATTACCGTTCACGCAAATCCGAGAAAACCCCAGAGGCGGAGGAACAAATCGAACAAATCGAAATAATCGAACCAACCCCTCTTAAAAGGACCCGCACCCTACCACCTGCTAGGTCAGTGCAAGTGGTCTAATGTCACCACTTCAAACGGTCACATAAAAAGGAGCACTATCACTAATAGTTTAGCACATAGAAAATAAATGTAAGTGGTTTCTACAAACCACAAAAAACCAATTAGTAAGTAATAATTAATAAAAATAAAAACAAAAGGGGGAGAGGACAAACAATTATTAAAGCATAGATGTAAGGAAAACTAGTTTAATAAATACATATATACATATATATACATATATATAAACTAAAAACAAAAGAAAAAAAAACAAAACCCTCCCCCGCTAGTGTTAAATAATAATTACAAAATAATAAATAACATAAAATATAAATATTATATTATTAAACTAGATTAGAAACTAATTAACCATTTACGATAACAATAAAAAAAAAAGTTATAAAACGTATAATACCAATAAGTATATACAAAAAAAAACCCAGTAGAAATTAATAAGGTAGTAAAGAAAAGATAAGAATAGGAATAGATAATTAGAAACAATTTTAGAAATTAGGAAGATAACAAAAAAATTTTTTTTTAGAAATAAGAAAATATGTAAAAAAAAAAGAAAAGAGAAAAAGCCATTGCCAAACCAAACGACCACGCCGACCAAAAGTAAGACTAAACTGTGAAAAACAAACAACAAAATCCTGAAAGGGGGACGGGAACATTAAACTAAACTCATGTTTTATATAGAAAGAAACTTTTTATACCAATAATGAAAGAGACGAAAAATAGGATAGATACAAAAATTTTAGAACTTATAATTGAAAAAATTTATTTGGACCATTCACTGTTCGTCTGCGTCCCAATCTTCGGGATCGTCTTCCCGGTCTCCAGGGTCCGCATAATCGCCTGCTTCCCAGTCTGTGGTATCCATGAGACCTCCCACGGCCTCGTCGTATCCCGGCGGCGGCCCAAAGGGACTGGCACGTTCCTCGGATCCTGATGGTGAGGCGGGAGGAGTGCCAAAAAGGCCTGATAAAGGGCAGCCCCGGGGTCATCCCCGGAAAACAAGCAGCAGAAGCAGAAGGATAATTCCCCGCTGATAACCAGGGTGCCCCCTGTAAATATTAAATGGTTAGTTAAAAACACAAAAAAAAAACATATAAGAGGAAACTCACCCGAGACCGACCATCCCATACCTCCATGAGGAAGCAGGAACAAGTTGCTAGTGTGGGAATGCCCGGCCACCGCGGGCTCCATCCAAACCACAGCAGGACGCTGGCCCCGCTCGTGAAGAAGTAGGCGAATGGGTCCTTCCCACTCGCGGACAACCCGCAACACGCAAATGGTAGTGAGCCTGGCGGTAAATAAGCCGGGAGGAAACCACGGCGTACGATCTAAATCCACTCGAAACGACATTTCAAATGAATAGTCCAGGCTCAGCATAGTCTCAATCAACCTCGAAATACATTACAATGTATCCAAGCCATTAGGAAACAAATCTTTCTCAACTTGAGATAAGACTCATAGTACAAAAAAAAATTTTAAAACATAAACATCGGAACAATACGATTGTGCTAACATGCACAAATTACTTAGTCCCCTCACTTTCCCCGAGAGTTATTCCTCTTCCAAGAATAACTCTCTTTTTCGCGGAGGGAAGGATTGTTGTATACGTAAAGTATACAAAAATTACCTAAAAAATACTCTAATTTAAAATAATGTAAAATATTTTAATTTAATTTTCATACATATAAGCCAAGCATGCTTAAAACATGCACGGCTTATCTTCATAACGGCGAAGAAATTGCCGTCAGCAATTTCCTCGCATTGCTTTCAATAAACAAAAAGTATTTCCCACAAAATGACTTGGGACAAACAAAAGTGTTAAATAACAACCCAAGTCGTTTTCATAGAAAATAGCCCCACGATAAATCTTACCTTCAGTAAGATTTGTCGTATATACGATATGTATGTACATACATACATACATTTTATTACATAGAAAAATAAACAGTACCAGCCAAGTCCAGGGCTTTTCTATGCCCTGCCGGCATTCCACAAGCCAGCAGCACAGTACGGTGGCGTTTAACAAATCTCCCATGTACATCAGTGATCAGTGCAAGGTCATTAGCCCTTGTCACTGATCAACAATACGGGTGTCTCCAGCTGTGGTCATTGAACTGCACGGTCTGAGGTACTGAAAGCAGCAAATAGGCATAACACTATTGCTGTTTTTTTTACCTCGCTGTGTCGTTGACTGCAGCTGGGCGCCCCCAAATAAATATTTGTGTTGTTGTGTGTCGCTCTTTCTTCTGCTTTTTTTCGTTTTGCTTTGGAATATGCAGAATTTTATTTTTGAATTTTGCAACATTCGCGGATTGGGGGCAAATCGTTTTTCGGTGTACTGCCACCTTCAATCAAAAAATCCGGCAATTCTTGCGCTAAGTGAAACCAAGGTCGTTTCTGATGCTGATTCTAATCAATATCACGTCCCTGGTTATAGCTTAGTGCCTCTTTTTTCTCCACATAGGGGGATCGCAATATATATTCGGAATGATGTGGCCTTTACCATTCTAAAAGACTTTCCACCTTAATTTTTAATTACATCTGGATTAGGTTCAAACTTCACAGGCACATCATCTACTTTTGCTTCCTTTATCGCAGCCCAAATATGTCTGATGACGACACGGTATCCGTATTTGACAATATCTCCAACAATATTGATCATTTGCTTTCTGTCTCCCCCTCTTCCGAAATCGTCCTGGCAGGCGATTTTAATGTTCATAATATACCGTGGCTCAGACATTCTTCTACCACAAGTCCTGCGGGCCGATTCGTTGAACTATTTTGTGAATCTTTCAATTTGCATCAGCTAGTGGATGCACCGACGAGAATCCCTGATGCAGCTGGTGATAGGGCCAATTTACTAGATTTGTTTCTGTCATCCCACCCTGACAAATATTCTATCTCAGTCGGCTCCCCTCTTGGTAATTCAGACCACTGTCTAATCACGGCTCAATTTATTACCTCATCTCTACGCCGCCCCACTTCTCCACCTACAAGTAGGCTTCTCTGGCACTATAAGAACGCTGATTGGGAAAGTCTCAATCAGTATCTTAGACATATAGATTGGTCGGTCTGTTTTGCTTCGAGGGATGCTGATGAATGCGCATTAGAACTTAGTAACTTACTAAGTCTAGGCATGCGTGAATATATTCCGTATTCTTACAGCAGATCTCAACAACAGCAAAATCGCTCTTGGTTTAACGATAAGTGCAACGAAGCTATAAAAGCGAAAGAGCCTGCTTTTCGCGCCTATCAAGTGCATCCTTGTCCAGAACTGAAAGAAATCTACAAGACTGCACGGAACACCTGCAAGTCCATTATCCAGAGAGAAAAATTTCTTTTTGACCAGAATGTTAGACAAAGAATCTTGGCAAGCCGCAAAGGTAGTAAAGGTTTCTGGTCCCTGGTCAAAACCATCAGGAACAACTTCAGCAGTTCCTCTATACCTTCACTACTTAATAATGGTGAAGTGGTTGTTGACTCCCAGGATAAAGCTAATATTTTGGCTGCTAGATTCGCATCAAATTCTTTTCTTCCACCCACTTCACAGGCACCTGTCGTGCATCCCCCGTGCGGATGTGTACAAGAGCCAATACACATCCGTACGAGAGATGTGTTCAAGGTCCTTAAAGGAATCAACGTCTCTAAAGCCGCAGGTCCTGATGGTTTCTCGCCCCTATTAATTAAAAGCTGTGCCTCATCCTTGGCTAAACCTCTGCGCAAACTATTCTACCTGTCCTATTCGACAGGAAAATTTCCAACTGCTTGGAAACTAGCTCACGTTCAGCCTATTCCCAAGAAAGGAGAGGGTAGCGATCCCTCAAATTATCGACCAATTGCAATCACTTCGATTCTTTCAAAGGTTTTTGAATCTATCATTAACTCCAAATTAATGAAGTATCTGGAAACCAATCAGCTCATCAACGATCGCCAATACGGCTTCCGGCACGGTCGCTCATCTGGAGAGTTGCTAACTTTTCTTACGGAACGTTGGAATCGTAGCCTTCACAATTTTGGTGAGTCCAAAATCGTTGCTCTAGATATTTCAAAGGCCTTTGATAGAGTCTGGGATCCAGCCCTTTTAGCCAAACTCAAAGCACTTGGTCTTTCCCCTCCTCTTCTATTATGGATTGAAAGTTTTTTATCTAGTCGCCAAATACGTGTTGTATTAGATGGCGTTATATCTGAACCTCATCCTATTAATGCCGGTGTCCCCCAGGGCTCTGTTATTTCTCCGACTCTATTTTTAATCTTCATTAATGATCTGCTTTCCCTTAATTTTAATCCTATCCATAGCTTTGCTGATGACAGTACCCTTGATTTCGCATACTCCTTTGACACCCTTGCGGATTCCAGAGGGAACGCCACATGTGTTAAACGTGACTGCATGATTAGATCATTGAATAACGATCTTGACAATATTCTCGCTTGGGGCAAAGTGAATCGCGTCGAATTCAATGCATCTAAGACCCAAAGCTGTCTCATCTCATTAAAACAAGACCATCACTTAACCACTCCCGTTTCGTTTGATGGAGCATTAATTTCTGATTCACCGTCACTAAGAATTCTTGGCATTAATATTTCCAGTAAGTTAAGCTCGACAGATCACATCTTCTCGGTTGCCAAAGAAGCATCAAAATGTCTTGGTTTTTTGAAAAGGTGTAAGAAATATTTCAGCCCATCAAATATAGCGCTCCTCTACAAGTCCTACATCAGACCTAGAATGGAATACAATTCCCATATCTGGGCCGGGGCTGGTCGCACAGCCTTAGCTTCATTGGATATTGTCCAAAAGAGAGCCTGCAAGCTCATTGGCGATGTGGCAATTACTCGTCATATCGACTCGCTCGAGCACCGTCGCAATGTTGGATGCCTTTCGCTCCTTTATCGCTATATGCATGGTCAATGTTCTGATGAAATATCTAGTCTGATGCTTTGTAGAATAGTTCCTGCACGCAATACTCGCGCTGCATCCCGCGCTCATCCTTTTACCCTTCAAATTACCTTCGGCCGTACACTAAAATTCCGTGATGCTTTCTTATCCCGAACTGTGCGAATGTGGAACAGTCTACCATCTTCTGTCTTTCCTCCGGCATACAACCTGCGAAAGTTTAAGGGCGACATACATCGGCACCTCCGCCGCTCTCCTCATATCCCTTAATCCTTTCCCTATGTTCTTCCTGCCACGCTGTGCTTTGCATCATAGGGTATCCCCTGAGCTTGGCTTAATAATATAAAAAAAAAAAAACATATCGGGCGCATGAAAATTTTACGTCAGTGAAGACTGAAACGATCAAGTCTTCACCAAAAAAAAAAGTCCTTAAATTGTCGCGAGCTGCATACATTGTGATCGCAACAATGTATGCACGGTAGCAAGACGATGGTCGATATTTATGAAAATATCAAATTTCAATTTCAACCATCGTTCGTCGCGATAATTCTGGGCATGTTTAAACATACCCAGCGGTAAATAATTTTCTCAGGATAGGAATGCTAATTAAGCATTTTCCTATCCTGAAAGAAGAGACTTACGATTGAAAAATCTAAGTCTCGGGGCAGTCGGTTTTTAGGAGCGAATAACGGTACTTGCAGCGGCGCGGTCACGGTAGTTTTTTTTGGCAAAGGAAAGAAAATCTAAATAACAACAAAAGTGGCTGTTACAAAAAAGTTGTGTAAAAGAAAATGTGAAAAGGATGAAAAGTTTTTGGCAAAGAAAAGTATTAAATCTAAATAATAAGAAAAGTGGTTGTTGCTGAAAATTTGTGTTAACGAAAATCTGAAAAAAAAGAAGAGCATTGTTAAAGAAAGAGTTGTTGAGAAATAAAAAGTTACTACGAACAAGTGTATTATCAAATGACAACACCACGGGATACGTACCTCCATTACACACGCTAAGTGACAGTGAGTACCCCTTTTTGATTGCCTATATATGACAAAATTGGTTGTTGTATGTAACACCATATTCTTTCCAGTCTAGACCAATAGCATTTGAAAGCTACTAAACGGCTTTTCCCTTCTTTCGCCTCTTTAGGCCTGGGCAAAACATCTTTGGTCGCTCACAAAATCGAGACGAATGACGCAGCTCCGATAAAACAACGGTTTTATCCAATTTCACCAGCCGTACAAAGCTTGATGGATGCTGAATTAGAGCGAATGCTATCGCTGGGTGTGATAGAGGAGACCCAGAGTCCTTGGAGCTCTCCAGTCGTTCTAGTTAGGCAGCCTTGAAAGGTTCGGCTTTGTTTTGACACCAGGAAAGTCAACTCCGTTACGAAGAAGGACGCCTATCCCCTGCCGCAGCTAGACGCGCTTCTGAGTCGACTCCCTCCGGCAAACTACATCACGACCCTGGACCTGAATTCTGCCAGATCCCCCTAGACGCTGATTCCAGAGAGAAGACTGCTTTTACTGTACCTGGTCACCCTCTCTATCAGTACACAGTGATGGCATTCGGCCTATGCAACGCTCCACAAACGATGTGCCGCCTCATGGATAAGGTCATTCCATTCGATCTTCGTGAGGATGTTCTCGTCTATCTAGACGATTTATTAATTCTCTCTTCAGACTTCGGCAATCATCTCACGCTGCTAGCCCGTGTATCGAATTGTTTGAGGAAAGCTGGCCTCACTATCAACGTCGACAAGAGTAAGTTTTGCATCAAGGAGACTAAATACTTGGGTTTCATTGTCAGAAAAGGAGGTATATAAACTGAACCCGACAAGATTTCGGCCATAGTTGACTATCCGTCACCTAAAACTGTTCGGCAAGCCCGACGCCTACTAGGTATGGCTGGATGGTATAGACGGTTCATCCCGAACTATGCTGACTTAACTGCCTCCATTACAGAGACGTTGAAAAATCCTAGCCAGTTCAAGCGGACACTTGAAGCCCAGACGTCTCTTGATTTTTTGAAACAACAACTTACTTCTGCTCCGTTGCTAGTGAGCCCAGACTTCACCAAGCCGTTCATTATACAGTGCGATGCGAGCCAACAAGGTATTGGTGGAGTGCTGCTTCAACTATATGACGAAGGCCACGAGAAGCCAATAGGCTACGTGTCGAAAAGGTTGAACTCAGCACAACGAAATTATACAGTCACAGAGCAGGAATGCCTAGCAGCAATCTGAAGTGTACAGAAGCGCTGGCCCTTCATAGAATTTATGCCGTTTAAGATAGTGACTGATCATGCGAGCTGGAAATGGCTGATGTCTCAAAAGGACCTCAGGGGTAGACTTGCTCGGTGGAGTTTGAAGCTTCAGGATTTCGACTTTACCAAAAGGAAGCCTGAATGTCGTCCCTGATGCGCTGCGACGCATTCATTGCGACAGCTTCTCCACACCTGAAGATCCTGGGCCGGAGGTTGACCTTAGTTCGCCTTTATAGATCCATATCCTCGGTCAGTGAAAGGAAATGTTTGCATATTAATAGTTCTTGACCACTTTTCAAAGTTCCCGATTCTCACACCTATGAGAAAGGCATCTACTCTCAATGCGTGTCAGTTCATCGAAACTGAAATATTCAATATGTTCGGAGCCCCGGCAACCATAGTCTCTGAAAATGGAGTCCAGTTTTGCTCGGCTCAGTTCTCCAGATTATGGGACTAGTATGGCGTGAACCACTTGCGAACGGGAGTTTACTCCCCGCAAGCAAACGCCTCAGAGCGAGAGAACAAGTCGCTATTGTCAGGGATTAGGGCAACATCCGGAAGGAATATAAGAAGTGGGATGGCAAGCTGAGCCAGATAGCTAGTACCCTCAAGAGCTCTTTCCACCAAGCCACTGTTTTCTCTCCGTACCGAACACTTTTCGGTCAGCAAATGATTGAACATGCCAGCTCCTATTCCATCTTAAGGAGCCTTGGAGCACTAAATGAGCATCTGAGATTAGATGCTGAAGATAAACTGAGATTGATCCGTGCGAGAGTGCAGGAGAACTTACACCATGCGTTCGAACAGGGTTCAAAAGCCTATAATCTCAGGGCAAAGCCTGTTAATTTCAGAGTGGCTCTAGAAGTATTCAGACGGAATTTTGGCCAAAGCAACTTCCAGCAACAGACTAGTTGTTCAGTCCTCACACATATATCACAAAATATGTTGAAATCCCACGTTGAGTGCTCTGCTGTCAGCTTAAATGCAGAGCAAGTATCATATTAATCCCCCGATGTACTCCCAGCTTCACGTTCAATTTACCTAAAATGAAATAAAAGAAACACAAAGAACCCAGTTCTGAAACCATAAACAAAAATACTTATCTGATAATTTGCACATTTTCCATCAGAAATGCTCGCCTAAATTAGTTCAAACTAAATCGGGAAACATCCACTAGAACCCTGGGGAGCTGCAGTTCACCTAAAAGCAATCGAAATTAATTAATAAAATAAATAAATCAATATAAAAATGCAGCAAAGCATACTTACCTCCTAATATTTACATTTGGTGATGACAGCAAATGACATTACGTCAGCCAGCTGTCTGTGGTACATTCAGACATCGCATCAATCGTTTCTAGGGCAACACCAAGAGGCGAGAAGACGTAACTGGTTACATCGGCTATATAAAGCATATGAAATTCAGTAGATGGCACCATTCTTTTGGCAGAGTTGATCTGTATCAGAGCTAATCTGAGTAAAAAGAATCGTGCTTCCTACCTTTTTCCACAGAAGATAATTCTGGTCAGGGATAACCTGAATGTTCTTTCCTATCATACAGAAGATAATTCTGGTCAGGGATAACCTGAATTTCCTATCATACAGAAGATAATTCTGGTCAGGAATAACCTGAATTTCCTTTCCCATCATACAGAAGATAATTCTGGTCAGGGATAACCTGAATTTCTTATTATACAGAAGATAATTCTGATCAGGGATAACCTGAGCTTCTTATACAGAAGATAATTCTGATCAGGGATAACCTGAGCTTCACATCCTTTTACACAGAAGATAATTCTGGTCAGACAAATCTGAGTCTGAATTTTTTCATAGAAGTTTTTTACTTCCTTGTGCCCACACGTACCATAAGTCTGACCAGAGACAAATCTGAGGCTGAATCTTTTCATAGAAGTTTTTTACTTCCTTGAGCCCACACGTACCATAATTCGGACCAGAGATAAATCTGAGTGTCTGATTATTTCCTTGTGCCCTCATGCACCAACAAGGCATTTTGCAATTACTAAATATTGAAATTTAATTTGATGACAGTTGCTCAGATCTTCTTCTTCCTTTTTTTCAGAAGTAAAGCAAGCAAGGAGGTGCATCATTTTTTTTTTAATTTTAATTTTTAATTTGTTGAATTTTATAGTGAATTGTACTAGTTTGTAGGTTAACTTTACATTGAATTATTTTATATTAAAACTGAATTGTGATATTAGGTTAAGCAAAATTGAATTTTTAAATAAAAGTTTTATATTTGAATTTTAAAACTGAGTTGTCCATCAGAAACCGCCACTCCCTGAGTTACGTTCGAGACTAGATCTCACATTGGTCCTTCAAAGCCGGATAACTCAGTCGAATCAAATATAAAATTGAATACATTGCTTAATACTATCACGTGATTCAAGCCTCTCTATACAAAATGCCTACAGATGATGAAGGCAGTATATCTGACGCCGGGGACGAAACCATTAGCTGAGTATTAGAGTTGGTTGAGTCTCAAAAAGAGGTCAAAGACTTAATGGAAGACCTCTTTAAAAGGCATCAAAGAGACGGTAAAAAGAAAACTGTCAAATCGACAGAAAAACGCCTACAAACGTTCACCGAATATTGGAAAGAATTCCAAACACGGCATAGGGTAATTCAAAAGAGAGCGACAAAGGAAGATCGCAAATTAGAATATTTCACGAAAGAGATATTTAGTGATGCACAGGAGTATTACATTGAAAAAGCAGCAAGCATGGAAGAGGATATAGACAAACTAACAGCAACGCCTGTCAACAATCTTCCTCAGACTCAGACATCACATGCTAGCACAAATTCGTGTAATAATGAAAGACTCCCCAGAATTAAACTTCCCACCTTCAATCGAGAGTACTCTACGTGGATTTCATTCCACGATTTATTTAATTCGGTTATTCATAAAAACAATAATTTAAGAGACGTTGACAAATTATATTTTCTAAAAACGAATTTAATAGGAGAAGCTGAAAAATAGCTCAGGCATTACGAAATATGCGACGCAAATTATAAACCAGCTTGGAAACTCCTAATGGAACGCTACTCAAACAAACGAATTCTCTCTCGTCAATGTGCAGTTAAAAAAATTATTGTCTCTCCCAACCATATACCATGACAGTGCCGACAATATTAAAAGGCTATTAGATAACATAACCGAGGCTTTATTAGCACTACAAAAGTTAGAAATAGTAACTGATAATTGGGATCCAATAACTACATATTTAACAGTGCAGAAATTGCACCCAGACACTCATCAACTATGGGAACAGAGCTTACATAATAGCACTGAATTACCAGAATTAAAGACACTCACAAAATTCCTAGAGTCGCGCTTCAGAACTCTGGAAATGATAGGAAACAAAAATATGTCGTCAAATACGACACAGAGAAAACCATTCTCACCAAAACCAACTTATGGATTCTTGAATAGAAGCCAAAGTTCAATACCAAAGCACCCACCTACAAAAAGGTCTTCTTGCAGCCATTGCAAGGGTGACCATATCATATTTCACTGTCCAACCTTTAGGAATATGAATACCCGACAACGGCATGAAGTTGTCACAAATAAGCATTTATGCAAAAATTGCTTATCACCCAATCACCTAACCTTAAATTGCACAAGCAATAAAAGGTGTTACCACTGTAACAGAAGTCACAATACTCTGCTCCATTATGAGCAACACAATTCAGTGACAAATTCAACAAATGAATCCACCCAAAATTCCAATATGGATATTGAACCAACCACACCCTTAGCTTGTTGAAATGACGAACAACAAGTTCAAAATTTTCTAACTGCCAATATCAAAAGAGCTCTCCTCTCTACAGCTCTAATAAACGTCACCTCACCATCTGGAAGCACAATGACATTTCGAGCATTAATAGACTCTGGATCTCAAGTGTCTATTATGACCGAAAAGGCCTTTAAACTATTACAGCTTAAAGGATCTCAAACTACCCAAGAATTAATTGGACTTGGCACAACTCCCACCAATACAGCCGTTCAGCAAGTCACAGTCACAATTAATTCTCTACACAACAATTTTAAAATAGCAAGCAACATGCTCGTGATAGGAAAAATCACAGACTTACTGCCAACCAATACGATTAAAGTGTCAAACTGGAGACACATTAAAAATCTCCCATTAGCAGATCCCACCTTCTCGATTCCAAGAGAAGTTGACATTCTTCTTGGAGCAGAGGTTTACGCCGCCATTATTAAAAATGGAATTAGAAGAGGATCTAGCAATACACCCACAGCCCAAAACACTGAACTGGGCTGGATTCTGGTCGGAGGAGTACCAGAAATAAAGAGCACGACTACGACTATGCTATCTACCTACACTAAAACAAACCCCAAGTTGAACAAAAAATCAAAAAGAATTTGGAAACACACTACTACGCCAACATTCACACCGAAAGATCAGTTCTGCAAGGGATCAAGACAATGCCTGCCGCCCGAAAAATATGAATATGTATCCATCAAGACGCATAATTCACCTGAACACCACAGTTCTCAGAGAAAAATCTGGAAAAGTACACCAAATGAAGCAAAGAAGTACTGCACAAACTGGAAAAATAAAACAAAAGTATCGCCATGTCGTTCAGCGTCCACACAAACTGAACCCAATCATACAGAGATTAAAACTCTCACCACTAGATTGCATCAATATAGTCTAAAATCTACTTCTCACCGTGGACCAGTAATACTAAAGAATGATATTTCCCCAATGACACATAAATTATGTCAGACCTTTTATTCCTCTGCCAAAAAATGCTACTCTCTAAAATCTGTCCTCTCCCATTCACAAACATTTCCTGACAATCAAATATCCCCACCAAAATCTATTGCTCTCTGGCAGTCCCAAATTCCAAAACACCCGTTATATTCAAATATAAACGATTCCAAAATCCGCCAAAAGTCACTTCAAGTTTAAAAGTTGACAAGTGCGCGCAGTGGTTTTTCTTTTTGAGTTCGTTTATATTTTTTATTTTTTCATTTTTTCATTAGTTTTATTCTACCATGGATGAGTTATTGGAGATTTTCAACTCAGAATCTTTGGATTCTGTGGATGCTGGCCTATCTCCAACTCCACCAGAATTATTGGTTCCCTTCAAGCCAATCAGGCCTATCAGCCCACTGCCACCAACTTCGAAAAAGGCACGAAAAGTTCGATCGGCTGTTGTTCGGCCACCACCTCACGAGATCGTGCCAGTGAAAAGATTGTGCAGGCCCTTCGAGTCAATGCCAGCCACATCTGATCTAAAAAGATTGCAGACCAAATCTAAGGCAAACGATGGCCTGAAATTTAAGCCGAGAGCTAAAGAACACCTCCCAGAAGTCCGGATCCAAACGGTCTGTACCACTAAGTCTGCCTGAAGTGTATAAGATAGTCAGCAGCAAACCACAATTCAGACCGAGGTCAAGTGATCGCTGTCCAGAGGCCCAAACTCATCCAGCATGCCCACGGACAAATGACAAAGGTAAAAGCAAGACACTACCAAGCTTGTCAGGAAATCTTGATGAGGTGACAACTACTGCCAGCACATCTAGTGTTATCCAGACTTCAGCTGAAAAACTATCAGCCAAACCTCACCGAAGAAAAAAGAGGAACAATATATGAATGTCCCGATTACTCCCCCAAAGGAATTCCGAGATCATCCAGCACCTAGTACCAAGCAAACACCAGAGAAATCAGAACCACAAATTCCAAAGGATTTAATTGGAAGAATTATTGCCACGCCAATCGGCATCAAACTGCTGGAATCAACAAATACTCCTTGGAACGTCATCAGGGAAGCAAAGACGTTCTGCAAATGGTCTCTGCCTGGAGATGTTACTATGAAGATGAAAAGGACAAGGAACAAATTACACATCTTCCATCAACAAAACGTAAGTTTATTCACAAAACAAAAAATATTTTATTTTGAGGCGGGAGGATGTTCAGTCCTCACACATATATCACAAAATATATTGAAATCCCACGTTGAATGCTCTCTGGTCACAGCTGGTTGTGGTCATCTTGGGTCCAGCTGCATTTGTCATCTTTTGAACTGTATACCGACCACCCCGACCCTTGCTGATTACTTCGTATGGACCTGTAAATTCAGAAGAGACTTTATTACCAACATTGATTTGAGTTTTTCTAATTGCGATGAGATGTCCGATTTCGTAGTTTTTCGCTTCTTTTCGTGATTTGTTAAAAGTTTTGGAATTCTCTTGTCGTGCTTTCTCTATTTGATTTCTTACGTCTAAACGAACTTTGTCCCTCTCTTCATCGTGCTCCTGCATTGCTGCGTCTTTTTTAGCATTTAGAATATCCAAATCGTCTTTCTTTCGCATCTTAACGCCGAAAACTACTTCAAAAGGTGTTCTTCCAATTGATCTTTGGAACGTGCTATTTAATGCAGTTTGTACTTGGGCTACATGTTTATACCACTTTTCCGTAGATCCCGCGGAAAGCTTTTTCAAAACTTCGATGATAATTCTATTTATCCTTTCTGCTTGCCCATTGCCTCTAGGTACTCCAGTTGTTATTAATACGTGTTCGATTCCTTCCTCCTTGCAAAAATCCAAAAAAATATTCGATGTAAAGGCAGATCCTCTGTCGCTAATTATCCTTCCTGGGTTTCCAAAATATTGCTGTTGCTCTCGAAGTTTTTTAATAACTTCCTCGGCTGACAGAGTTTTCGTTGGGTAAATCCAGACATATTTCGAAAAGCCATCTATTACTGTCAGGATATATTTGTACTGTTTCGCAGTTTGATCCATTGGTCCTATATGATCCAGATGCATTGTCTCCAATGGCTTGTCTCCCTTGTCCAGCGGATGTAAGAATCCCTCTTGTTTGCCTAATTTTCTGCTACTTAACAAGCATTTAACACAATTACTTATGCAGTATTGTACTTTGTTTTGAATTTTAGGAATAAAAAACTCTTGATTAATTAGATGAACTGTTTTTTGAACCGCAAAATAACCCTCTTCATGCTTCGCTCTTATAATTTCAGTTTCCATATTTTTTGGAACAACGAGAAGTTTTTTGCCTTCAACATATTTAAATAATAGGCTCCCTTCTATAAAAAGATCATTATAGTTTCTTTGTTTTAACACTTCTTTTACTGCCATAATAAAATCATCGATTTCTTGAGCCCTTCTTAAGCGAACTAACATTTCGTTTTCGATTGCATATACAACTGGGTTCCGACTTAAAGAGTCTACATGTTGCATTCTCTTGCTTGTTCTATGCTCTACTTCGAACTGAAATTCCTGCATGTGTAAGATCCATCTTGATACTACGATTGGTAAGTCCTTCTTTTCAATAGTTTGTCTGAACGCGATGCAATCTGTTACAACTTTAAATTGATTGCCTAAAAGGTATATTCGGAACATCTTTAGTGCCAAGTAGACAGCCATAACTTCTAGCGTGTAGCTGTGGTAATTTCGTTCTGATGGTAGGTTCTTCCTACTGTAAAATTGGATAGGATGGTACTTATTATCATCAGTTAATTGGGTAAGGACAGCTCCACATCCGATTTTACTCGCGTCGGTATGTAATTCTGTTCTTGCACCCTGACGAAAAATGTGTAATACAGGCTCCGTGGTTAAAGCATCTTTAAGTCTTTTTATAGCTATTCTTTCTTCAGCCTGAATTTTAAATGAATTCTCCTTTTGTAGTAGTGCCGTCAAAGGTTTCGCAGTAATTGAATAGCCTTGAATAAATTTTCTAAAGAAACCAGTTAAACCAAGGAAAGATCGAAGATCTTTGATACTCTTAGGCTCCGGAAAATTTTTCACAGCTCTGATTTTGTCCTCTGATGGACTAATTGTGCCGTCGCGAACAACATGGCCTAAAAAGTCAATACGCCTTTTCAAAAAACTGCACTTTTTCCATTTTATCTGCAACCCGTAATCTGCCGCCACTTTTAAAACAGTCTTCAACTTATCTACATTTTCCTCTTCACTTTTTGATGAAACAATTAAATCGTCCATGTAGGTATGCACGATATTTTTCACGGTAAGATTCCTATATATATAGTCTATGAACCTACAAAAGACTGCTGGAGCATTCGTTAAGCCAAATGGGACTCTAGTAAATTCAAAGTGTCCCTCTGATGTTGTAAATGCCGTATACTTTATGCTACTTTCCTCTACCGGTACGTGAAAGTACCCATTTTTGAGATCCAACGCAGTGAAAACTTTTGATTCTGCGAGTTTGTCAAGAACATCTTCAATTATTGGCATTGGAAAATGTTCCTTTACTGTTTCCTTGTTGATTTTCCTGTAGTCAATGCATACGCGATGCGATCCGTCTTTCTTTCTGGTAACGACTACATTGCTTGCAAACGGCGAATTAGATGGGCGAATAATGTTTTCCTCAAGCCAGTCCTCCACCTGTTGTTTAACTATAACTTTTTCCGTATGTGGAAGTCTTTTGGGATTTGAAAAAATTGGAACATCATTATTTAGTACTACTCTCATCTTAACAGGGCATTCTAAACTTTGACAAGGTTTATAATTTGTTATTAATGCGTTGATATCATCCTTATACTTTGAAGGAACATCCATTTCATCGTTGTCTACGGTTATATTCATAATTGAAACTTTTTTTCCGCAATATCCCGCTCTAAAAATGTTATACAATCTGTATCAAAGATTACTTCGCTTTCGATATGACGTCATTACCAATGATGCACTTCAATATAATTGCACTATAAGGTACAACATGAATAAAGGTCTTTATGTTGATACCATCGATCCTTAAATTTATCTCAAAACACCCGATTGATTGTGATTGCCCTGCCCCTAAGCCCAATAAGTTTATCACATGTTTCGTTAACGTAATATCTTTTAACTGACGAAATGCATCTTCCCTTAATAAAGTTAAATCACTTCCCGTCTCTATAAGTGCCTTAAAGTTCTTACCTCTAATTTCTATTTATTTTATATTTTGTGTACTAATACAATTCGTTTGTTTTGTTTGTTTGGTATTGTTTCTTTGTGTACAGTTCTTCGAAATATGACCGCGACCGTTACAATTGAAGCACTTTGTTTCTGTCCTACAGTCTTTCTTTTTGTGCTCGCAATTAAAACAATGAGAAGACTTGCTAAAGTCCTGAGTAAATCTTGATGAAGAGCCAAATTTAGAAAAATTGTTTTTATAAATTTTGTTTTTAATTCGTTCGTATATGTCTAATTTTTGTTTGAGTTCACTTATATTAGTCGCATTATATAGAATTGCTTTATTTTCATCACGATCCGCTATACCATTAATTATGTGATGAATTAATGATAATTCGTCGACATCATTTCCTGCATTTTGTAGACATATTCTCGAAAGCTATCATAACTCTTTTTCTTCCGGTTTTGTAATTTTTCATAAATGTCCGCTTTACAAATTTTCCTTTCGAACTCTTTAGTTAAGTTTATTTTGAATCTGAGTAATTTTTACATATTATAATACGTACAAAGATTTTAGCGCTACCTACCAGCAACCTTTTTAAATAAATAATTTTTTCAATCTCACTCCATTTAAGCATAGCTGCAATTTCCTCAAATTCCTGAAAACATACAATAATATTCATTCCCTTATCGCCACTGAACGAATGGATAAGGTTTTCTACATCTCGTACTTTGAACTCTGACGTTGAACCTGATGCCTGTGCAAATTCATTACAGTTCTTTGAAGTTGTACCGTTTTTTGTAAATAAATTTTTATTATTTGTTTTATCACTTTTATCATTGGATTCTTCTCCTTTATCGGTATCATAATCATCATCAGCACTGTCGGCACTTGCCGATTCGAGTCTTGCTACTAACGCTGCTTTAACACCTGCAGTGTCTAGCCCTCGTTTATTTAGCTCCGATTTTAATTGTTCTACCGTTAAACTGTTCCACATTTTATAGATTTTTTTTTTGTTTTTCAGTTCACTTATAATGTAATCACAATTTTGTATAGTTTTAAACGCGCGACCGGTTGAGCCCCCAAATGTAGGATAAAAAAACGCACTTGTGTTTTTAAATATAATTAAAACTAAAAGTTCACTTTAACAAAAGCTTTTACAATCCATTTGATAATTATGTTATAATTTTAGATTAAGTGTTATTTTAATTGAAAGAGAAACACCACTGTAACTACAAAAAAAACTACTGAGCTACTGGCAACTGAATGACTACTGTCTACTGAACTCAAGCGACCGACTGACTAGTGACTACTCATTATACTTGATACGAACTATGTACTTTAGACTATTTGACTACGTTGCTGCGTTGAGATTAGGACTGATACCTACATACATATGATAATTTTATCACCAACTTAAGCCTAATAAATTTTAATTATGTAATAATTTTCAAATAGGACATAGAAACTAGGCAATTCTTAGAGCTAATAAATGCCCAGTCTAAAATAATGATAACAATATGAATAATCACATTTCGTCAACATACTAATACTGAATCTGATAATGGACCTTCTTTGATTAGCTTAACCGGATCTGTATTTTCCGTTTCAATTTCAAAGTTTCTTTAGTTAAATAACTTACATATGGATTACATAGTTTACAGAGTTTGTTGTGTTACATGCCTAAAAACATACCTGAAAAAGGGTATTTAAATAAAAAATTTGAATAAATATATTCCTATAAGCTAATCATGCTTAAAAACATGATTGGCGTATCACACAAATAGGTGAAGAAAATTGCATCAGCAATTTTCTTCACATTCCACACATTTCTTAAAAATATTCCCATAAAACGACTTGGGAAAAACAAAAGTTTCAGTTTTCAACCAAGTCGTTTTAATAAAAAGAATTATCACGACAAATTTTGCGTTCAGCAAAATTTGTCAGTACAAATATTTAAGTTGAAAAGTAAAAGAAAAGACAAATCGTACCTTCAGTACGATTTGTCGTCAAAATTGCAATATGTATGTACGAACGTACATACATATCACAAAAAAGCTTTCGCGATAAGAAGAGCGCGCCGCGAAAATACATTGTATGTATACGCGTGCAGCAATTCTAATCATCGTGACGGTGGCTGATGTTTATAAAAGCATCAAATTTCAAGCCTCCGTCCAACGAAAAATATTCTGGACTTGTTTAATCAAGTCCAGAATAAATGAAAATTTTCTCAGGGTGAAAATGCAACTATGCATTTTTCACCCTGAACGAAGGCTCTTGATCGAGACAAAAGTGATCAAGAGCCGAGTTGTGATTTAAATTTCCTGCGCGGCAGTTAAACGATAAATATTTGGATTAAAAAACGAGTTGGATTTTTAACTAGAGTAACGGCGGTTGCAAAAAGTAGAGTTGATTTTTTGGATTTTCGGTTCGGCACGGTCTCGGTAAAGTGTAATAGGAAAAGTACATAGAATTAGTTTTACCGAATGAAAATAGTGAACTTGAAAAAAGAAATCAATATTGTTAGATAAAAGAAAAATTGTGAATAAAAAAAAAGGAAATCAATATTGTTAAATAAAAGAAAAATAGTGAATAAAAAAAAAAGAAATCAAGATTGTTAGATAAAAGAAGAATTGTGAATGTGAAAAAGGAAGACGAAATTTTCAGATAAAATAAAAGAATGAGATTTGAGAAAAGGGTGTTTTGTGTCTAAAGGAAAAGCCAAAGTGCTTTTAGTTTCGCAGCACTAAGGTGTGAGAGAGAACTGGATACGGCTCCTGCTTGCCCCACAAAAAGGTACTTAAGAGTTGCAAGACATCAAGTATTAAGTATTAGGTACATTGTTCAGAGCTTACACGCTGTATTTGCTCACTCTAGTTATTTAGATTTAGATTCAGTTTTTGGTTAGTGTCTACCTTAATCCTTAAGGATTCGTGGTCCAATCACCCTTGCATCGTCTTCAGAGAAATCAAAATTGTTCCATAATGGCTACAGTGCGAATATCACCGCGAGCAACTGACGTACCGATACAGGTGCCTGAGAAGTGCTCCATCTGCCAGGAGGTAGACTGGTCAGGTAAGAGGAAGCCAGTGAAGACGGTTTGCGGGCATGTGTATCACAAAGCATGTCTGAAAGCGTGGATTGGACAGCAGTCAAACTGTCCGAACTGCAGATTCCATCGCACTCAGTATGACTTTACTGAGTATACAGGTGCTGCCCCGAAAAATACCCACCCGAAGCCTGCTAGTCAGGATCCTCGAACGGCAGGACCCATGTTCGATTTGCCGCCACCAACGAATCAGCAAGCAAACCGTGAATTCTTGTCCCCAGGGAGACCAAACTTGCACTCTATGACATTTTCACACCCGAGTTCCCGAGTGAACAGCGCACTACCTAACGCTCAGAGTCACAGCTCAGCAGCGACTGAAGCCCTGCTGGTAGGTCTGCGCATACAGCTGCAGGATTTGGTTCGCGAAAGCCTCGAGCAGAGCCTAAATACCCTGCGAGCGGAACTAGCAGCTAGCGTTAGGCAGCAAATCTCAGCTGCGATGCCACCAATAGACTTTTAGCGGCCACCTCCTTCTGTGGGTGGACCGATACCACCGCACGATTTCAACGACACGCGTAGGCATTCGTTTAACAGACCGTTATCAGCTCTTGGTCAGCCTCTTGGTCAGCCTAGACTAAATCTTTCAAACCTCCACCAGCTCCATCTCATCGTATCCCACAGAGCCTAGGACAACGACGCTCTGGCAGCCCCGTCCGAAGTTTGGAATATATCCTATAGTGGCGACAGCTCTGGACTTACTGTCGACGAGTTCGTGTTCAGAGTGGAAGCATTAACTTACTCGGCCTTAGATGGAGATTTTGATCTCCTAGTACGGCACATGACAACCTTGCTTTCTGGTCCAGCGATGGACTGGTACTGGTCTCTCCTGAGGCAGAGCTCCACGCCTTCGTGGGAGTATGTAAAGACAGCTCTGTTAACTGAATGGGGAGTACCGAAGGATGACCTCAAGGTCAAGGTCCAACTGATGTTGAGAAAACAGAAATCAGGGGATACATTTGCTACATACCATCAACACCTGGAACATCTGCGCGATCAACTGCAAAGTCCTTTGGCGGACGGAGAGTTTTTAGAGATCGTAAAGTCAAATGTGCTTCCAGGCATTCAGCAGAAAATCTGTTTACATCCCACTAACACCATCCACCAACTACCGAGTCTCGTGACCCAGATACAGGCTACACAGCAGCGAATCGCGACTGAGACCGGATTACTTGTCAGTGGTGCCACTGTCAGAGAAGCTTGCAGAAGCAGAGGTTGAATGGAAGAGGTATCGGACACAGGTACAAGTAGCGAATGGTGCAATGACGACTGTGCATGGTCATGTGAACTTGGACATCACTTTCCGTGGTAAGACCCAAAACGTGCGTTTTTACGTGGTTCCTGGCTCACACAGGCACTGTATCTAGGAATCGACTTCTGGCGTCTATTTGGGTTGGCTCCAGATGTCCTAGGTATAGTTGCAGAAGTGACTCCAAGTCTAATAGCTACCTCTGACACCGATTGCAATATTCTTTCCAGTCGAGACCAACAGCGTTTGGAAGCTACTAAACAGCTTTTCCCTTCTTTCGCCTCTTTAGGCCTGGGAAAAACATCTTTGGTCGCTCACAAGATCGAGACGAATGACGCAGCTCCGATAAAACAACGGTTTTATCCAATTTCACCAGCCGTACAAAATTTTATGGATGCTGCATTAGAGCGAATGCTATCGCTGGGTGTGATAGAGGAGAGCCAGAGTCCTTGGAGCTCTCCAGTCGTTCTGGTGAGGAAGCCTGGAAAGGTTCAGCTTTGTTTTGACGCCAGGAAAATCAAGAAGAAGGACGCCTATCCGCTGCCGCAGATAGACGCGCTTATGAGTCGACTCCCTCCGGCAAACTACATCACGAGCGTGGACCTGAATTCTGCGAGATCCCACTTGACACTGATTCCAGAGAGAAGACCGCTTTTACTGTACCTGGTCACCCTCTCTATCAGTACACAGTGATGCCATTCGGCCTATGCAAAGCTCCACAAACTATGTGCCGCCTCATGGATAAGGTCATTCCATTCGATCTTCGTGAGAATGTTCTTGTCTATCTAGACGATTTTTTAATTCTGTCTTCAGACTTCGACAACCATCTCGCGCTGCTAGCCCGTATAGCAGATTGTTTGAGGAAAGCTGTCCGCACTATCACGTCGAGAAGAGTTAGTTTTGTATCAGGGAGACCAAATACTTGGGGTTCATTGTCGGAAAAAGAGGTATACGAACTGACCCCGACAAGATTTCGGCCATAGTTGACTATCCGTCACCTAAAACTGTTCGGCAAGCCCGACGCCTACTAGGTATGGCTGGATGGTATAGACGGTTCATCCCGAACTATGCTGACTAAACTGCCTCAACTACAGACACGTTGGAAAACCCTAGTCAGTTCAAGTGGACACCTGAAACTGAGACGTCTCTTGATTTTTTGAAACAAAAACTTACTTATGCTCCGCTGCTAGTGAGCCTAGACTTCACCAAGCCGTTCATTATACAGTGCGATGCGAGCCAACTATATGACGAAGGCGACGAGAAGCCAATAGCCTACGTCTCGAAAAAGTTGAACTCAGCACAACGAAATTATATAGTCACAGAGCAGGAATGCCTAGCTGCAATCTAAAGTGTACAGAAGTTCCGGCCCTTCGAAGAACTTTTGCCGTTTAAGATAGTGACTGATCATGCGAGCTTGAAATGGCTGATGTCTCAAAAGGAACTTAGCGGTAGACTTGCTCGGTGGAGTTTGAAGCTTCAGGGTTTCGACTTCACCAAAAGGAAGCCTGAATGTCGTCCCTGATTCGCTGCGACGCATTCATTGCGACAGCTTCTCCACACCTGAAGTTCCTGGCCCGGAGGTTGACCTTAGTTCGCCATATTACAACTCGTTGGAATACGAAGAACTGAGGCATAAAGTTAAAACAACTTCTGGAAAACTACCAGATCTTTGCGTCAGGGATGGCTTCGTTTACATTCGGACTGTTCCGAGAGCAGGCGATGCGATTCAGGAAGAAGAAGCTTGGAAGCTTTGGATTCCACGAGGGCTTCTCTCCGACGTTATTTCAATTATTTCAAGAGCACATGATCCGCCACTAGCTTCTCACGGAGGTACAGGGATAACACTGGAACGTTTAAGAAGCCAGTTGTACTGGCCACGAATGACAGTTGATGTCAGAAACTACGTAGGCGCCTGTGACGTGTGTAAAGAGACTAAAGCCCCCAATACTATTCTTAGGCCACCTATGTGAGTCCAGTCTGTGACAGAACGACCATGGCAATAGCTGTACATTGAATTTCTAGGTCCATATCCTCGGTCAGTGAAAGGAAATGTCTGCATATTAATAGCTCTTGACCACTTTTCAATGTTCCCAATTCTCACACCAATAAGAAAGGCATCTACTCTCAATGTGTCTCAGTTCATCGAAACTGAAATATTCAATGTGTTCGGAGTCCCGGAAACCATAGTCTCTGACAATGGAGTCCAGTTTTGCTCGGCTCAGTTCTCCAGATTACGGGACAAGTATGGCCTGAAGTACTTGCGACCGGCAGTTTGCTCTCCGCAAGTAAACGCCTAAGAGCGAATAAACTATTCGCTATTGTCAGGGATTAAGGCGTACATCCGGAAGGAACATACGAAGTGGGATGGGAGCTGAGCCAGATAGCTAGTACCCTCAGGAGCTCTTCCCACCAAGCCAATGTTTTCTCTCCCTACCGAACACTTTTCGGTCAGCAAATGATTGACCATGCCAGCATCTATTCCATCTTAAGGATCCTTGGAACACTAAATGAGCCTCTGAGAGTAGATGCTGAAGATAAACTGAGATTAATCCGTGCGGGAGTGCTGGAGAACTTACACCATGCGTTCGAACAGGGTTCAATAGCCTATAATCTCAGCGCGAAGCCTGTTAACTTCAGAGTAGGTCAGGAAGTATTCAGACGGAATTTTGCCCAAAGCAACTTCCAGCAACAGACTAGTGCTAAACTGGGACGAAAATTCGTTAAGTGTCGAGTCAAGTCAAAGAAAGGAAACTCCTTATACGAGCTTGAGGATCGGCAGGGGAGACAGTTAGGAGTCTATCACGCCAAGGACATCAGGCCGTGAGATCCATCTGCTGACGCGTCTTCTCTATACTATGACTTTTATTTCTGGTAGCCCTAATAAGGCATCCAGCCAGCTTCACTGGAAAACTACAGGATGCCAATGTGCCGCTTGGGACATCCCCAGCCTAGCGGCCGGCATACCTTTTGGACAATAGCGATTTTTTTCCGTTCCCCACTCCCTACTAATGCTTATAATTCTTTAATCCCCGTTTATATGGTAACCCTGCGCCAGATAGCCTGTCGTAGGAATCCGACTTTCTCAAATGTCTTCGAAAGTTTTAGGAAGAGTACCAGCATGTCATTACTTCAACGACGCCTTGTGGGCACACCCTGGACCAATCGCCGGTCGGAGATCAGAGAGAGATGCTGTGCCGGGAAAGCTTAGCGATCAGTTGGTTAGGTTACTGATCGCGAGGTTTTCTCAGCATCTCGGCGAAGGAAGGCAGAGAGACATCATTTAGGTTACCAGCTGCCCTTCATATAGCACAATGCTACACTGAGACATACTGCAGCATGTATGCCGGCGTGCTGTCAAATCGACAGCCGGAGCGCTCCCAAAATCGACGAGCTCTTACTTGGTGATTGAGAAGAAGAAGACAATCGACATCTGTCTTGTCAAACCTTGCAAACGTAAAGACGTGAAAAGTGGATCCAAAACGAAATCAAAACTTTCCAACCCCTTACGTAAGTTCAAAAGAATATTTATCCCTGCTAATAACATATTTTCAATTGGTAAAAATATTCTCCTCATTAGCACGAGAAAATCCGGAGGGAAAAAGCATCGAAATTCCGGCAGCAGCAAAGTCGCCGCTTCTACGCTGCGAATAACTATATTTGCAATAATCAGGAGTGAGACCCTGTTCTTGTGACAGTTCAATGTCTGCCGCTAGCGATTTGTTAGAATTATAAAGAGGGTGGCATGAAGGAATGGACACTGTATTACCCAATGATCCTCCATATGTGCTGAGATTTGACAACGAAGTGTTTCAGAACCAGAAGCCAGAAAACCTATAACAGATAAAATTCAGGAATCACCGCACCAAAAGTGTTGACCACTGTCATATTAGTGCGCTTATAAATTTCATGCAGGCTGTAAGATTCTTAATTTATTTCTACCTATATACATATGATAATTTTATCACCAACTCAAGCCTAATAAATTTTAATTATGTAATAATTTTCAAATAGGACATAGAAACTAGGCAATTCTTAGAGCATTTTCTCCGAAAAAAGGAAAATAAATTTTTTTTGTAATCCATTTGGTTCCCTTCTTGTCAAAATTCGCGTGTGCAATACGAAGAAGTGATTCTCAATTATACAAACTAGATTGATCATGAGTATTTTTGTTTTACTCCACCAAAAGAACGAATTTTTGTAGTAAATTTTTTTGCTGTATATTAAGAATAATATTATACTAACAATAAGTATATTTTTCCATCAGTGCTATCGTTAAAAAAAAAAGTAGATTTCCGGTGTTCACATTATAATTACTTAAATGCACATTTTCCAACATAACTTTTCTAGTTGTATAAGCCGTCCACCTCCTTTTTTTCATATTAACTCTTAGGAATTATACTTTGGTATAATCAGGTATATGTTTTTATTTGCAACGTGGTTAAGAGCAGAAGTATAATTTCAGTTTCTCACGACATACCCAGGGAATTGAAGCAGTGGAAATATCAAATGTTGCATACCACCCAGGCAGACAGGCAAAACCAACTATCATTCGTCCGTAATTGGAATTTTCAAAAACCGCTTTGAATTTCAATTTAAATTATTAAAAAATAGCACTACATAGACATTAAAATTAAATCATAAAATACACTGGGTACATTGTATAAAGTTATGTAGTAGTAGAATTGAAGAGCTAATAAATGCCCAGTCTAAAATAATGATAACAATATGAATAATCACATGTCGTCAACATACTAATACTGAATCTGATAATGGACCTTCTTTGATTAGCTTAACCGGATCTGTTTTTTCTGTTTCAATTTCAAAGTTTCTTTAATTAAATAACTTACATATAGATTACATAGTTTACATAGTTTGTTGCAAGACATCAAGTATTAAGTATTAGGTACATTGTTCAGAGATTACACGCTGTATTTGCTCACTCTAGTTAATTAGATTTAGATATAGTTTTTGGTTAGTGTCTACCTTAATCCTTAAGGAGGTAGATGGCTCAAATATAAAATAATTAGTCGTGAGAGAAATACCCATATTAGTTGGATCTTATAATACCAAGGTAGCAGGTACCGTATAAATGAGATTGATGGTGGTTTATATAGATGAGTCGTCGCTATTGAGGTTGACTTACTGCGTAATTTAGTACTATACTTAACCGTAGGCTCTGCATATTGTTAAGGTAGCAGCAGAAGCATGTAAGTCCATAAGATGTTACGCTTTTATAGCAATAACATAGTCAAAGCTAGTAAGGCGAAGTTCATTAGCGTTCGAGCAGTTTTATAGAAAGTTCGATTACAGTCAGTTACATTTCTTGTATATGTGCCTAAAATTCCAAAAATTAAATTAAAATTTTAATAATAAGTTGAGTTGGGCGATATATCGATATATCAGTAGTTCTATATAATAGATAGACGGCTTAGTACGTTTCACTCGTGTTTTATCGAGCTTTTTATTAAAATTGCATTTATTTTAATTTACATTCTGTAACAGTTGTGCAGTTCAGACGTATTTTTTTCTAAGCTCTTCTACTTTTGCATAAAAATTGCTAGTAAGTGTTTTACTTGTGATGAATTGTTTAATAATCCTAAAGACGCTATAATGTGCGACTCTTGTAATAATTACTATTACTCTGGCTGATGTAATCTGAAAACTTTGGAAAATCTGCGTAAACTCGGTCAAAAGCGTGAACAGTGAAAATGTGATATGTGCAGAACGGATAAATCAGCTTCAAATATTGAAACTCTCATAAATAGTACACTTGAAAAGTTCAAAAGAGAGATTTGTGGTGAAATTAAAAAAGCAAAATATGAAGTCAGTGAAATAAAAACTGCTATTCAGTTCATGTCAATCAAGTCCGGGGAGTGCAATGGAAAACTAAATAATCTTTTGAAAGAAGTGCACTCTCTAAAAGAAGAAAATTCTACTTTAAAAAACGAAATTGGTAATCTAAAAACTCAAAATAATCTGCTGCAACAAGAACTTAGAAGGGAAAGCATTTCAATTAGCGGTCTTAAAACTACACCAAATGAGAATCCGTTGAATATCATGAAAGCCATTGCAAGTGTCATTAAACTTGATTTTAACGAAAATGATCTGAGTCATTGTTATCGACAGCACAGACAAACAATACCATCAGCTGGAATAATAGTTTCAAAATTCACTCGCAGGGTCATTAGGGATGATTGGATACGAGCATTCAGAACAGCTGTTAAGATGCATAACAATGGGCCTGGTGTTCGAGCCGAAATTGTAAACAAAACTCTGGGTGATGGACGCTATTTCATTGGAGAATATCTAACGGCTCCAACGGCAGCCTTGCTGAAGCAGGTAAAGAGTACGTTAAAGGAAAACAATTTCAAATACATCTGGGTAAATGAAGGACAGTAGATAAGCTATAAGAGTTCTGGCGCACTTTTTTAGCTTCCAGGATTTCGCCACAGATGGCGCCACCGTCGCTAGGTGGTTTGAGCCCGCGCTAAATGTAGGGTTGTGTCTTGGTTGTATTGGTTTGTGTCTTGGATACACCATGTGCTGCGCCTAAATGTAGGCTTTTGGTTTCATTGAGTCTCGACTGCGCCCTAGCGGGATTAATCGGTACTACCAGGATGTATCATTTGATCTTGACTGCACCCTAGCGGCATTAGCCGGTACTAACAGCATGCTCCCGTACTACAGTTTTCTTAAATAGATATGTGTTGCGCCTAAATGTAGGCTTTTGGTTTCATTGAGTCTCGATTGCGCCCTAGCGGGATTAATCGGTACTACCGGGATATGTCATTTGATCTTGACTGCACCCTAGCGGCATTAGCAGGTATTACCGCATGCTCCCGTACTACGGTTTTCTTAAATACATACATAGGTGCGCCTAAATGTAGGCTTTTGGCTTTGAACTAATGTTAGTAATAATTAAAGTTGACGCTAGGAAATTTTTGTTCATGCCAATGGATTCTAGATGGTTGTGGTGGGGGTATTAGGTGGGATGAAATTTTCATCAGAAATCCTCTACGGGCTCTGGTTTTCGAGATATTAGCGATTTTACCTTTTCTTTTATAGTTAATATTATTAATAATTCAAGCTACCTGGGATAGTTTTGTTCATGCCAATAGATTCTAGTGGAGAGAGGAGCGTTGGTTAAAGGGGGAACGAAATTTTCATCAGAAATCCTCTACGGGCTTTGGTTTTCGAGATATTAGCGATTTTACCTTTTTAGATATAGTTAATATTAGCAATAATTCAAGTTTTTTTACGCTCATGGGGGTGCTGCGTCTAAATGTAGGCTTTGTTCAGCATCATTCGAATTTCACAACATGACATCACCATGAACAGATTCTAGAAGATGTCAGTGAGCCGATACTACTAGCATGCTCCGGTACTACGGCTTTGGATGTGTGGTACGATTCTTTTGGAAGTTTTTTGCTTCTGGCTTTTGGCCCACACATGGCAGCATGCTACGGTTTTGGGAAGTTTTTTGCTTCACTTTTGCCCACACGTGGCAGCATGCTACGGTTTTGGGAAGTTTTTTGCTTCACTTTTTTGGATGTGTGGTGCGCCTAAATGTAAGCTTTTGTTTTTTTCAAGTGTTGCGCCTGGTTTTGAATTAATATTTGTAATAATTGATTTTTCTTGAGCGCCTAAATATAGGCTTTTGGTTTTGAACTAATAATTAAAGTTAATAGTAGGAAATTTTTGTTCATGCCAATGGATTCTAGAGGGGTGGTATGTGGGGGGGATAATAAAGTGAGTGAGGGGGTGGGGGCGGCGGGGTCAATGAAATTTTCATCAGAAATCCTCTACGGGCTCTGGTTTTCGAGATATTAACGTATTAATATTTCAAGTTATTTTTGCTCATGGAAATGGATTCTTGGCGGTGTGGGGTGGGAGGGGGAACGAAATTTTCATCAGAAGTCCTCTACGGGCTTTGGTTTTCGAGATATTAGCGACATCTGTTTGGGCGCAAACGCCATTTCTTGAGTAAGGTACCCTAGCGGCCTTAGCCGGAACTACCAGCATGCATTAGCGGGAGAGTTCTAGATATTGGCATGACGTCATCATGGTTTTGCTGTTTTCAAATCCCGCACGTTTTCTTAGCAGGGAAGTTGTAGATATCAGCATCATTCGAATTTCACAACCTTAGCAAATTATTATTATTATTGGGTCTTGGGGGTGCGTGCAGAGAAAATTCACAGTTGCTCTTTCGAGTGCAAACACCATTTCTTGAGCAAGGTCCCCTGGTGGCATTAGTCGGTACTACTCCAACATAGGGAAATAACATAGGATTTTGATTTTGTCTCTGAAGTTCGCTTATTTTTCATCTCGAATCTTGGGGAATACGAGACCACTTTGGGGGTACGAAACCACTTTTAGCGCTCTCCAGCATAGGGAAATAGCATAGGATTTTGATTTTGTTTCTGAAGTTCGCTTATTTTTCACCGGTGGCATTTGCTGGTACTACCAATTTTTGTTCATCTCGGGCTTGGGGATACCAGATCACTTACAGCACTCTCCAGCATAGGAAAATAGCATAGAATTTCGATATTTCTTGAGTAAGGTTACCTAGCCGCATTAGCCGGAACTAATAGCATGCCTTGGTTTTGCTGTTTTCTTTTATTAGCGGGGAAGTGCTAGATATCAGCATGGCGTCATCTTGGTTTTTATTGAAAAGTCACAGTTGCTTTTTCGAGTCCAAACACCATTTCTTGAGCAAGGTCCCCTGGTGGCATTTGCTGGTACTACCTATGTTGTTCATCTCGGGTTCGGGGATAAGATATCACTTACAGCACTCACCAGCATAGGATTTCGATATTTCTCGAGTAAGGTTACCTAGCGGCATTAGCCGGAACTACTAGCATGCCTTGGTTTTGCTGTTGTAGATATCAGCATCATTCGAATTTCACAACATGATATCACCTTGGCTTTATGTTTTCTTAGCAAATTATTATTATTATTGGGTCCTTGCTGTTTTCTTTTATTAGCGGGGAAGTGTTTTCGAGTCCATACACCATTTCTAGAGCAAGGTCCCCTGGTGGCATTTGCTGGTACTACCTATGTTGTTCATCTCGGGTTCGGGGATAAGATATCACTTACAGCACTCACCAGCATAGGATTTCGATATTTCTCGAGTAAGGTTACCTAGCAGCATTAGCCGGAACTACTAGCATGCCTTGGTTTTGCTGTTTTCTGTTTTCTGTTTATTACCGGGGAAGTGCTAGATATCAGCATGGCGTCATCTTGGTTTTGGGGAAATAGCATAGAATTTCGAAATTTCTTGAGTAAGGTTACCTAGCGGCATTAGCCGGAACTAATAGCATGCCTTGGTTTTGCTGTTTTCTTTTATTAGCGGAGAAGTGCTAGATATAAGCATGACGTCATCTTGGTTTTGCTGTTTTCAAGGGCTGTTGTAGATACCAGCATCATTCGAATTTCACAACATGATATCACCTTGGCTTTATGTTTTCTTAGCACATTATTATTATTATTGGGTCCTGCGGGTGCGTGTATTGAAAAGTCACAGTTGCTTTTTCGAGTCCAAACACCATTTCTTGAGCCTTCGATAAGAATGTGGTAATTTTATCTTCGGAATATTGGTGTGGTGGGCCCAATTTTTCTTACTATTAATGAAAGTGAATAAACAAGACTTGTCAATAAATCACTTGGCTGATGAGTATTGCAAGCTGTATGGAAGATTATAATTAACTGTGAGTAAACAGTAAAGAAGAAGATTTCTGGTAACTGTATGTCCCATACGTAATCTTACAGGCGGAAGAAAGTTTTACAAGAATCTGATAACTGCATTTCCTTATAAACCTTATATAAACCGTATATAAACGTTATATAAATTCATATGTTCTAGATGAAATCACATTCTATAATATCTGAAAATAGATAGCAGCAAAATGAAAGGCTAAAAAAATTTGGTGGCAGTTTGTTCTATACAAAATCTAATAATAATAATCTAAAAAAGGAAAAGAAAATTGTATGAGAATTTGGTTAAAGTTTAGTATCCTCCCGAATGTTGGACTGTTAAGATGGATATTGAGGAGTTTGCAAGAGAATATAATAACATCTTAGTCGATGAGCATAAGAAACAAATCCAAGAATGCTATAACTTTTTAAAATTATATGAAAATATTTGAAAAGTTGACTCAACATTTGGTGAGCACTATATAAGCTGCCCTTGGTCAAGTGATGATTCAACGGATGGACCAGATACATGTGTATGTTGTGGTGTTGCTAGATGCCTAAAAGAAGTTGTGAGGCTATATAAATTCTATCAAACACAATGTAATTGCGAAACATGCCTTAAGAAGTGCGATTTAACATAGCACTAGAAATTCTCATTTTGTATACTTGGAGAGCTCATAAAGGATCATGGAAACATGCGCTGTAGGCAGATGTTGATTTCAACGACAGACAGAGGAAATTTTGATTACATCTAACATCGAGATTACAGCTCGGTCCCATAGGATTATAAGATGTGAAATAGAATGATACACTAAGTGTTATATGTTAATACTTTTTAATTTTTAATAAATGATATTTTATATATGGCCTTCTTTTTATTCAACTGATAACAGATAAACAGCTTTTCAAATAGCTCTGATAACAGCTTAACAGCTTTTCAAACAGCTCTGATAACAGCTTAACAGCTTTTCAAACAGCTCTGATAACAGCTCAACAGGTCTTCAAACAGCTCTGATAACAGCTTAACAGCTTTTAAAACAGCTTAACAGCTTTTAAAACAGCTTAACAGCTTTTAAAACAGCTCTGATAACAGCTTAACAGCTTTTCAAACAGGTCTGATAACAGCTTAACAGCTTTTGAAACAGCTCTTATAACAGCTTACCAGCTTTTCAAACAGCTCTGATAACAGCTAAACAGCTTTTAAAACAGCTCTGATAACAGCTTAACAGCTTTTAAACAGCTCTGATAACAGCTTAACAGCTTTTCAAACAGCACTGATAACAGCTTAACAGCTTCTCAAACAGCCCTGCTAACAGCTTAACAGCTTTTAAAACAGCTCTGATAATAGCTTAACAGCTTTCAAACAGCTTTTAAAACAGCTCTGATAACAGCTTAACAGCTTTTCAAACAGGTCTGATAACAGCTTAACAGCTTTTCAAACAGCTCTGATAACAGCTTAACAGCTTTTCAAACAGCTCTGATAACAGCTTAACAGCTTTTAAACAGCTCTGATAACAGCTTAACAGCTTTTCAGACAGCTCTGATAACAGCTTAACAGATTTTGAGCAGTTCTGATAACAGCTTAACAGCTTTCAAAACAGCTCTGATAACAGATTAACAGATTTAAAACAGCTCTGATAACAGCTTTAATTTTTTGCTAGTAAAGTACATTTAAAAACATAAAACCTAAACCTTTTCACCAAGGCATGCTAGTAGTTCCGGCTAATGCCGCTAGGTAATCTTACTAGAGAAATATCGAAATCCTATGCTGTTTCCCTATGCTGGTGAGTGCTGTAAGTGATATCGCATCCCCGAATCCGAGATGAACAACATAGGTAGTACCAGCAAATACCACCAGGGGACCTTGCTCAAGAAATGGTGTTTGGACTCGAAAAAGCAACTGTGACTTTTCAATACACGCACCCGCAGGACCCAATAATAATAATAATTTGCTAAGAACACATAAAGCCAAGGTGATATCATGTTGTGAAATTCGAATGATGCTAATATCTACAACAACACTTGAAAACAGCAAAACCAAGATGACGCCATGCTGATATCTAACACTTCCCCGCTAATAAAAGAAAACAGCAAAACCAAGGCATGCTAGTAGTTCCGGCTAATGCCGCTAGGTAACTTTACTCGAGAAATATCGAAATCCTATTTTGGTGAGTGCTGCAAGTGATATCTTATCCCCGAACCCGAGATGAACAACATAGGTAGTACCGACTAATGCCACCAGGGGACCTTGCTCAAGAAATGGTGTTTGCACTCGAAAGAGCAACTGTGAATTTTCTCTGCACGCACCCCCAAGACCCAATAATAATAATAATTTGCTAAGGTTGTGAAATTCGAATGATGCTGATATCTACAACTTCCCTGCTAAGAAAACGTGCGGGATTTGAAAACAGCAAAACCATGATGACGTCATGCCAATATCTAGAACTCTCCCGCTAATGCATGCTGGTAGTTCCGGCTAAGGCCGCTAGGGTACCTTACTCAAGAAATGGCGTTTGCGCCCAAACAGATGTCGCTAATATCTCGAAAACCAAAGCCCGTAGAGGACTTCTGATGAAAATTTCGTTCCCCCTCCCACCCCACACCGCCAAGAATCCATTTCCATGAGCAAAAATAACTTGAAATATTAATACGCTAATATCTCGAAAACCAGAGCCCGTAGAGGATTTCTGATGAAAATTGCATTACCCCCTCCCTCTCTTTATTACCCCCCCCCACATACTACCCCTCTAGAATCCATTGGCATGAACAAAAATTTCCTACTATTAACTTTAATTATTAGTTCAAAACCAAAAGCCTACATTTAGGCGCTCAAGAAAAATCAATTATTACAAATATTAATTCAAAACCAGGCGCAACACTTGAAAAAAACAAAAGCTTACATTTAGGCGCACCACACATCCAAAAAAGTGAAGCAAAAAACTTCCCAAAACCGTAGCATGCTGCCACGTGTGGGCAAAAGTGAAGCAAAAAACTTCCCAAAACCGTAGCATGCTGCCATGTGTGGGCCAAAAGTGAAGCAAAAAACTTCCAAAAGAATCGTACCACACATCCAAAGCCGTAGTACCGGAGCATGCTGGTAGTATCGGCTCACTGACATCTTCTAGAATCTGTTCATGGTGATGTCATGTTGTGAAATTCGAATGATGCTGAACAAAGCCTACATTTAGACGCAGCACCCCCATGAGCGAAAAAAATCTTGAATTATTGCTAATATTAACTATATCTAAAAAGGTAAAATCGCTAATATCTCGAAAACCAAAGCCCGTAGAGGATTTCTGATGAAAATTTCGTTCCCCCTTTAACCCGCGCTCCTCTAACATCTTCTAGAATCTATTGGCATGAACAAAACTATCCTAGGTAGCTTGAATTATTAATAATATTAACTATAAAAGAAAAGGTAAAATCGCTAATATCTCGAAAACCAGAACCCGTAGAGGATTTCTGATGAAAATTTCATCCCACCTAATACCCCCACCACAACCATCTAGAATCCATTGGCATGAACAAAAATTTCCTAGCGTCAACTTTAATTATTACTAATATTAGTTCAAAGCCAAAAGCCTACATTTAGGCGCACCTATGTATGTATTTAAGAAAACCGTATTACGGGAGCATGCTGGTAGTACCTGCTAATGCCGCTAGGGTGCAGTCAAGATCAAATGACATATCCCGGTAGTACCGATTAATCCCGCTAATGCGCAATCGAGACTCAATGAAACCAAAAGCCTACATTTAGGCGCAACACATATCTATTTAAGAAAACCGTAGTACGGGAGCATGCTGTTAGTACCGGCTAATGCCGCTAGGGTGCAGTCAACGTCAAATGATACATCCTGGTAGTACCGATTAATTCCGGTAGGGCGCAATCGAGACTCAATGAAACCAAAAGCCTACATTTAGGCGCAACACATATATATTTAAGAAAACCGTAGTACGGGAACATGCTGTTAGTACCGGCTAATGCCGCTAGGGTGCAGTCAACGTCAAATGATACATCCTGGTAGTACCGATTAATCCCGCTAGGGCGCAGTCGAGACTCAATGAAACCAAAAGCCTGCATTTGGGCGCAGCACATGGTGTATCCAAGACACAAACCAATACAACCAAGGCACAACCCTACATTTAGCACGGGCTCAAACCACCTAGCGACAGTGGCGCCATCTGTGGTGAAATCCTGGAAGCTAAAAAAGTGCGCCTGAACTCTTATAGCTTATCTACTAAGGACGAATTTTTGTTAGAAGGACAGATAGCAGTTGACCGTTTCATGTAAGAAATAGTAATGATTTGGATACTCTTTTGGATAAATAGCGATTAAATTTTCATTAGCTTTTTTTCCTTTTTTGTAATAATTTAATTCAATGGATGATTTGATAAGCTCTATAGATATAGAAAGTAGCAGCAGCACTGATATATTACATAGTAAAATAGATTGCAAAATTTTTTTTAAAAATAGTTCCACTGTAAATGATTTAAAAATATATCACATGAATATTAGAAGTCTCTCCAAACATTTTGAAGAAACTATTGTCTTGTTTCAGGACCTGGGGATAAATTTCGATATTATAGTGTTTACGGAAACTTGGCCGAGGGAAACTGTTTGTTTTAATCTAGATGGATATAAAATGATTAACAAGCCTAATTTGCATAACAAATGTGATGGTGTGGTTGTTTTTGTGAATAACCGTTTTACGTTCCGTGTTATTGACCACATTTTACTCGCGTCTAATTGTTTGCATTTAGAATTGACTTTATCAAATCGTGAAAAAATTGAGCTCACAGTCATTTATAGATCCCCGAGTTTCTTGCCAAATAACTTTATTAATTCTCTCGATGATTTCTTACAGGAAAACATCTCTCTAGAAAATCATTTAATAATTGGCGACATAAATATTAATATTTTAGATAATAACATAATTGCATTTTCAAATGATTATCTTGATGCACTATATAAGTATGGCTTTAATAGATCATTAAAAGGTGTAACGAGAGCTACAGCTGGCAACTCTTCTTGCTTGGACCATATTTTTTATAAAGGTAACGAAGGCATGATATTTTCACCTGCAATATTCGAGACCTATATCACGGATCATTTTGCTTAGCGAAAATTAAATTTGATAACGACAAATCTGTAAATGATTGCGAACATGAGAAAAACTACATCCCATTTGTAAATTATCCATGTCTCATCGAAAGGATTGAGCATGAAGATTGGTTAGAGGTGTATACTTGCCAATCGGGTGAACAGAGCATGAATGTGTTCTATAATATCTTAAATGACCACATAAAAAATTCTACAGTTAAGAAATATGCACGTACTACGCCTAAACTTAAGTCTGATAAACCATGGATTACTAGATGAATATTGACATCTGTAAATCGTAGAAATAAACTTGCAAAGACAGTACGTAGACAACCCTTTAACAATAACGCTAGCCTGCAATTTAAAAAATATAGGAATAAACTAAATTCTATAATCAAAGCTTCAAGAGAAATTTATTATAAAGCGGAAATAGGGAAAGTCTTAGAGGACCCTAAGAAGCTATGGGCTAAAATCAATGAATTAACTTACAACAGTAAGCGTGATAACACTGTAAGGGAAATAAAAACAAATGTATCCATATCAAATAAGCCTGTAGATATAGCCACAGCTTTTAATTTACATTTTAACTCAGTGGGTGAATATATCTCAAACTCCGTGAATTGCGGGGCTGAAATTGTCATCAACCAAACAATAGCGAATGAAGCGGGTATTGATTTCTCCTTCCAATCCTCCCTTATCACTAATGATGAAATACCTTACCACATATTGGGGTTGAAGTTAGGTAAAGCTGCTGGATTAAATAATTACACTCCTAAAAGCTTAAAAATGTTGGCATGTTACATAAGTTCCCCCTTATGTCACGTTTTCAATTTGTGTCTGGAGGAAGGTACCCTCCCCTGTAAACTCAAAACCGCAGTGGTAATACCTATATATAAAACTGATGACAGACTTATTCTCAATAACTATAGACCGATTTCACTTATATCAAACATAGAAAAGTTACTGGAAAAATGCATTAAAACCAGACTCATGTCTTACCTTAATAACAATAATATTATAGCTGACAACCAATACGGGTTTAAACATAAGTCTAGCACTAACGATGCCCTTTATGATGTTACTAAATTCATTAACACTGCAATTAATAAAAGTGAGAAAGCTATGGCAATATTCTTAGACCTAAAAAAGGCTTTTGATACGGTGAATCATGGTAACCTTCTGGACAAACTATCATCAATAGGAATACGGGGTACAGAACAATCATTTTTTCGTTCTTACTTAAGCGATAGAGTACAAGTTGTGAAAATAGGAAATGCCATAAGTGATCCATTAATAGTTAAATGTGGAATACCCCAAGGAACAGTACTCGGTCCGATACTTTTTATTATCTACGTTAACGATCTTTGTAAATTAGAAATCAATGGAATGCAGGGATATGCTGTAGTTTTTGCCGACGATACCGTCCTCCTGTTTAAACACAAAAACACAAATACACTATTATCTCTAGCAACTAGTAGCTTCAGACAGGTGTATAATTGGCTAGCTCAACATAAGCTTGCTTTAAACTTAAACAAAACCAATTATATGTTTTTCGGGCAAGGCCAACAATAGCAAAAAGTTGATCAGTATAAACTAGAAGTAGACGGAAAAACACAACATTCTGTTAAAGAGGTAAAGTACTTAGGGGTGATTATTGACGACAAATAAAAGTGGGATAAACACATAACTAATGTTTGCAAGAGAATACGGAAAACCATTTACCTAGTTCTAATAATTAGAAATGTACTAAAAATTGTTTACATCAAAATGATATATTATGCAATAGTGCAGTCTCTGTTACAGTATGGGATCACTGCCAGGGGATCCGCGTTCACGAACACAAGCACACCATTATGTAACTTAATTGTGAAAATGTGCCTTAAAACATCAAAGTTTTCTTCAACCATATTAACGTTTAACGAATTCAAAGTGATGACTATACGTCAGAACTATGTATTCACATTGCTTAAATTCATGTTCCGAAAACTTGACAGATTCCCGATTCACTGCTCTGAGCATTTCACCCGCCGGCAAACAACTCGACATCTTAATATTGGGTTTTGTACCAAAACAAGTTGTTTAAGGCATAGTAGTATCCTTGGTCCCAAATTATATAATGCGATTCCCCAGGACTTGAAACAACAGCTTAATGAACAGAATTATAAGAGACTTCTCAAAATGCATCTTTTTCTTACGCCTAATATTTTCGATGAAATATTAAAATTTAATCAATAATGTACCTCCTTTGTTCGTTTTGATTAATTAGTTTTTCTTTGTTTGTTCTTGAAATGAAATATTTGTAAAAATGTCTACATTTTTATGTAATGAATTTATAACAATCATAAGTTTTGTAATGAATCTTTAGTTAACTATGATCTGTTAGTCAATCTTTTTAAAATATTGTATCGTAGCTTAGACAGATGGAAATAACCGTGACTGTTACAACGCTCACTCACAAGCCGTGGCTTATGTGAGCGTTAGCTTAAGACAGCTCTACTAATCATAAGCTATAATTATATTATGTATTTTAAGCTGAATAATAAACATAATTCAGATCATTCGATTATGTCAAACGTAGTATGTTTAAAGAAATAACTCAGCGATTATAGGTAGGGTGTATGCAAATCACTTTTCCTTACCAAATGATTTAGTTAGTATATCTTCGCATTAGGGATTTTTCCTTTTTTGTTCACCATTCTTTCTTTTGTGAATTTCCTTATTTCAAATATACTTTTAAGATTTTCTTTCATTATTGGAATATATATTCAATTCATAATAATTTCTTTAGAATTAACTTTAATTAAACATTTATTTGTTTAGAATGAATCCATGATTATGTGTATACATTTTTCGAAAATGTCTTGAGCAAGAATTGTAGTCTAGGAGTCTCAATTACAACGTAAAAATGAAGTGCTGAACGCTTTTATTTCTCCTTTCACTTTCCTGCAGCCCTCTCACATGAATGTCGTCTAGTCCATTACGTTCTCTCTTTTCAGGTCTAAAAGGGATACTGTTCAATATCGCCCGCAGTATCGTACGGTGGTTGGGGCAACGGCGATGGAAAGCAGAACATCTGCGCCTTCCCACGGGATGTAGGTATGTGATGTAAGTGCCCCTTAAGGACCGAATGTGTGCCGAGGTTTTTTTTGTAAGTAAGCACGAATTTTTTTTTGTATGCGGCAGGCGGCAGCGGCATGTTTTCGTGGAACCTCCCCACACTCTCCGGCAATAGCCCAGGCGAGCTAGGGTGCCGCCCTGCAGTCAAAGCTGTCCGCCGAGTGATCTGTCGGCTCATGCTGGCAGTCGGGACTTCACGTCCAAACCAAATCCCTCAACATAGTTCCATAACAAAAATGGCGCCCAACGCGGGGCCACCTCAGTTAGACTTCGGTGGTCTAAGCATAAATTTTACTGGGGACTGGGACTTAGAGTGATATAATCATCTGGTATCTGCTAGTTGATTGACCTCAAGTCTCGTATCCAGTAGAAGTTATATGTGGACCTAGGTCTAACTGGTTTGTTATTAGTAAATTTTTCTGTAGAGTAACGTTAAAGTTTATGAACATTTTTGCGCTTCTGGCATTAAAGTATAGTAATGTTTTTGAAAGTTTTCGAAAGTGTAAGTTCGACTTTAGGTTTGACTTTGGTCAAGCCTCAAGTCTGAACGGTTGATTATTTTTTAATTTTTTTGGAATGATCTTTCCCGCTGGCCTTCTGCCATGGAAATGGTGGGTGGCCCCACATTAAATTTTTGTTTGAGCTCTCACGGAGACATGTCCTTGTTGGCCAACTGGCTGAACAGAGTCATGAGTCTGTGAGACGAATTTTTGGCTTTTAGTCAACTAGTTAACCAGATTTATGACTCTGGCCGGCTAGAAGACTAGCTGGATATGATGATCAGGTGACGAGGAAAGAAAGAGTTTTCGGAGGATGGAAGTGATGTTGGAGATCTTCAGTAATTAGGAGTTGGCATACTGCTAACTGCCTGGCTGAAGAATCTCTAGTTACATTTTCAGTCTTTGATATCTCCAACTCTACTCTTCCCAGATTTCCGTGAGAACGCAAACTTTTCTTTGTAACGAAAACCGTGTCAGGCGACAGATCTACCTACATTCACTTGTACCTGAATGTAGATACATACTGCATCCGACACCTCTCTGTTACAAAATCATCGCGGGATTAGCGTGGGTGGCTGCACTATGCCGCTAGCGAGCAGCCGGCTTGGGGTGGCTCTTGCCACCCACATCCCTTGATGCTTGTGCAAAATCGTTAACATAACTGATCAGGCGGACGGAAGAAATTGTAGTCGTGACTGCAGACGGACAGCCAGACAAAAACGAGATCAAATGCAGGCTTCCTTCTCATGTTGGAACCTGAAAGCCTAGAAAGAAGGAAATTGATTTTATTTATATGCTGCAAAAAGAAGGAGAATAGAAGACCTCAGCAACGCCGAACAGATGCTAATTCACCCGGAGAGCTTACAGCGCTGGCCAATGGACGATTTAGAGAGAGAGTGAGAGAACTGTGAGGGGTCACTGATGTTGTTGAGACCGCGGCTTTGGGTAATGTTGGGCCCAATCGCCCCCATCCACCCAGACTAAGCCTCCAAAGCCGTATCGAAATGCTCAGCCCCATGTTGAAAATGCGTGTGCTAAAGGCCCACCTCAGCGATGCCCCATCAAGCCTTCACCCTCCTCCTGTTGAAAATTATCTAAGCATAGTTAGGCTAGATCGTGACAAAAAGAATGGAATATGATAAGAAAACTCGCAAGATTATGTCCCATGTAAAACTGTGGATGGATATATTTGTTCTTAATTTCATTCGTTCGACCTTTGAATTCCATCATTCATCACTCCTTACATGAATTAAAGACAATTAGATATTTAGGCTACGATATGCCCTACTAAGCCTGACCTTAAACCAATTAATGGTATAGCCAAGTACCCACGGGACGCAAAAAAAAACGAAAATTGGCCATGTATGGAGAAAGAAACCTAATATCCAAAATACAATATAATATAATGTAATATAATGAAGTGTAATATTGCTGTATAAATGTAACCTAATAGTATATGTAGGTGATCGCAATAAAAAAAAATCGAACTTACTGGGAATGTTGTACCAACCATTAGTGTACGAAATTCATCTGATGCTCCGTCTGCTGGCGTAGCGGGTGCACCCTTTCGATCCGGCCTGCTACTAGTTTTTCTTGTAGATCTGCTGCTATCCTGGTATTATCTGAGTGGGTTCATTGACCTCTTTTTTTTTGTTTATGTGGGTTCATTGACCTCTTTTTTTTATATGGGTTCATTGACCTCTTTTTATTTTCTTTATGTGGGTTCATTGACCTCCTTTTTTCTTTTGTTCTTTCACCTTAGTCTGAGCTTCGTATCACTACTATTAAACCATATGCGTCACACTTACATGTCACCAGAAAGCCTGCTTGAATACTGCACGGCTTGGAGGAATGAATGACGGAATTCGACTGCACAAGCAAACCAAATCAAGGCTGTAAGTCACTGACGTACTACTAATTTGCTCATATTAGAGCAACATTTAAGTGGTTATGTTTACGGGTGGACACACCTTGCACTACACAGGTAATCATGAGCACCTTAAAACTAGAGTCACTAATAAGAATATTTCCTTTTCAGACCGCTTTCAAGGTATGGAAATTCTATCACGGTATAAATGCACTACACAGGTAATTATATATATCTATAAAAACTACAGTCACTAATAAAAAAAATGCTATTTTTTCCAGATTTCCTTCATCGCATAGAAGAAAAATTTATTCTGGTATAATGTGCCGCACAAGTAATTATGTAAACTTATCACATCTAGAGTCATTAATACGAATATCTTCTTCTCAGATTGGCTTCATGGCACCAAAAAACTATATCCTGGTATAATGTGCCGCACAGGTAATTATGTAAACTGAAAAAAAAACTACAGTCTCTAATAGGAAAATCTTCTTTTCAGATTTCCTTCATGATACAACAAAATTATATCGGAGTATTCTGCACCACACAGGTAACTATATACACTTATAAAACTACGGTCTCTAATAGGAAAATCTTCTTTTCAGATTTCCTTCAGTGAAAAAAACTATCATATCGGAGTATTATGCACCACACAAGTAACTAAATAAACTTGTAAAACTACAGTCACTTATATGCACATTTTCCTTTCAGATTGCCTTCATGACATAAAAACTATAACGAAGCTTAATCCACTGCGCAGGTAACGAAAAAAAAATGAAAACTACCGCCACTAATATGAACATTTTTCTTTTAGATTGCCTTCATGACATAAAAACTATATCGAAGCGTAATCCACTGCGCAGGTAAGGAAAGAAAATTATGAAAACTACCGTCACTAATATGAACATTTTCTTTCAGATTGCCTTCATGGCATAAAAAAACTGTAACCTGATATAACGTACCGCACAGGTAATTATGTAAACTTAAAAGAACTCCAGTCTCTAATAGGAAAATCTTCTTTTCAGATTTCTTTCATGATACAACAAAATTATTTCGGAGTATTCTGCACCACACAGGTAACTAAATAAACTTGTAAAACTACAGTCACTAATATGCACATTTTCCTTTCAGATTGCCTTCATGACATAAAAACTATAGCGAAGCGTAATCGACTGCGCAGGTAACGAAAAAAAATTATGAAAACTACCGTCACTAATAAGAACATTTTTCTTTCAGATTGCCTTCATGGCATAAAAAAACTGTAACCTGATATAATGTACCGCACAGGTAATTATTTAAACTTAACTCAACTGCTATGCGCCGTATCCCATCTAACCCGCTCAGAACTCAAAACTAGACTGCCCAACTCCCTACATTACAGCCGTTCACGCGTTCAACCAACCAACCGACGAACAATCTTCTTGTTTTTCGGCCGAACGAAAAATCACGAGGTTTAATGCCGGCGACTGCTCTGCTGACTATCTGTGCGGTTGTGCGTATATCATTTTCATGCTGGACTCGTTGCCACCGAACATCTACAGTGTAGCCACATTTTTCTGCGAAATTCGGGCAGGCTAGCTCTGATGTATTGCCTGGTGGTATCGCGTGATGCTTTACAGCTAGGCGAGTTACAGTTGTGTGGGCGGTAAGTTGTATCCAGAAAAATTATAATTTGTGTGCATTTGCAGAAATTGGAAATTTTTTCCGTTTTTGTTTTTTTTGTTTTCAGGTTTTCTTTATTAGATGGAGAAGTAGCTTAGGGCTACTTGTCGAAGATGTTAGAATTTTTTTTTTTTCAGGAATTTAGAAAATGGAGAAGTAGCATAGGGCTACTTCTCGAAGATATTTAAAATTTTTATTTCTCTTGTTTTTTTCAGGAAGAAATAGCATAGGGTTACTTCTCGAAAATGACTGTTTTATCCCCTTTTTAGGTACCTCTGGGAAATCCTGGGGGTTTCTCACAGAGCAGGAATGCCTAGCTGCAATCTTAAGTGTACAGAAGTTCCGGCCCTTCACAGAACTTATGCCGTTTAAGATAGTGACTGATCATGCAAGCTTGAAATATCTGATGTCTCAAAAGGACCTCAGCGGTAGACTTTCTCGGTGGAGTTTGAAGCTTCAGGGTTTCGACTTCACCAAAAGGAAGCCTGAATGTCGTCCCTGATGCGCTGCGATGCATTCATTGCGACAGCTTGTCCAAACCTGAAGTTCCTGGGCCGGAGGTTGACCTTAGTTCGCCATACTTCAACTCGTTGGAATATGAAGAACTGAGTCATAAAGTTAAAACGACTTCTGGAAAACTACGAGATCTTTGCGTCAGGGATGGCTTCCTTTACATTCGGACTGTTCCGAGAACAGGGGATCCGATTCAGGAAGTAGAAGCTTGAATGCTTCGGATTACACGAAGGCTTGTCTGCGACGTTATTTCAAGAGCGCATGATCCGCCACTAGCTTCCCACGGAGGTATAGGGAAAACACTGGAACGTTTAAGAAGACACCTGTAGTGGCCACGAATGACAGTTGATGTCAGAAACTACGTAGGCGCCTGTGACGTGCGTAAAGAGATTAAAGCCCCCAATACTATTCTTAGACCACCTATGGGAGTCCAGTCTGTGAGAGAACGATCATGGCAAAAGCTGTACATTGACTTTCTAGGTCCGTGAAAGGTCAGTGAGAGGAAATGTCTCCATATTAATAGTTCTTAACCACTTTTCAAAGTTCCCGATTCCCACACCTATGAGAAAGGCATCTACTCTCAATGTGTGTCAGTTCATCGAAACTGAAATATTCAATATGTTCGTAGTCCCGGAAACCATATTCTCTGACAATGGAGTCCAGTTTTGCTCGGCTCAGTTCTCCAGATTACGGGACAAGTATGGCGTGAAGCACTTGCCAACGGCAGCTTACCCGCCGCAAGCAAACGCCTCAGAGCGAGTGAACATGTCGCTATTGGCAGGATTAGGGCATACATCCGGAAGGAACATACGAAGTGGGATGGCAAGCTGAGCCAGATAGCTAGTACCCTCCGGAGCACTTTCCACCAAGCCACTGTTTTCTCTCCCTACCGAACACTTTTCGGTCAGCAAATGATTGAACATGCCAGCTCATATTCCATCTTAAGGAGCCTTGGAACACTAAATGAGCCTCTGAGAGTAGATGCTGAAGATAAACTGAGATTGATCCGTGCGAGAGTGCAGGAGAACTTACACCATGGGTTCGAACAGGCTTCAAAAGCCTATAATCTCAGGGCGAAGAAGTGGGTCAAGAAGTATTCAGATGGAATTTTTCCCAAAGCAACTTCCAGCAACAGACTAGTGCTAAACTGGGACGAAAATTCGTTAAGTGTCGAGTCAAGTTAAAGAAATTAAACTCCTTATACGAGCTTGAGGATCTGCAGGGGAGACAGTTAGGAGTCTATCACGCCAAGGACATCATGCAGTGAGATCCATTTGCTGACGCGTCTTCTATATACTACGACTTTTATTCCTGGTAGCCCTAATAAGGCATCAAGCCAGCTTCACTGGCAAACTACAGGATGCCAATGTCCCGCGTAGGACATCCCCAGCTTAGCGGCCGGCATACCTTTTGGACAATAGCGATTTTTCCCTTCCCCACTCCCTAGCTACTAATGCTTATAATGCTTTAATCCCCGCCTATATGGTAACCCTGCGCCAGATAGCCTGTCGTAGGAGTCCGACTTTCTCAAATGTACATGTCACTACTTCGACGACGCCTTGTGGACACACCTTGGAACAGTCGCCGGTCGGAGATCAGAGTGAGATGCTGTGCCGGGAAAGCTTAGCGATCAGTTGGTTAGGTTACTGATCGCGAGGTTTTCTCAGCATCTCGGTGAAAGAAGGCAGAGAGACATCGACCGTTTGGATTTTTTAGGTTACCAGCTGCCCGGCATATAGCAGAGTGCTACACTGAGACGTACTGCAGCATGTATGCCGGCCTGCTGTCAAACCGACAGCCCGGGCTCTCCCAAAATCGACGAGCTCTTACTTGGTGATTGAGAAGAAGAAGACAATCGACATCTGTCTTGTCAAACCTTGCAAACGTAAAGACGTGAAAAGTGGAACCAAAACGAAATCAAAATTTTCCAACCCCTTACGTAAGTTCAAAAGAATATTTATCCCTGCTAATAACATATTTTCAATTGGTAAAAAATAATCTCCACATTAGCACGAGAAAATCCGGAGAGAAAAAGCATCGAAATTCCGGCAGCAGCAAAGTCGCCGCTTCTACGCTGCGAATAACTATATTTGCAAGAATCAGGAGTGAGTCCCTGTTCTTGTGACAGTTCAATGTCTGCCGCTAGCGATTTGCTAGAATTATAGAGAGGGTGGCATGAAGGAATCGACACTGTATTACCCAATGATCTTCCGTATGTGCTGAGATTTGACAACGACGTGTTTCAGAACCAGAAGCCAGAAAACCTATAAAAGATAAAATTCAGGAAGAACTTTTGATGTTACGTCGTGAAACGGAATCACCGCACCAAAAGTGTTGACCACTGTCATATTAGTGCGCTTATTAATGTCCTGCAGGCTGTAAGATTTTTAATTTATTTCTACCTATATACATATGATAATTTTATCACCAACTCAAGCCTAATAAATTTTAATTATGTAATAATTTTCAAATAGGACATAGAAACTAGGCAATTCTTAGAGCATTTTCTCCGAAAAAAGGAAAATCAATTTTTTTTGTAATCCATTTGGTTCCCTTCCCAAAATTCGCGTGTGCAATACTAGATTGATCATGAGTATTTTTGTTTTACTCCACCAAAAGAACGAATTTTTGTAGTAATTTTTTTTGCTGTATATTAAGAATAATATTATACTAACAATATGTATATTTTTCCATCAGTGCTATCGTTAAAAAAAAAGTAGATTTTCGGTGTTCACATTATAATTACTTAAATGCACATTTTCCAACATAACTTTTCTAGTTGTATAAGCCGTCCACCTCCTTTTTTTCATATTAACTCTTAGGAACTATACTTTGGTATAATCTGGTATATATTTTTATTTCAACGTGGTTAAGAGCAGAAGTACAATTTCAGTTTCTCACGACATACCGCGGGAATTGAATCAATGAAAATATCAAATGTTGCATAACACCCTAGGCAGACAGGCAAAACCAACTATCATTCGTCCGTAATTGGAATTTTCAAAAACCGCTTTGAATTTGAATTTAAATTATTAAAAAGTAACACTACATAGACATTAAAATTAACACATACATTACACTGGGTACATTGTATAAAGTTATGTAGTAGCAGAATTCAAGAGTTAATAAATGTCCAGTCTAAAATAATGATAAGAATATGAATAATCACATTTCATCAACATACTAATACTGAATCTGATAATGGACTTTCTTTGATTAGCTTAACCGGATCTGTTTTTTCTGTTTCAATTTCAAAGTTTATTTAGTTAAATAACTTACATATAGATTACATAGTTTACATAGTTTGTTGCAAGACATCAAGTATTAAGTATTTGGTACATTGTTCACAGGGGTGGCGGATGACTTTTAATCCAGGTGGGTAGTAAGTAATATATAATTACATAATATACATGCGCGCGGCGGTGTGTGGGGGAGGGGGGAGGTACAATCAAAGGGTTAACAGTGTATACATATTTATTAATCAATAATATTCAATACAGTAACTGATCTATTTGCGAAATGTAAAAGCTGCATTACGCTTTCCATTTTTTGTTATAAAATGATTCAACAAAACTTCTAAATCAAGTGTATCAGTAAAATTAGAATATACATGCAAAAGTGCGATAGAGTTGAGACGATCCTGCAACATTTCCCGATATTTCTCGTGTATGGAATTCCCTTCCGGTTACTATTAGAGGGCAAACTCGGACATTGGATTTTAAGAATGAGCTGAAGCGTTTTCTGGATTCTTCCTAAACTAAAGTGTGCCGATGACACAATTTTTCTACGTAGCTAAGATTAAGATTAAATTCTGGCAATTTTTTTTTTTGCTCTGTGTGGTATTTTGATCTCTCGCTAGTTGTAATATTATATTATTATCATAGTTTTGTTTGGTCTTAAGTTTAATATATTTTTTTTGTTTTTTTTTCTCTTGCAATATATTTGAATTTCCAATTTTGTACTGTACTAGAAAAAGATGTAGTCTTTTATACAAATCCTTGCATAAATTATTATTATTATTATTGTTGATCAAAAGTAACTATATAATCGACGTAGAAGAGAAAAACTTCGTTTGTTCGCGCACGATGATCCTGGAATTGTGATGAGCATTGTAATGAAGCGAGTAAGTTCTGGTATAAATCCTCTTATCCAATCAAATTTCCTCAAAAATTCTACAGCTTCCCGTAAATTTTTTACCTGCTCATTCTGTCTCTTTACAAGTTCCAAGAACATGTCTCTATCGCCAACTAACCGGTCTTTGTTAAAATCAGAGTTGTAAAAATGTATGATTGCATCTACATCTCTTGGGTGCCCTAGAGCAAAGCCTTCAAGTTCTTTGAAAAACTTCGCTGAATCATTATCGAACCGACTTTTTACCGATACAAGAAGTTGATCGTATGTTTCATAATAAGATATCCTGAAGTAATATTCGGGTGTTTTAAAAACAGGATATTTGCTTTTATTTATATCTAGCACTTTGCGCTGCCGTGGGACTCGAAGTTCATCAATATCTAACTTCTCAACAGCTTGGATACTTGTATTCCAAATTTTTTCAAATTTCAAATCACAAGAATTTTGTAATACATATCTACGTTAGAGCTTCTATCTTCTCATAAGATTCATTGACGCACAGTTCAGACTTTTGCAATTCGGTATTCAATATCTCTATTCGATCGAACAACTCAATCATCGTGGTGAAATAAAAAATAAAGTCAAAGGTTTCAATGTATTTATAAAATCCTGATGGTTTTACCGATACTGCGCTGTCAATTTCTGTATCAATAGACCGATCATGTAAAAACTGTATTATTTGTGTATAATTTTCCTGCACACTTTTCAGTGATTTTATTCTGAGTACCCATCTGCAAAAAATGTACATGTATAGGATGCATGTATAGCTTAAATAAATAAAGCATAATATGTATAAAATATTCATTTTGCTATAACTTGTCGGACAATAAGCTACGAGAGAAGGAAGACTGTTACGCAAATCTTTTCACTCTACATCTGCAATTCTTTAAACTGTGCTATACGTTTAGGAGAGTCGCGTATAAAGTTGATTATATCTTTAATCATTCCAATAAAATTTCTTGCACCTTCGATCCCGTCTTGAACAACAAGGTTAAGGTTGTGGGTATTGCAGTGTACAAATAAGGCTCGTGGCTCTACCTACCGTATTCGTGATTGCAATCCAGAAATTCAGCATCATATCCCAAGTAGCACAGATTCGATTTAAAAACGCTTTGGAAACGTTTTCCTTATCCGTTGATAATACGTTTTCATATAACGTTATTAAAACGCCCAAGTGTCCCATCTTTTCAACGTGATTTAAACTATCACAATAACGTCGCATATACGTTTTTTAAAGTTGAAAATGTCTTTTTTTTTAATGCCAAAAGAGAGGAATAGACGTGTTATTACCGTGCGATTTACGATGTTTACATCTTACTCACAAGCGTTCTTAATACGTTTAATTCAAGTTTTCTTTCCTTAAATTTTCAAATCCTTTCCGATTCCATCTTAATGAAATTTAATTTGTTTTGTCTGAAATGATTTTTAGAATAAAATGAAAAGCTAAAAAATATTTATAAAAATTTATTGCTATTCCGAATATAATAATAAGTTTTCGCAAGAAAAAAAAACATACAATCTCTTGTTTCATAATACTAACATAAAAACTTTTATTCCAATTTTAAAAAAATAAAGGAAAAGGAAAAACGCTTGAATATATGTACTATTAGGAAAGACATTTCCTTTTATAAAGACTTCAAAAAAGGAGTATATTAATTAACTTAATCTTAGCTTAGATGGCACTTTTATTTTTGTATCTTAGACGTGTTGGAGCATATTTAAGCCAATTTTTAACGACATCTTCGATTTCCTTTTCGTTGGCATCCTTTACGCCTTTTGACTTCTGTATTATATCTGCAAATTCAAAAGAATAAAAATAAAGTTCTTAATTGTGAAATAAATTGACAAATGTTATACAATAATATGAAATCATCAAAGAATGTTATTATAAAAATAATTCGATTATTTATTGTAAGCTAACAAAAACCTCTTTATTGGGAAGTGCTACAAAGTCATTTCTAGGCGGAAAATGAAAAGAACTCCTCTTTCTAGAAGGGCAGACCACAAAACAATTACTGAGCTCTGCTTAAGCTATTGTTCCTGATCCTGTGAGGTGTCACCTAAACAAGAATTGGCTTGGCTTAGACTTCATCCTGTCGCTTCTGCCAGGATGCCCGCGAAACTTCGGATCTCTTACTTTGCCATTGCAAATAGAATAACTTATTTATTATTATTATAAGTGCTACCTGAATATTAATATATTTTTTAAGTTAAGAAATAAAATAATTTATCCTGGAAGTGATAGTAGAGCAGTAGTTAATGTTAATAATATATACTTACAAAAAATTAATTGCTTGGTTTTTGAAATCTTAAACGCCATTTTATCCCCGCGACCTGCCCAATTATATTTTGCAGCAACTTCAAGCGAAAATATAGATCGCAAAACTCGTCGTGTAGTTTCCGTAAGATTAGAACCTCCTTTAGAGGATAATGAGTTAACCTGTAATAATTTATAAATTTATTAGCAGGAAAGGAGTGTATAATGACTTGTTTGTAATACTTACTGCTATATTAAAATTAGCTGGATTTAAGATGAACTGCTCCCAATTATGTAGATCATCCATACTTTTAAGTGCTAATTCGAGAAGTGTGCTTTCCTTGTCAGAATCTGAGCTATTTTGGGTGCTGGAAAGTTGCACAAGATGACGTAAAGTTTCAGTGTGATCTGCCAATGTTTTCTTAATGCTTAATGCTCGAAATATTCGTTTTTCAGCAACTGTTAAATATTATATAATATTACTTTAATTAATTTAGAGAATCTTTTTCCTTATATTTACCTGTGGCATTATGATATTCTGCCCAATGGGTTTTTGAATTTGGCGTAGATACGAGTTTTTGACTTGAAGTGGGCGTGTTAAAATTGCCGTCACGTGGCCGATGCAGATATGCCTTATGTTGTTTGGTTGAAGAATCGTTTAGGGGTCCCGAAGTTATCGAATAATCAATGGAAGGGGGAAGCGGCAAGTTTGGTATCTTTTCATATATTATGGAATCGGGTACATCAGATTCGGAGTCGGATTCAGACGCGAATTGAGCTTTAACTCCCTTATTTACTCGAAGTTTTCTTGTAGTAATATCAGCGCCCGACCATTCCGTTTCCAAATTGGAAGTTTCTTCTGCAAGTTTTATTTTTTTACGGGCCTTTTCATAGGAATCTTGAATAGTTTTATTTATTAAAATCTTTACAGAAACGAAAGCGATTTGTAAGAATTCACTTACCATAAGCTCCCAAGGATGAAATTTTGTAAGTTTGCCAGGAAGTATCTGGCTCAATACCTCTCAATATTGCTTGTTTAAGTTTTGATGTTTTAAAAGGAGGCCAACTGCAAATACTACTGTCCTTAGATATCCACGCTGCACTTACAATTTCTACCTCATTACTGTCTATAAACTTGACAATTTGTAAAGTTGTATATCCAGATGTATTGATGAGCGCGGGTAGTTATAAAATTCCTTTCCACCGGTAAATGTGTTATAAATTATGAAATGTCCGTTTCTTGTTTCTATGCAGTTCAAAATTTTCACTATCAAGCCATCTTCTAAACAGCAGATATTGTTACCATTTTTTAAAGTTAGTTTAAAATTGGGAAATAAAGCCTCTGAATACTGTGCTGTAGCTTGTAGTTTTGTGTGAATTACACCATCGTCATGCCGTCTGTGCAATTCATAAAAATATTTTGGTTTATTATTTTTTGGCATGAATTTCACCTCTGAAAATTGTCTTATTATTTGTTCCAAAGGTTTCGATGGTGTTCGTAATTTATTTTTAATTTTATACAAAAAATTTTCGAAGGGGAAGCAGCTGAAGTCCTCCAAAGCTGCAAATCTTTTGACATCTTCAACTAAATGAATTAAGCTGTGTACATTATAGGAGCAAAATTCCTTTCCATAAAGCTCTATACAATGACTAACAAAATTTCGAATAATTTTTTCCGCTAAATTCAATTCAGGAATTTGATGTATAAGCATGAATATTGCATGATGTAATAATAAAATTTTTTTATAAACTGCCAAGGGTACTAATTGCTGTAACACAATAGGTCCTATATACAGAAGAAACTGCCTCAATTCTGTGGCCTTCCAACGTTTGATTCCTTTAAGACTTCTAGGCTTTCTACTGAATTCCAATGGGATGAACGAAGCAAGTTGTTTTATTTGTGAAGAAATCGAATTAATTGCTGAGTTAGATAATCTTACTTTGGTTTTCCCCCCAATCCATTCCAGTAAAATTTTTTTCATAATACCTAAACATACGAGATGCATATAGTCAAGTGGAAAATCTGAAACCATTCCAATATTTGGTATTTCTATTAATGGTGAGGTGCTTATATGATGCTCATCATTTTGCTTATTTTTAAATGACTCATTACTTCTTAGTTTTGAAGTTATACAAGGAAAAACCATTCTACTTTTAAACCATTCACCTTCAACTTCACACTTTTCACATGAATAGTATCCAGTGTGTCCTTTTATACATTTAAAAAATGATCTTGCAGGTGCGTCACAAATAAATGCGCGAATTTGCACCGCATAGCGAAATCCGTCCACATAAATTCCATTCTGTATGAGCTCATTCAATTCTTTAATAAATTCTTTCAAGAATTCAGTAAGAGGAGAAGGTTTTTCAATGCCACAGTATATCCCAATGGGGAAAATAATTCCAGTTTCGAAAATTCTACCTAAAATAGGCCAAAAGCAAATACTCGAACTTTTGTATAATGGCAGTCCGTCAATATTGAAGTCTAAAGAAATAATCCTATTGTTACAAATTGCTTTCAAATCTATACTGTTGTTGATTATTCTATTTGTTAAACCAAAGTAGTGATACTTTCCATTTCCTAATTCCCTTATAAGCGTTCTGCGCTCTGTTGCTAATAGTGTTCTGCAGTCACGGGGAAGATCCGTATGATAACGTAAGCTGCAATGTGTCAACATTTTAATGGGAATACCTTGTCTTCTATATACCTTGATTTAGCATGCAATATAATAAAAAGGGCAAGTAGGTAAGTATCTACTTCAAATAAGTTATGAAGAAGACACAGATGTGATCTTAACGACCAATCTTATAAGCAAGCTTAACTCGGGCTTCCAGACCACATTGTATTTTAACAAAAGTCGCATTTGGTAAATGAAAGCGAAGACCACCATTAACTCAAGCAAACATTAGATTTACATGGGAATTCCAAGTAAGAAGTGAATCCATGAAAAGTTTCAGAATAACACGTCTCTTCAATGGCATAGGGGAGAATAGATTGGATGAAAAAATTCCTAGAACACAATAATAGCATATATTAACGCCTTGAATTTATCTGGCTTAATAGTAAGCTAGCCGATAACATTTGCCTAATATTACATGAGAGATAAAAGTGAGGCTGATTGAGAGAGGTGACAGAGGGAAGGTTGGAAAGCTCTCATTGAAACAGCATACATTGGAAGATCATCATTATACTAGTGATATCAAGTTTAATAATGAACAGAAATGGCTTCATTGATGAATTTTGATGGACCCCTGCTTCTATTACTATGAGTGCAGACCTCAAACAATTAGAAGTATTATAAGTACCATATGACCTTAAAATTTCTTTAATTCGGTTGGATCAGCAGGCTTTATTGAATCAAGAACGAAAATGGATGCAAACATGGAAATCCTGAAGAGCTAGGTCAAGCCATGGATTAATCAAACTACCTACTAATATTAGCTTCAGAGCAAACTTCACAGATTTCTGGACAAAGTCATGTGGCCTTCTTGCTCTCCCCTGACTTCAGAGTTTGAACGTGTAGAGAAAAGTGCGGATTTTTTTTAAATTTTTTAATTTCCTAAACTAATTTTTTAATTTAAAACCCCTTCCAAATACTCAATGTATATAGCTTGAGAATCTCCTTAAAGATATAACATAACTTTTGTTTTAGTGCCCCAGGAACAAGGCAAAAACGTTACATATAATCGAATGAATATAGTTTTATAAACCAAGGCTCATGAAGTTAATTTTAAACGGAATACCAATAGAAATTAATTCTTACCAAAATCCCTTCAAATTTTGCTGATTAATCGATAAAAAATCCTCAAAAAACAAATTAATGATGAGAGCTGTCCTCCTTGCTCTACTGACTTCAGAGCTTGGATGTGTAGTGAAAACTGCCGGATATTTAATACTCTAAGTCAAGTTTTAAATTTAAAACAGAAGTCCTTCTAAGTACTCAGTGTACATAGGTTAAGAGTCCCCTTAACTTTTATTTAAGGTGCCCGAGGAACAAGCCCAAAACGGTTGTGAACTAAAATGAAATGAATATAGTTTTATAAACTAAGGCTCATGAAGTTAATTTTAAGCGGAATACCAACAGAAATTAATTCTTACCAAAATCCCTTCAAATTTTGTTGATTAATCCATAGAAGCTCAAAAAACAAATTAATGATGAGAGCTGTCCTCCTTGCTCTACTCTGACTTCAGAGCTTGGATGTGTAGTGAAAACTGCCGGATATTTAATAGTCCAAGTCAAGTTTTAAATTTAAAACAGAAGTCCTTCTAAGTACTCAGTTTACATAGGTTAAGAGTCTCCGTAACTTTTATTTAAGATGCCCGAGGAACAAGCCCAAAACGGTTGTGAACTAAAATGAAATGAATATAGTTTTATAAACCAAGGCTCATGAAGTTAATTTTAAACGGAATACCAACAGAAATTAATTCTTACCAAAATCCCTTCAAATTTTGCTGATTAATCCATAAAAGCTCAAAAAACATATTAATGATGAGAGCTGTCCTCCTTGCTCTACTCTGACTTCAGAGCTTGGATGTGTAGTGAAAACTGCCGGATATTTAATACTCCAAATCAAATTTAAAATTTAAAACAGAAGTCCTTCTAAGTACTCAGTGTACATTGGTTAAGAGTCTCCTTAACTTTTATTTAAGGTGCCCCAGGAACAAAACCAACACGTTTGTGCACTAAAATAAAATGAATATAGTTTTATAAACCAAGGCTCATGAAGTTAATTTTAAACGGAATACCAACAGAAATTAATTCTTACCAAAATCCCTTCAAATTTTGCTGATTAATCCATAAAAGCTCAAAAAACAAATTAATGATGAGAGCTGTCCTCCTTGCTCTACTCTGACTTCAGAGCTTGGATATGTAGTGAAAACTGCCGGATATTTAATACTCCAAGTCAAGTTTTAAATTTAAAACAGAAGTCCTTCTAAGTACTCAGTGTACATAGGTTAAGAGTCTCCTTAACTTTTATTTAAGGTGCCCCAGGAACAAGACAAAAACGTTGCACTACTGGAGTTTTGTTCTCATCAAATTAATGATAAGGGATGTCACTTCTTTTATATTATCAGCGACCGAAGCTGGTTTGTTTCACTCTGAAAGTAAATTATGCAATCTGTAGCACAAGACTTGACACTACCGTTGTTAATAGTTATACCGTAACCCCTGGAATATACAAAAAATACAAGCCATGAAGTCAGTCTAAAAAAGAAAGCAACGGGCCGGTTATCAGGCCACATCCACAGTCTTCTTGCTTTGTCTTACTGCAGGAGTTTTTCATATAAAAGTAGCTTGTATTTTGTTCAAACGCTGTAATTTCCGTAAATTAATTTAGTTCTTCCTCTATGATGAGTGTACAAAAACAGTGAGAATGAGCGCTTACTGGATGTATGTAGCCGGCACGGAAATGCCTTTTAAAATGTCGGTGTCATCGCCGACTTCATGGCTTGTTATTCCGAGGATTACGATTATACTATTATTAACCTTCTAGGAAAATCTGAAAATCCAAGCTAATGTCAAGCTAGCAGGTAGCGTGCACACAAATCACACGTTAACACTGAAAAACACCCACCGCATATGTAAATAAATTATTAAAAACTAATGCGAAAATTATTACACTGATAATCAACATGTGTCATGGCCGCCAAATTTTCGACACATAAATATGGCATACAAAACAATGAAAAATTCTTTCAATTTTACCGATTAACAGTTTAAAGTATATAAATTGTTGTAAAGAAATTAAACATATAAAAAAAATTAAAAAATATGCACTTTGTAATTACCGATGATTTTGAGTAATTTCTTTGTGATGTTTTTTTTACACTACACAAGATTGACTTTTGAACTGCACGGCATGGGTAACAAAATCGAACTGCTTGGATTTGTGCGGGTCAGTGCCACCTAAATGCAATTATCTTCCGGTATCGGCATGTGTGTATACCCTCTTAAGCCGGTGCCACACAATGTGTGAATTTGACAAATATTTGGCGCGTCTCGTTTACACACATCTCGTCAAATGCAATACGAACAATGATTGTTTAATACAATCTTCTTCTTCTTATGAAACCAAATAGAAATTGTCATGCAAGTAAAAGAGACTATGTATACCTGTTGAAGGGAATAAATGCATACAGTAGAAAAATATCAACTAAAATTCTAGATAACTTAAGAAAGAGAAGCACAATTTTCAATAACATTTGTATATAAAACTGAAAGAGAAAAGTAGTTATTGTTCATTTAATTTCCAAATAATATCCTTTTATTTTGTATTAAGCTGATAGAATCAGCTGGTTTCATGAGCAATTGGACTTTTTAGTCAGAAAGACTGATTTTGCGCGTTCTACTGATTTATGCCATTGTAAGTAAGTGGGAAAGGGAGAAATTTCACTTTGGAGTCCTTTTCAAATCGGTTAAATTATTTTCAATTTTAAAACGTTTTTGCGACGATGTAGAAAAAACGTTTCCTGTAGGTTACATTTTCAACGTTTTACAATGGTTGTAAAAGCATCTATTTGGCAAACTAACCATATTTCGTAGCTTGAAACCAATCAGAAACGTTTTTTTAACGTTATATGCTACTTGGGATATGACTAGGAAAGAATAATATGTACTCTCAAATTTAAATAATATATTATATAAAATTTGAAATACGGTTGATATTCCGGGTGGGTAATTTAACCACCCTTAGAAATCCGGGTGGGTAGTACTAACCACACTACCCATATTATCCGCCGCATCTGATTGTTCAGAGCTTACACGCTGTATTTGCTCACTCTAGTTAATTAGATTTAGATTTAGTTTTTGCTTAGTGTCTACCTTAATCCTTACGGAAGTAGATGGCTCAAATATAAAATAATTAGTCGTGAGAGAAATACCCATATTAGTTGGATCTTATAATACCAAGGTAGCAGGTACCGTATAAATAAGATTGATGGTGGCTTATATAGATGAGTCCTCGCTATTGGGGTTGACTTACTGCGTAATTTAGTACTATGCTTAACCTTATGCTCTGCATATTGTTAAGGTAGCACCAGAAGCATGTAAGTCCATAAGATGTTACGCTTTTGTAGCAATAATATATTAAAAGCAAGTAAGGCGAAGTTCATTAGCGTTCAAACAGTTTTATAGAAAGTTCGATTACAGTCAGTTATATTTCTTGTATATGTACCTAAAATTTCAAAAATTAAATTAAAATTTTGATAATAAATTGAGTTGGGCGATATATCGATATATCAGTAGTTCTATATAATAGATAGACGGCTTAGTACGTTTCTCTCGTGTTTTACCGAGCTTTTTATTAAGATAGCATTTATTTTAATTTACATCATTCTATTATGTCAAACGTAAGGTGTTTAAAGAAATAACTCAGCGATTATAGGTAGGGTGTATGCAAATCACTTTCTCTAACCAAATGATTTAGTTAGTATATCTACGCCTTAGCGATTTTTTTCTTTTTTGTTCACCATTCTTTCTTTTCTGAATTTCCATATTTCAAATATACTTTTAAGATTTTCTTTCATTATTAGCATATACTATATATTCACTTTATAATAAGTTCATTAGAATTAACTTTAATTAAACATTTATTTGTATAGAATGAATCCATGATTATATGTATATTTTTTTCGAAAATGTCTTGAGCAAGAATTGTAGTCTAGGACTCTCAATTATAACGTAAAAATGAAATGCTGAACGCTTTTATTTCTCCTTTCACTTTCCTGCAGCCCTCTCACATGAAGGTCGTCTAGATCCACTACGCTCTCTCTTTTCAGGTCTAAAAGGGATACTGTTCAATATCGCCCGCAGTATCGTAGGGTGGTTGGGGCAACGGCGATGGAAGGCAGAACATCTGCGCCTTCCCACGGGATGTAGGTAAGTGATGTAAGAGTCTCTTCAGGACCGAATGTGTGCCGGAGTTTTTTTTTGTAAGTAGGCACGATTTTTTTTTTGTATGTGGCAGGCGGCTGCGGCATGTTTTCGTGGAACCTCCCCACACTCTCCGCCAATAGCCGAGGCGAGGTAGGGTGCCGCCCTGCAGTCAAAGCTGTCCGCTGAGTGATCTGTCGGCTTATGCTGGCAGTCGGGACTTCACATGCAAGCCAAATCAGTCAACATAGTTCCATAACAAAAATGGCGCCCAACGCGGGGCCATCTTAGTTGGACTTCGGTGGTCTAAGTACAAATTTAACTGGGGACTGGGACTTAGAGTGATATGATCATCTGGTATCTGCTAGTTGATTGACCTCAAGTCTCATATCCAGTAGAAGTTATATGTGGACCTGGGTCTAACTGGTTTGTTATTAGTAAATGTTTCTGTAGAGTAACGTTAAAGATTTAAAGTTTATGAAAGTTTTTGCGGTTTTGGATTTGAGAATTTTGGTATTAAAATATAGTAACGTTTTTGAAAGTTTTTGAAAGTGTAAGTTCGACTTTAGGTTTGACCTTCGTCAAGCCTCCAGTCTGGTTGGTTGATTTTTTTTGAATTTTTTTGAATTGATCTTTCCCGCTGGCCTTCTGCCATGGAAGTGGTAGCTCTAAGATCACATTAAATTTTCGTTTGAGCTCTCACGGAAGAAGACTAGCTGGATATGATGATCAGGTGAAGAGGAGAGAAACAGTTTTCGGAAGATGGAAGTGATGCTGGAGATCTTCAGTAATCAGGAGTTGGCATACTGTTAACTGCCTGGCTGAAGAATCTCTAGTAACATTTTTAGTCTTTGACATCTCCAACTCTACTCTTCCCAGAGTTCTGTGAGAACGCAAACTTTTCTTCATGCACACATTCACGTCGCTTGCTTACATCATTACTTCTGACCTGATTAGGTAGACTTTCATTTTGTGGGTTAGCTCCTGGAGAGCGAAGGAGGAAACCCCTATCAAATTTTTCTTGATTTTGAACATCCGAGCTATTCCACGAGCTGGTTAGACTATTAGCTATATCACACTAACTTTACGATATTTTTAGTGACTTTGAATTTTTTTTTGTCTTTTGAACTTTTGGATTTTCGTCGACTTTCTTTCCACACGCTATCGCTTAGAGTATACATGCACTATTTGTTGAGATTATTTTGAGTTGTTGGATAGCAACCTTGGAGTTGCCGGATATTGTGTATAGTAACATCAACCTTTAGTTGATGCAAAGCTTTTAGTCTTTGGAATTGAAATATTGTGTCGTTTTGGTTCATCCTCAACAGTAGATACTTTTACTCTTTCAAATATTCGTGGTCCAATCACCCTTGCGTCGTCTTCAGAGAAATCAAAATTGTTCCATAATGGCTACAGTGCGAATACCACCGCGAGCAACTGACGTACTGATACAGTTGCCTGAGAAGTGCTCCATCTGCCAGGAGTTAGACTGGTCAGGTAAGAGGAAGCCAGTGAAGACGGTTTGTGGACATGTTTATCACAAAGCATGTCTGAAAACTTGGATTGGACAGCAGTCAAACTGTCCGAACTGCAGATTCCATCGCACTCAGTATGACTTTACTGAGTATACAGGTGCTGCCCCGAAAAAGACCCACCCGAAGCCTGCTAGTCAGGATCCTCGAACGGCAGGACCCATGTTCGATTTGCAGCCACCAACGAATCAGCAAGTAAACCGTGAATCCTTGCCCATAGGGAGACCAAACTTGCACTCTATGACATTTTCACATCCGAGTTCCCGAGTGAGCAGCCCACTACCTAACGCTCAGAGTCAGAGGTCAGCAGCGACTGAAGCCCTGCTGGCAGGTCTGCACATACTGCTACAGGATTTGGTTCGCGAAGGCCTCGAGCAGAGCCTAAATACCCTGCGAGCGGTACTAGCAACTAGCGTTAGCCAGAAAATCTCAACTGCGATGCCACCAGTCGACTTTTCACGGCCACCTCCTTCTGTGGGTGGACCGATACTACCGCACGATTTCAACGACACGCGTAAGCAGTCGTTTAACAGACCGTCATCATCTCTTGGCCAGCCTCTTGACCAGCCTAGAATAAATCCTTTCCAATCTCCACCAGCTCCATCTCATCGTATCCCACGGAGCCTAGGACAACGACGCTCTGGCAGCCCCGTCCGAAGTTTGGAATATATCCTATAGTGGCGACAGCTCTGGACTTACTGTCGACGAGTTCGTGTTCAGAGTGGAAGCTTTAACTTACTCGGCCTTAGACGGAGATTTTGATCTCCTAGTACGGCACATGACAACCTTGCTTTCTGGTCCAGCGATGGACTGGTACTGGTCTCTCCTGAGGCAGAGCTCCACGCCTTCGTGGAAATATGTAAAGACAGCTCTGTTAACTGAATGGGGAGTACCGAATGATGACCTCAAGGTCAAGGTCCAGCTGTTGTTGAGAAAACAGAAAGCAGGGGAGTCATTTGCTACGTACCATCAACACCTGGTACATCTGCGAGATCAACTGCAAGGACCTTTGGCGGTCGGAGAGTTTTCAGAGATCGTGAAGTCAAATCTGCTTCCAGACATTCAGCAGAGAATCTGTTTATATCCCACTAACACCATCCACCAACTACGGAGTCTCGTGACTCAAATACAGGCTACACAGCAGCGAATCGCGACAGCGGGCAGCTGGAATACTTATCGTAGCCCAAGAGTCAGCGAGGTGGATGAGTCTCGTCCGACAGATGCTGAACAGCACAGGTCACCTGAAAGCAGTGAGGAAGCCGCCATACTATCTGCTTTTACAGCACCCCAGAACATTATCTCTTGGAACTGTGACCAGCCCGGTCACGTTTACCAAGACTGTCGGCAGGAAAGACAAGTCATATTCTGCTATGGATGCGGACGCAAAAATGTCTTCAAGCCCGACTGCAGCCAGTGCCGACAGAAAAACCTGAGACAGGTCGGGAATACTACCACCTTTTCTCGACCAGTTTCCACGTCCCGAACGATAACTGCAATGAACACTCCAGCCCATGACACTACTAGACACTTCTTTGGAAGAGTCTTTAATTTTTGATTTCCCGATAACACCGACAGAAGCATTAGCTGACAAGGTTACTGAGCAGGAGATTGGGCCTACTGCCATTTATGTACTAAAACGGCCACCAAGCTCTGTTATGAGGAGTGATCGTGAGCCTGTTTTACATCCGCTGACGCCGTATCTTGCGCGTCTGCAGAATTATAATACCGTGAGAGACCGTATCTTCTCCTCAGTCGCGGAGTTAGCTGACATTATGTATCCTGACCTGGATTTTAGACCAAGAAAGAAACGATCAACCGTTCGTTGGCGGGAATACTGTCGACGGATGAGACAGGAAAGAAAAAAATGGCACAGATTTCCGTGTCGATGCCAGACGACATTCGACCGTATGGCGAAGTAAAACTGCTCGGGCGAACTGAGACTGGATTACTTGATAGTGAAGCAGGTTCCTGGGCTCACACAAGCACTATATCTAGCAAGAGACTTCTGTCGTCTATTTGGGTTGGCTACAGATGCTCTGGGTATAGCTGCTGAACTGATGACAAGCCTATTAGCTGCCTCAAACACTGATCGCCATGTTCTTTCTCTTCAAGACAACCAACGTCTTGAAGCCACGAAACAGCTTTTCCCTTCCTTCGACTCTTTGAGCTTAGGAAAAACATCTCTTGTCACTCACAAGGTTGAGATAAACGATGCAACTCCGATAAAAGAGAGGTTTTATCACTAGGTGTGATAGCGGAGAGCCAGAGTCCTTGGAGGAAATCTGGAAAGTTTCGGCCTTGTTTTGACACCAGGAAGGTCAACTCCGTTACTAAGTAGCACGCCTGTCCGCTGCCACAGATAGACGCACTTCTTAGCCGACTTCCTCCGAAAAAGTACATTACAAGCCTGGACTAGAGAGACGCTTGTTGGCAGATCCCACTAGTCGCTGATTCCAGAGAGAAGACCGCATTTACTGTACCTGGTCATCCTCTCTATCAATACACCGTGATGCCATTCGGCTTATGCAAAGCTCCACAAACTATGTGCCGCCTTATGGATGAAGTCCCGTTCGATCTTCGTGAGAATATTTATTAATACTGTCATCAGACTTTGACTCTCATCTCATTTTACTATCTCGCGGAGCGGATTGTTTGAGGAAAGCTGATCTCACTATCAACGTTGAGAAGAGTAAGTTCTGCATTACGGAGCCAAAATACTTGGGTTTTATTGTCGGAAAAAGAGGAATAACAGCTGACCGCGATATGATTTCAGCCATAGGTATGGCGGGATTGTATCGATGATTCATGCCGAGCTATGCTGATCTCACTACATCCGTTACATACACCTTGAAAAATCACAGTCAGTTCCAATGGACACCTGAAGTCCTGACGTCTCTGGGCTGGTGTTGGGGGAGTGTTGTTGCAACTAGATGACGATGGCCCCGAGAAGCCGATGGCCTACGTCTCGATAAAGTTGAATTCAGCACAAAGAAAATACACCGTCAAGAGCAAGAATGTTTAGCAGCAATGTTAACTGTACTAAGGTTCCGACTCTTCATCGAACTTATGCATTTTAAGATACTTACCGATCATATGAATTTGAAATGGCAGATGTCTCAAAAAGAGGTCTGCGGTAGACTTTCTCGGTTAAGTTTGAAGCTTCAAGGTTTCGACTTCACCATTAAGCACAGAAAAGGAAGCCTGAACGTCGTTCCTGACGCTCTGTCACGGATTCACTGTGACAGCTTCTCACTATATGAAGATCCTGGTTCGGAAGTTGATTTTAGTTCTCCGTATTTCAACTCATTGGAATATGAGGAGCTGAGGCAGAAGGTTAAATCAGCTTCCAACAACCTAGCAGATCTCTGTGTCAAGGATGGCGTCGTTTATATTCGGACTGTTCCGAGAACAGGCGATCCAATTCAGGAGAAAGAAGCTTGGAAGTTTTGGATTCCACGAAGGCTTGTCTCCGACGACGCTATTTCAAGGGCGCATAATCCACCACTAGCTTCGCACGGAGGTATAGGTAAATCATTGGAACGCTTAAGACGACATTTGTACAGGCCCCGAATGACAGTCGATGTCAGAAACTACGTACGCGCCTGTGACGTGTGCAAAGGAATCAAAGCCTATAATACTATGCTTAGACCACCAATGGGAGCTCAGTCTGTGACAAAAAGACCTTTGAAAAACCTCTATGTTGAGTTTTTGGGTCCATATCTCAGATCTACACATGGAAATGTTTGTATACTTCTCATCCTTGACCCCTTTCCAACATTCCCTATCCTAAAACCGATGAGGAAAGCATCTATGGGCATCATCTGGCAGTTCCTCGAGACAGAAATATTTCACCTTTTTGGAGTTCCGGAGACGATAGTCTCTGACAATGGAGTCCAGTTTGGCTCGGCTCAGTTTGCCAAATTACTGGATAAGTATGGTGTAAAGCATGTGCGAACAGCAGCTTATTCGCCACAGACTAATGCATCAGAACGAGTGAATCGGTCTCTATTGTCAGGGATTAGAGCCTACATCAAGAACGAGTATACTCGGTGGGATGAGATGCTCACTCACATTGCTAGCTCCTTCAGGAGCTCCATAGGAACTCTGAATAAACCTGTAGTGGATGTTGATGACAAACTAAGATTGATCCGTGCTACTGCGCAGAAAAATTTAAACTATGTGCTCGAGAAAGGTGCAAAGGCTTATAATCTTAGAGCTAAACCTGTCAATTTCAGAGTTGGTCAAGAAGTATACTAGAGCAATTTCCAGCAACAGATCAGTACTAAATTAAGACGCATATTTTTAAGATGTCGTGTTAAAGCCAAAAAGGAAACACTTTTTACGAGGATCAGCAGGGAAAACCGTTAGGTCTCTATCGCGCTAAAGACATCAGGCCGTGTTTGCTGAGTACTATAACCGAGAAGTCTGCTAGACTCACTGATATATATCTTTCAATCCTGGTAGCGCTAAGGCATCCAGCCTGATTAACTAGAAGCTACAGGATACCAATGTCCCTCTTAGGATCCTCCCAGCCTAGCGGGCGGTATACCTCTTGTCAGTAAATACATTTTTCACCCTCCCTCGTTTGACAATGCGTCAAGACCCCTCCCATATGGTACCCAACGGAGTCTACACTGACCTTGGAGTTCCAATTTAAGCTTTTCTTTGTAAAATTCAATTCCGCTGTGCTTGCACACTATGTGCGGAATTTTAACTTTATAGAGACTCGATCTGTGTGTGGTAAATTGGAGACGCACCCTCGGATGAGTGTTGCTCTGAGGTCGGAGGGAGATGTCAAGAGCGGAGGAGGCTCTGCAATCGGTTGCTTTGGTTGCAGATTCTCCGACTCATCTCGGTGAAGAAGGGCAGAGGGCGCTGGCCGACTGGTTTTTTTTGGTTGTTAGCCTGTGGGTGCACCTCTGGCCTTCAATGCCCTGTTATGGTCGTAGCGTGCTGCACGCAGCCATTTTCACTATGCTGCCATGTGTGACTTAGCTACATGAACGCCATCGAATTGAGACAAACGCTCGGAACGAAAAAAAAGCGAGAGGAAGAGCATTTCCGTATACTTTTTGTCTGTCTGTTAAAATTGGAAGCTGCTGAAACTGGACAGTGAAGTTTTGTTTTAACATCGTTCTGAAAAAAAATAAGTAAGAGAACAGAGATAAGCTCTCCAAAGTTTAACTAAAATATCATAGTTCCGACAAATCGTAACCAACAAGTTTTTTTTTTAATTTGAAGAACAACTGGATGATTCACTGATTGAACCGATATAAAGCGATCCGCAGGACGTGTAAAAATCAAACCCGTAGAAATAGCAAGTAAAGTAAATAGCAGGGCAAAATCATCAGAGGGGCTATTGTAAAGTCTTAACTTTAAAAATCATATGTGCGCGTGCATGTGTGTGTATGTGTGCATATGTGGGTATATGTGGGTGTGTTTATGTGTGGGTGGGTGTGGGTGTGTATGTCGCAGGCCTGAGTGCGACCTCCCCTTTCACCACACATCTTCCTCTCCTAGTATTTGGTTATATCGGGTGGTATTACACTATCGGCGTAAAGTCTTTTAGCATTTCATGAATTGACTAAAATTTTTAGACACATAATGTAAAAAGTGGCTAAGTCAAAACCGGTACACTATCTGCCTACTTTTCATGAAGTGCCTAGACTTTTCGTGAAGTACTGAGTTACGTCAAATGTCTACGACATATATATATGTATAACGGAGTGGTAAGCAGATCCGTGGGATTCCACAGCTTCAGCGTGAGACTCCGCAGATCTGGCGCAGTATTCCAGGTTTACCAGTGGCGGAGCGACATTTACAATATGTGATGTATCTAAATTAATTATTATCCGAAAATTTAGCGACGTCCTTTTCACCATTTATTTTATCTTCTTGTAAAGAAGCAAAAGGGACATACGCGACGACAAATCTAGAGATGTACAACATAGGTATGGTACAGGCAGACGACAGCACCGCTTCCCCACCGGCAGATTTTTACTATAATTTCAAAAAGAAGAGGATTTAATTAAAAATTTTATTACGGCATTAGTTGTAACTCATTTAGAAGTCAGCTTAAAAAATTTCAATTAATCTTAGCCTATGCTCAGTATAGCTTAACCTAGAAAATAAGGAAAAGGGAACTAAACAATTTTCAGAGAGTCATAGCCTCAAAAGTCATTCCAAAATCTGATGTCTTTGACAAATAGAGGTATTATTCGCAAAACGTTGACGTCGTCCAGCCATTTTCAGTGGTTTTCATGAATAAGCCCGCGTAAACGTTAAAAATTCAAATTATTAGCATTCCGCAATATGCTTAAGACCCAAGTATATTTTTTCTAGATCACATAGCACACACATTTACATAGCAATAACCATTAGTGTCATAATCTTGAAGTGCTAGAGAGAAAAGAAATATGAAATATATTTAATGTCATTTGTAATAGTGGCAGCGAAGCATCTAAGGGGCGTCTCTTCGATGGATCCTCAACGAAAATAAAACTGCAAGTGCTACTATATAATTTTAATTAAAAAGAAAAAAAAAGTTAAACAGCGCTTAATTAAAAAGGAAAAAAGGGGGGTAGCTTTAGAAAGAACGTGCCGTTGCCTTGATCGAAGGCGGGAATCAGAACAATTTACTATGGTCTTACTGATAAGCGCGTTCTTGAGCGATTAATTATGCTAAATGTGTACCTCGCCAAATTAAATGGTTGTTGAAAATATACGTTGAATTTAATTTTGATTTAGATCCCGTTTCTTGATAGGGTTACTCATCATCGTTATTCTTAATTTTTGTCCGTAATTTGTACATGTCCTAGGTACATAGCCTTTATTTTTGTTTTAAATGAATTCACACCTTGGTTTCGCTATGAACTTTAGAAGTATACTTTTGATTCCTAGTTATATAGTATTAAACACATTATTGGCGCCCAACGTGGGTCCCCATCGCGATAGAATTTTCATCGTAGTACCAAGCATTCATACGCTAATGTAGAAAGAGGCAAGATTGTATAAGTCCATTATAAATAAAGTTTGCTATCAAAAAGTGGAAGTGACCGTTATCAGATTTGGAAGATTTAACGCTAACCCGCTAGACAAAAAACCATTTCATTGTTATGAAGTACAAAAGCATCATACATATTCAATTAAAACTCCTTCATAATTTAATCTCATTGGACTAAGCGGGCGAAAATCTTTTAAGTTTGTTGTTGTACATCCTAGTACAAGAAGGGTTCTGGAGATAGTCTTAAACTGACTATCGGGAACTTGTACTCACTTTTCGATTTGTCGCTAGAGGCCTTACCTTTGGTAGGGGGAACCTCTAGTTTCAGATCTCTTTTTTTTTTAAACACAACAACTTTTTTAATAAAATAAAACCTTTATTTTTATTATATGAACACAAATTTTTTAGTTTTTAAACAAAAATACTTTTTTTACGAAAATACGTGAACAATACTTCTCGGTGCAAATACTTCTCATGTGAAAATACTTCTCAATACTTCTGAATACTTCTGAATACCTCTGAATACTTCTGATTTTTCCTATCCCGATACTCGTCTTTTTATTTAATAAATTAACATGGGGTGATACTCCCTTCCACATGAATCTATTTTTCTCACGGTAGGCAGAATAATTTATTTGGGGCAAAGGTAATATATCTTGGCTTGCAATTCATTGATATTGATCAGAAATGCTTAGTTTCCATTTCTTTGCTTTTATTGATCAATATCAATAACTGGGTACCCAAATAGGTACGCACATAAATATTAAAGTTTATTGCCTTGGGGCAATGACGTAAAATTTAGAATTTCCCCAGGTCACACGATGGACTTTCATCTTAATCGATCGCAAATTCCAAGCGCCGTATAGGCATCAAATTGCAGGAGATGCAATAATTCTGGATATTTGGACACACGTCAAGAAGTACCTTTTGTTTGATACGATCGAGAAATTTATATGTACGAATGTACATACGTTTATAAATTTTGGTAGCCGAGAAAAGTAATTGAAATTTATATATGTAGCGATGTACATATGTTTGTCATTTTTTTGTGACTGAGGAAAAGGTGATTGAAATTTATATATGTACGAATGTACATATGTTTATCATAATCGTGGCGTGAAGAGTTGCAACTGAAAATGTATATACGTAGCGATGTACATATGTTTATCATTTTCTTGGCTTGAAGAGCTATGCATGTACGATGTACATATGTTTGTCATTTTTGTGACTTTTAGGAAGGTAGGTATGAGAATTTGATTATTTGGTGAGCCTATAGTGAATTCATGTGGTTGGTGATTCTTGTGAATTGTATGTAGGGTAAGGTTATGATATGCAGATTCATAACACCTTCCCCCTGAGAAAAAAAAATGAGCATTCTCGTAGAGAAAAAAAATTTTTTGAGTATCGAAATAGGTGTTTACAACTAATAGATATATGTTTATATATAAGAAAATTTTAATTATAATTGGTTGCATTCATTACTTAATGAGTGGTTGACTATCCCTATAAGTGGAAGACTTATGTTATGTATATGTGTATAATGATTATAAATTTGTCAGGTTCTATATTAAATGTATATACAGTTTGAGTAATTTCTCTTTCTTTAATTAAAACATTTGTGGTTTCTATTTACTAAGTTGTTACATTAGGTTTTCTCTTGGGTTTATAAAAATATTTCTTAGTTTTATATGTATATACATAACTAATGAAAGAAAATTTTTGGGTAATTTCTTTTGCTTGACTAATATTCTTCCCAATTGATATCTTATTTTAGATTCTTATATATTTTTTTCCTTTTTTTATTTTAGTGGGAATTAGTGATTATCTTAATGTGTAGTTTTAGTTAGAGGATTTTTATTTCTTTTTACATTTTTGTTTTCGTTATCTTCCTCTACTTGATCTGACTCGTTTTCCTGAATTTTTCCTAGGGCAGGTTTAGATTTAATGAATTTTATAGTGACCTTTATAAGAATTAAGGAACTGATGATAATTATTATTATGTAAACTAAGACGTATTGATGAACGTCATGAGGGGTAACCTCGTGTAGTTTGGAATTTTCAGAATTCTCAAGTGTTATTATGTCTTTACTTAACTCGAAAAGTGCTTGTTGATTGTTATTTGTAAATTTTGATAGTTCTAGGGATACTATCACTAAGGGGTAGTTTGTGCTCTACCGGAGTGATCATTGAGATATTAGCCGAAGGTATGTAGAATTTGTTTACAACGTTTGATTTCTCTGTATGACTGTATATCATTAATTCTTCGCTTCGTATTTAGCATGGGGGAGATATTTCCAGTATTCCGTTACCTTTTAGTTCTAGGGGTTCGGTGTTATGACCACAGATGTTATCTACTGTTAGTGGTTTACTTAGGCTGAAGAGCCATTTATTCGGGTTGGTTAGTTGTATCTATAGGGTAGATGTTTCTATGCTGTGAACCTTGCATGAAGGTGGAATTCTGGTTGCATACTTTAATAGTTTGATCTCGCATTGATTTTGTTTGGAGTTTGTACCGCGAATAGGATGCGTAATACGGCATAGATATGTGTTGTGTGCATGAATCAAACAGTTGTTGAAATCGTTATTGTTCATAGGGTAATACTTGTCCTTATTTTGGGTGATTACTTGGTAGTCGGGTGCAGGTTTAATGAAGAGAAACGAGTTATTGCATGGAACTGGGAATGGAGTGACCTTGAATGCTTGGAAAACCGCACTTGGTGGTAGTGGAATTTTTACTTCAATAATTATTTGATTGTTAATTTTGTTAGTGCTTGTTTGGCTTATCGTGTAAAGATCTATGAGCTTGTTTTCAGATGAAGCTGTGGGTAAGGAAGTTTCGGCGGGGAGGTTTTTTCGAATTATGGTTAGTACTTCCTCATGTTGGTGAGGAGTTATGACTAATGGGTTTGGTTTTCCGTGTTTTATGTCTAGCAACATTTCTATTATCGCTTTGAGTGAGTTTTGGTATCTCATAAGAGATAAAGTAATGGTCGATATGGTGCTCTCGAGCTCTAATTCTGTGAGGCTGACGTTTATTGTTTTAATTGCTTGGGTTATTTTATTTGCTTTGTCTTGAAGGTTGCTGAATTCGAGATGGATATCAATAGTGGATTTATTATACAAATTTACTGTTTTGTCGACGGTTAAAGTTTAGGCCTTTAAGAACTCCAGAAGGTGATCTTCATTATCTTTAAGGAGGTTTATTTGCTCGTGATAATGCTTTGCGTCGGCTTCGTCTAAGGTTCCGAATAGGGTTTTACTTAGGCTACCAATGGCATTTATTATTCCTCGACGGCTTCTTTTTTGTTGAGGGTTAATTATTTCAGCGTTCTGATCTACGTCCTCTAGAATTAATTTTAAGTTATTTACTTGGGTTCTGCAATGATTAATGTTAGAGACTTTCTTTGTGTTAAGAAGAAGACAGATCTTCTCTACTTCATTAACTTGGACTTTTAAAATAGTTAATTCGTAATTAAAACTTCCTAGATCGTAATACGTTACAAGTTTCCAGTTTGTACTATATAGTTGGACGTTGCCAGATTCTTCGAAGTAGATTCCTGTAAAGGTTGTCACTACGGTTCCGTTGATCATTCCGATAAGTAAGGTCAGAGTTATTATGAGGCTGATCATCTTGCCTGTAGAAGAATTGACTATGTTTTAGTCTATGAACAATTTTAGATGATTATTGTAGATTTCTTTGTTTTTATTTCCTATACGGACGATAGAATTTTCCGAGGAGACTGCATCTATTACTTCGTAAGGGCCTTCCCATAGAGGAGAGAGTTTATTTTCTCTGGTATGATTTTTTATAAGGACTTTGTCTCCGTTAATCAATGGCTTAGGTTTACTTACCCGGTCGTAATACCTTTTAGATTTTTCTTTATGTTCGATAAGATTTCTTTTGGCTACTTTATGTAAATATTGTAGGCTTGCCTTTAATTCGTTGGCATAATTCCCATAATTATAAGAAATTTCGTGGTCCTTCTTTAGGGTGGTAGGAATTTCCGTACAAAAGTTCGTGTGGCGTGTAGCCAGTGTTTGAATGAGTTGCGTTATTATAGCCAAACATTGCGTAGGGTATCCAAGTATCCCATGTAAGTGAATCGGTGGATACGTAGTGCCTGAGGTATTCGGCAAGAGTACGGTGGCTCCGTTCTAATGCACCGTTTGTTTACGGGTGGTATGGAGTGGTTTGTAACTTGTGTATTTTCAATAGTTTACAAGTTTCGCTAAATAGTGAACTCTAGAAATTAGTTCCTTGGTCAGTTAAAATAGCTTCAGGTAAACCATGTCTACATACCATATTGGTTATGAAATGTTCGGCGATAGTTTTTGCTTCAGCGTCTGGTAAGGGAACTGCCCCTGAAAACTTAGTCAAATCATCTTGGAAGGTAAGTATGTACTTGTTATTTAAATAACTAGAAGGTAAGGGACTCACAATATCTAAGAAAAATTTTTCGAATGGTTTACTACTGGTAGATGTGATTTTCATAGGTATTTTCCGGTTTGAACTAGATTTGTGTTTTTGACACGAAGAACATTTCTTCATATAATTTTTAATATCTTTAGCCATTCCTTGCCAGAAGTAAATTCTTTTTAATTTCTTTATCGTTGTTGTTTCTCCTTGATGTCCGCCTTGTGGGGTGACGTGATAGTCTCTGATTACTTGTTCGATTTCTTCGGGATGATTTTCCCGAGATAAAAAATAGGATTATGACTCGAATTTCGGAATTCTTTTGAACAGAGAAGCTTTAGCTTGAAATAGGAAACATTATCTAAATTTGGAATTTGAATATGGATCGTTTTATTTTTTGAGGTTAATTCTTTAATATTTTTGAATATATCTATTACTATGTCCTGGTCAGATTGATCTTTAACTGGTAAGGGAGCTCGTCCTATTATGTATGTAATATTTTTTTGTTTATACGTTTTTATCTCTCCCGGTGGAATATTATAATTTTCAGGTAGATAAGTTTTTAATAATTTTTCTAAAGTGGTTTCTGCAGTAGGTAGAATGAAATATTTTTCTTTAATTCCACGAATGGGTAGAAGGTTATTGGAGTTTTCCTCTACTATTGTGACGTTTTGCTCATTGATTGTGGCTTCTTTTTGAGCCATTTGTTTGCTTCTTCTCATTATTTGAATATTACTATTTTCAGGAATGAGGTGGCTGAGGGCATCTGCGTTTTGGTTTGTTTTACCCGATTTATAAACGATTTTATAATCGTATTCCTCTAGTTTGATTCTCCATCTCATTAATCGAGAGGTAGGATCTTTGAGGTTCACAAGCCAGGTAAGCGGCTTATGGTCGGTGCAAATGGTAAATTTCCGACCATATAAGTAGGAGCGAAATTGCGTAACGACAAATATTATTGCTAGCAGTTCTTTTTCTATGGTCGAGTATCTGGTTTCGGCTTTATTCAGGGTTCTGCTTGCGAAGCTTATTGGCTTATCATGACAGATTTTGCCCTGAGATAGCACGGCTCCTATTACTAAATCACTTGCGTCTGAAGTGACCAAAAATTCCTGGTCAAAACGAGGATATTGCAAAATAGGGGCGGATACTAACTTTCCCTTGAGTAAGGAAAAAGCTTCCTCGGTGAAGGCGTCCCATTTGAAAAGAACGTCCTTCTTTAACAATGCCGTTAAAGGCTTGACTATTTTTGCGAAGTTCGGAATAAAGCGGCGGTAATAGCCGACGAAACCTAGGAAAGATTTAATATCTTTATCGTTTTTGGGTACTGGATAGTTCTGAACTACTTTGATCTTAGCGGGATCTGGTATCACTCCGTTTTCAGTCACCAGGTGGGTTCTGCTAGGTTGTATCCATAGATAATTATATCGTCCATGTATACAAAACATTCAAAACCTTGTAGATCAATTAGGACGTTATTCATCAGCCTTTGGAATGTGGCTGGTGCCCGGTTTAAACCAAAGGGCATTCGATTGTAATGATAATGTCGGTAGGGTGTACTGAACGCAGTTTTTTCTTTATCATTCCTATTCATGGGGATCTGGTGAAAACCGTTAGCTAAATCTAAAGTACTGAAGTACCTTGCTTTTCCTAGTTGATCCAAAATATCTGTGATATTTGGTAAAGGGAAAGTGTCGCCGACTGTTATGTCGTTTAGGCGCCTGAAATCAACAACTACTGTCCATTTTTTATTACCTGCGGCATCAGGTTTTTTGGGTACTAGCAGTAATGAGGAGTTCCATGGGCTTGAGCTAGGACTAATAATTTCTTCGTCTAGCATTTTGTTGATTTGATTATTTATTTCCTCGCGATGAGCTTGAGGCAAACTATACGGTCTTATGTTGACCGTAGGTTTTCCAGGTAATATAGGAATTTCGTGCTCTGTAGCGTTAGTGCAAGTTAGGAAGTCTCCTTCTAGGTAAAAAATGTCGTTATACTTACGACATATGTCTAGAATTGAGTGCGCTTCTTCCGCGTTGCAAATAGGAAGATCTATTTCATTTTTTGAGTTTTTGTAATCTTTCTTTTAAAGGATCCTTGTTCGGATATAATTTTATTATATTATATTTATTAATATTTTGCAACTGAGAGCTTATGTCCATTTAATTAATTCCGACATTTTGTTCATTGTTCAGTAGGGGAATATTGGCATGACCATCCTCGTCAGGTTTGATCAGTGTATTTCCAATTATTACTCCAGATTCCAATTCTTGGTGTTTGCAGTAAAAGGTGCGTCTTTTGTTGATTTTTAATTTTGCTACTAATTGAGTACGGGCCGGTATTTATTTACTTTCAGCTCCGACTATGATTGATTTGTTTGTCATTTGACCAGCTTGTGGTAAACACGAATTAGAATTTATTTTGCTAGCTTTTTTAGATGCTTTTGGAATTACTTTTGATTCCATTTTATTTTGTGTATGGGCCGGTATTTTTATGCTTTTGGCTCCAATCGATTTAAGTTTTTCTTGACCAGCTTGTGGTATGCATGAATTAGAATTTGTTTTGCTAGCTTTTTTAGCTGCTTTTGGAATTACTTTTGATTCCATTTTATTTTTATTTTCAGGGGACACTTCGTTTAATTTTAGTATGAGAGTTTTGTTCTCATAATTAATATTGCAGGAAAATCTTTTTAGGAAATCATGACCTAATATTCCATTGTTACATACAAAATCTTGGTTGATATGTGTATACACAAAACCTTAGTGTGTATAGGACCTGAATTGGTAATTGTCAAAACAAACCCTTTTCAGAAGTTTGAACACTCTTTTCCCCGTTTTCCCCTAAAAACCCTAAAAAGCCCTGAAAAGAAAAATAGAAAAATTATAATGCTATGTGCGTATACATAATGTACACACACACAAAAGCTTGCATTCGGAAAAGTTTTCATATGCTAATCATGCTTAAAAACACAACAAGCTTATCGCTAAAAGAGTTTAAGAAATTGCATCAGCAATTTCTTCACATAATTTCACGAACAAAATATTTTTCCCAAGCGAAACGGAAAAAACAAAAGTTTAATATTGCACTTGAAAAGTGCAAAATAAGCTTTCCCGACGATGAACGCAAGAACGTTCATGCCTTTTTACACGACGAAAATCTTATCAGCGGCACACGGTGTTAAATTACAATTAAAAAAAAAGACGGTTGAACGGAATTCGTTTGGGCATGTATGGACATGTCCAATCGAAGTGATATTTTCCTTGACAAAAAAGTGCATGATAAGCACTTGTGACCCGCTGAAAGAGATTCTTGGGGGCGAAAGAAGAAAGAGTTGAGTTGGTTGTTAATAGGCGAGTCGGTTTTTTAAAGCAGTTGAGTAAAGTTGGCCTTTTTGATTTCAAGCGGTTCCGAATTTTTTTTAATGTTTGTTGTTCGTTTAGTTCTAAAAGGAAAATTATATAAACATAGATTAAGTGAGAATTTTTTAATGTTTGCGGTTCGTTCAGTTCTACAAGGAAAATTATATAAAAATAGATTAAGTGAGAATTTTTAAAGTTTGCTGTTCGTTTAGTTTTAAAAGGAAACTTATATAAAAATAGATTGAGTGAGAGTTTTTCAATTTGCGCTGTTCGATTTGAATAAAAAATAAAAGTTATCAAAATATATTAAAGTGAGATTTTTCAATCTGCTGGAAGAAAATAAAAAGGTGGTTTACAAGAAAGCAAGCAAGTGTTATTCGCAGACTTGGATTAACAATTCCGCGACCCAGAATCAATCACAAGGTGTGCGATATATAGTTATAAATATATAACACCATCATGTTTCAATAGAAAATTGCTTTCTACCATGTGGATGTCATGTAGGAAAGATATTCCTTCTGCTTGGAAATTGCATTCCGCAGTTCCTAATGAGCATAGAGATTTTCCTGCCAATGGGTTTACCTGTATGGATTTTCCTTTATTTACGATAGTGTTACCTAACGCCGTGGTGGCCTTAAGTAGTGAAATTTCAGCACCCGTGTCTATTAAAAATGTACTAGTTTCAAATGCTGTTATTGAGTTCCTGATCGTTTGAACTAGCGACTGCTGATCGGAATTTAAAGGGAGAATTATTTCTCTGTGTAGTCTTGGGGTTGAGAGTGAACATCGGCGTTTTCCGAACGTTTTCACGTATCTGAGCTTGAGTGTTTTTTGAATTGGGGTTTTGATTCCGATATTCTAGCTGCGGGTCTTATATTAGAATTATTAGTTTTTCGCTGGTTTTCGAAATTATATGACTGCCGTTGATTTGGCTGCGTGTATTGAAAGTTGTTTGTTTGCCGTTGATTTGGCTGCATATAATGGGTGTTATTTGGCTGCTGATATTGAGAATTTCCAGGTTGTTGATACCGTGGATATGAATTTTGTTGCTGGAATGTATTAGAGGGCCGCGAATTGAACAACCGTTGGTTAAACAGTCTTTTTCGGCATTCGCGTATATAATGATTTGGCGTTTTACAATACGAGCAAATCACTTTGGGGCTCTCGGTTTTGATTTTAGATGAATTACAGGTTTCTGACGTGTGACGTTTTCTGTTGCATTTGGTTGCTTCTTTGAAAGAAGAATTCTTTTGGGCTTTAGTTAAAAGACGAACTTGGTCATCTTTTAATCCGTCCTCAAAAGCTTTGAGAACCATTTTATCATTCTCAGCTACTAGCAGTCTAGTTAGTGCTGCGTCACTTGTAAGAGAAGATGTAGTTTCATCATATAAGACGAGCAATTTTCGGGCTCGGAAAGCATATTCTTTTACGTCTTCTTTTCCGTATTGTTTGAGAGAGAGGATTTCGTTCTGTATAGACAGTCTAGAACGTGTTTCTAAGAACCGATCTTGTAATTCTTCTCGCAATTTTTCCCATGTTTCGGCGTTAGAATATTTAATAACGTCGTAAGCTCTACCTATTAGTTTGGTTTTAATTATCTGTAAGAATAGGGCCTTTGCCGGTGCCGGTCCTCTTTTTGGAACATTTCGTGAATATTCAAGAACCGATGTAGCTCGCTGGAAGTTCCATCGAATTCCGGGATAAGTGATTTAGCGTCACTTAAGCTGAGCTTATCAGCCATATTTTGAGTTGTTGGAATTCTCTTTCGCGATTTCGTCCGATGGATTTTTAATCCTGGTACTAGGCTATCCCTAACACCTAGGAGTTTTTTTCGTCTCGTGAAAATGGTTACGAAAGAAACGGTGGTTTAAAAAATTTTAGTGAGAAAAGGAAATGTTTAAAAAAAATTTGAGAGAAAAAAAATGTTTCAGAGAGATATTACACACTTATAGGAATAAAAAAAAAATTTGTGATTAATTATGCGACGACATTTCTAGTTCTAAACCCCGGAGAAAATATCTCAAATTAAAATGGCCGTGACGAAACCTCTTGTACTGAAGTTCCAGAGAATTTTCTCAACCAATTGTGACGAAACTCTAGTTTTGGAGTTCCGGAGAAGTATTACACGAAGGAAAAAAAATCACTTGAGCACGTTTAAGCTAATTATAACACACTTTTTTCACTTGACACTGTGATGATAAAAGGAGGAGAGAAGAAAGAAAAATTATTTTTTTTATTTTTTGCGGAAGTCAGAAAAAGAAGTCAGATTTTCGTTTACATAAAAGGCTATATAATTATAATAGTCAAAAGGTTAAAAGTTATAAAAATTAATAAAGAAATAATATAATAATATAATATAAGGAATAAGGACTATGCAAAAAAAAATATACTAACTTAACAGTTCAGCAACTAGCGCGTTCTTTTCGTTGATAGATGATGTTAACCTCTGGAAAGCTTCGAAATCCAGGTAGCATCCGGATCGCCCTGGTTACAATAATCGTGTACTATGCTGTACAGCTCTGTTGGTGAGGTGTAGTCCTGCTCGAGTAATGTCGCTACGCTTTACTCGTACTGTCGGGCTGCTACTTCGCGCTCTTCCTCGGCTGTTGCTTCTTGGGCACTTTCAATTACCTCTATTGGCAAGCTTGCAATTCGCACCCAGTCAGCGTCTGCGAATTCCTGTTCTTCCGGAATAAAAACGTTTACGAGTCCGGGAACTATGTCAGAGTCTTGTGCTATGATATCTGGATCTGTTCCTGGCCAGCACATGTGATCGGTTTTCGGCGGGTTGGTATTTAGATTTTTAGGTCCTACAAACCAAAATCTTCACCGCTGCCACCAATTTTTATGTTGTACTTCCTAGTACAGCAAGGGTTTTGGAGATAGTCTTAAACTGACTATCGGGATCTTGTACTCACTTTTCGATTTGTCGCTAGAGGCCTTACCTTTGCTAAGGGGCCTCTCTAGTTTCAGATCTCTTTTTTTTTAAAAACACAACAACTTTTTTAATAAAATAAAACCTTTTTTTTAATTATGTGAACACAACTTTTTTAGTTTTTAAACAAAAATACTTTTTTTACGAAAATACGTGAACAATACTTCTCGGTGCAAATACTTCTCATGTGAAAATACTTCTCAATACTTCGGAATACTTCTGAATACCTCTGAATACTTCTGATTTTTCCTATCCCGATACTCGTCTTTTTATTTAATAAATTAACATGGGGTGATACTCCCTTCCACATGAATCTATTTTTCTCACGGTAGGCAGAATAATTTATTTGGGGCAAATGTAATATATCTTGGCTTGCAAATCATTGATATTGACATCAATAACTGGGTACCCACATAGGTACGCACATAAATATCAAAGTTTATTGCCTTGGGGCAATGACGTAAAATTAAGAATTTCCCCGGGTCACAAGATGGACTTTGATCATAATCGATCGCAAATTCCAAGCGCCGTATAGGCATCAAATTGCACGAGATGCAATAATTCTGGATATTTGGACACACGTCAAGAAGTACAAAGGTTGATTTTTTGCGGGTGGTCAATTATACCTTTTGTTTGATACGATCGAGAAATTTATATGTACGAATGTACATATGTTTATAAATTTTTGTGACCGAGAAAAGTAATTGAAATTCATATATGTAGCGATGTACATATGTTTGTCATTTTTGTGGCATAAGGAAATGCAGTTGAAAATGTATATATGTAGCGATGTACATATGTTTGTCATTTTTATGACTGAGGAAAAGGTGATTGAAATTTATATGTGTTCGAATGTACATATCGTTATCCTAATTAACAAAATTAAAATGCGTTGTCAGGATGACTAGCAGTCATGAAAAACAAATCTCCGGACTTTTTAAGAATTGAAGTTTATTAACTTGAAAAATACAAATTATCTCGTGTGTCTCCACGACTCGACCGAGTCGCCTACTTGTTCTATATTTCTTCTCCTTCTTTCTCCCTCTCGCCGAATTCAATAACGCCTCCTAGATTAACGGGTGCCAGTATTACAATTAACCGGCAGGACGGTTACAGTTGGCCCTTCCTGATGACCATCCGTCTCGGGTCGTGGTTCTTCAGTCGATATAGATTTATCTTCGTCGTTCTCTTCATCTTGTAGTTCTGGAGCTAAGCAACACCAAGGCCTTATCCGCTCAGCCGTAAATACGGAGCAGAATTTCCGTTGAGACCTCGGAATCTGGTCAATGTCGTTAATGATGTAACGGTCCCTTCCAAGGGCTCGACCTACCATGTAAGGTCCTTTATATAATGGTTCTAACTTTCGACTTTCACCGGTCGCCGCGGCGACATTTTCTATAACGACGAGGTCTCCTTCGTTGTAAATTCGTGGTGTTTTATGTTTTTTGTCGAACCTAGCTTTCCATTTTTCCTTTCCCGCACGAATTCGTGTGATCGCATCAGTACGTCGATCTTTGAGGCACACTGTTGTCCGAGAACTGTTCTTGTAACGTCTGTATCAGATGATTTTCCGTGATATCCTTTAACGGAAAATCGAACACAATCTCATTAGCGCAGAATCCGGTGGTTGCATTTCTCATTGTATTAAGTGTCCATTGCAAATTTCGAAGGTGTTGATCCCATTTCTTCGGCTGTTCAACGGATGTTCGTAGAAAGTCCAGTATTGATCGATTCACCCGCTCTATGGTCCCATTTGCTCGGGGTGTTCGAACGGCTACTTTAACATGGCGGATTCCATTTTCATCGCAATATTTCTCGAATGGTTTCGACGTGAAGGCGGTACCTCTATCCGTGACAATTTTACTCGGAAGTACGAAAAATGACGTTAGCTCATTCAGAGCGGCAAGTACTGGATCCGTTTTTGTACTTTTTGTTGGCTTTATGATGGTATACCGGCTGAAGTGGGCGGTGATTACTAATATATATATGTTCCCATACCTAGTCCGTGGAAACGGCCCGAGATGATCTAGATGTATGACACGAAATGGTACCGGAATATCATCATCAAATTACATCTGGGCTTCGGATTTACCCAATCTGCCTTTATTATAGCAGCAACTAATACATGATGAAATATAGTCCTTGGTATATTTTCGTATCCGTGGAAACCAGAAAATCCTTTCCACTCGCTGCATTGTTTTTTCAAGGCCAAAATGTCCTGCATCGTCGTGGCATGATTTCAAAATTCTCCACCGAATGGAGGATGGGACTACAAATCTACGCTGCTCTCCAAACTTACGATATAATACGTTAATCGTTTCGAAATTGTCGGACTTGCTCGTCCTGACTTTCACCACTTAATGCTTCTATAATTCGAGTTAACTTCGGATCTTGCTGCTGTATGCTCAATAACCAGTTTTCATCTGATATCTCGATTTTCGACGATTTCTGGTTCCCTCGCTGATTCAACAGGTGCTCTACTTAAAGCGTCGGCATGAGGCATTCGTGCCGAAGATCGATGACTAAGAGTGTAATCGTACTCCTGTAGCTTCAAAAACCAGCGCGCAATTCGTGGGACCAACGGTTTGGTACTCTTCGTAGTTCTTATAGCTGCACAATCAGTCACTATTTTAAAATGTTTTCCAAGTAAGTACATTTTAAACCGTTCAAGCGTTTTGACGATAGCAAGCATTTCCAGCTCGTGGCTATCATATTTTTGCTCCGCATTCGTACAATGTCGACTGTAGTAGAACACAGGCTTCCAGTTATTCCCCTCTTTCTGCATCAGTATGCCCGCTAGTCCAACTGAACTAGCATCCGTGTGAACTTGATGATCACCATCTGGCCGATGTAACGTCAAAACGGGTTCATTGCATAATACGTTCTTCAATTGTTCAAAAGCGTTGCGTTGCGGAGAGTCCCACACGAATTCTACAGCTTCCTTTGTTTTGAGCAGCTTCGTAATTGGGCGGGAGATGGCTGCGTAGTTTTGCTCAAATTTCCTGAAAAATCTCGTTAAACCGAGAAAGCGTCTGACGTCCTGGACATTTGTATTTCAAGGCGTCCAACTTTTTCTCACCTGGAATTATTCCATCTTTGCTTATTCGGTGTCCTAGGAAAGAAATCTCTTCGGAAAGGAAAACACATTTGTCCAATCTCAATGTCAAGCCCATTTCGCTTAAAATTTTTAAGAACTGCTCCAATTTTCGAATACCTTCCTCGACATTGGTACTGGGGATGATTATGTCATCCAAGTATACTAAAACTTCTCCTGGTTCCATGCGTTGAGCAATTTCGTTCATAGTCCTCTGAAAAATGCTGGGTGCATTCACGAGACCAAATGGCATACAATTAAATTCATAATGCCTGTCATGGGTTACGAATGCTGTGTACTGCTTAGATGATTCATTGATGGGAATCTGATGATATCCAGATATTAGATCAAGCGTTGTAAAATATTTATTCCCTGCAAGGCAAGCTAGATGTTCTTCAATCACCGGCATCGGGAACATCTCCTTAACCGTAATTTAATTTAAGCCCCGGTAGTCTACACAAAGACGGTCTTCTCCGTTTGCCTTTGTTACCAGTACAATCGGTGATGCGTAGGCAGACTCACTTTTCTGGATGATTCCTTGATCTAGCAGGTCATTGACAATATTTCTCACTTTCTCCCTCTTGGCGAATGGAACACGGTATGGTCTCCGTTTGATTGGTATATTAGTAGTTAACTTAATGCCCATATGCGTTGATCGAAATCTGCCTAGCTACGATAAATCAGACATTCGGGGTATCGTTGAAGTGTGTGTTCGAGCAATTCTAGCTCATTTTCGTTATGATTCCGTCCGGTTTTAATTTTCAAAGCTTTCCTTTCGATACGGCATTCTCCCGATTCAATAATTAATCGAGTTTTTTTTTCCACACAGGGCGTCTGTTCCTAATAACACAGGTTCCGAAATAGTTTGATCTCCAACCACGAGTAGATCAACATTATAATTTTCACCATCCACCTCGAGGACACTAGAAACTTTCTCTTCTACTTTTGAGACTGCACCTCCAAAGCCCGTTAAATTATATGGATTATTTAGTTTTGTAGTTTTCATTAAACAGGCGGAAGATTCTTGAATAAGTGAACAATCGCTACCACTGTCCACCAGTGCAGTTGTGCTCACGCCATTTACTTTTAACTGTTTAATAACAGTTTTCGGTTTACTTTGAATGAACATACGACGTACTGTTTTGGGTGCATCACGTGTGTTGCCAGGACAATCCTCTCTCGAGTGACCAGATTTTTGGCATCTGGAACAACGCGGTCGTCTTTGCGGTTTTCGGCAATTAATCGATAAATGGCCCCGTTCCGAGCAGTTAAAGCAAATCGGCTCCGTCCTTTTCAGGTTCGGCTTTGGTTTGTTGCTGTTTATATTTTCGAAATTACTTCGTACCTGCTGAGTTACAGGAGCGCGTGCCCCCGGTCGAGAATAACTATTCTCAAAATATTGTCTAATCGTCGCTAACATTTCGTTCGGTGTAGAAAATTGCATAGTTGCTATAGCATTTTGAAGGCCAATGTGATTCAGTCCGCGCCGAATATATTTTATGATCGTGTTTTTGTCCAAACAACCTTTTGTTCCCTGCGCTAACGTTCTGCAAAAATAATCTTCCACAGATTAGTTGTTTTTACGTTTGGAATTAACCATAGCGATATGAATATCGGCTTCATCGAGCTTTGTTGGAAAAACTTTCAGAAAATCATTGGAAAACGTGTTCCAAGCTGTATAGATTTCCGGTAGGCTATCAATCCACATTTTTGCTGGACCTTGTAGTCTCGTTTGCACTGCAAATAAGAGTGCTTTTTCGTCCCAACCATAAGCGTCTTGCAATTGGCTTATACGTTTTATAAATTGGACCGACGAAAGCGATTCTTTACTTGTTGGACTGAACGTAGGCAAAATATCCATAATATCACGTATATTTTGAAACGTTGACGTTGGCCTCGAAGAATAATTTATTTGTTCAGTATTTAACAGCGTTTCGTTTCGTTGAACAGGAGTTGTAGCTTTCGTAATTGGAAAAGATGTGGCGACGGGAAAGTCAGTACCTCTAGGTAGCGTAGTTTGCATGACCTCGTTAGATAGTTTCTGCATTAACGCAGAGAGTTTTCCTATCTGGTCCCTCAACTCTTCAATTTCACCGTCTTGCTTTACAGAAATAATTTCCATTTCGACCGTATCACTGTTCATCAATTCGCGTAATCTGCCCACGAGCTCTGCTTTTGCACCTGACGATGGCGCATTTAATTCTCTGAGCTTTTCCTTCAACTCTGTCACTTTCAGCAAATCAGTATTTACGGCGGGCATTTCACTATTATCATGCAAAAATTGAATTTATGCAACACTGATTATATGAACTAGTTAGTCCTCAATGTTTGTTTTCGTTATTTTTCTATTCTTGACTATATCTATTTTTTGTAAAAAAAAATCGTTTTGCTTTTTTTTTCAATGACGTCTTATCTTTTATTAATTTTTTTTTTCAAACGTCGCAAAATTTACACTCGGTAAGCGTTGACGGAATGAAATTTATAACGATGCTGCCTGCCCGCGAATCCAATTCCACTTCTGAAATTGTTATCCTAATTAACAAAATTAAAATGCGTTGTCAGGATGACTAGCAGTCATGAAAAACAAATCTCGGGACTTTTTAAGAATTGACGTTTATTAACTTGAAAAATACAAATTATCTCGTGTGTCTCCACCACTCGACCGAGTCGCCTACTTGTTCTATATTTCTTCTCCTTCTTTCTCCTTCTCGCCGAATTCAATAACGCCTCCTAGATAAACGGGTGCCAATATTACAATTAACCGGCAGGACGATTACAATATGTTTATCATAATCGTGGCGTGAAGAGTTGCAACTGAATATGTATATATGTAGCGATGTATATATGTTTATCATTTTATTGGCTTGAAGAGTTATGTATGTACGATGTACATATGTTTGTCATTTTTGTGACTTTTAGGAAGGTAGGTATGAGAATTTGATTATTTGGTGAGCCAAAACCCTCGAGAATACTTCACAAGCCATGAGACAGACTCCCTCCCTACCACATGCGAGGCCCAACGTAGTCCTTACATTCTAAAATATTTGCAGTGTACTTATGTAAAAGTGACAAAAGTTTGATTTGAATAGCTCCTCCGCCCTAAACTACTATTCATACAAAAAATGGCGTTCTGTTAATCTTAAGCTTGCTTTCTTATCTTCCGAACTGTAATAAAATTTTCATACCTTTCCTAACAAAATTATTTAAAAAAAATTATCTTAACCAAATGACTACGATTCCTCAAACAAAAATTCTCAGCTGAGTAATCATTGTAATGTCGCTGTGCCGTCATGGCATGCCGTGGGCTGATGATATCGAATGTAGCTGCCTACAGATTCGGACTACGGCTGCACATACACACATGCAATTATCACTCAGCTGAGAGGTATTGAGCGTAGAATGGTAAGGTTACTTTGTAATCAAAATTATTTTATTATTTTGTTAAGTAAGGTATATAGGAAGTTAAGCTTGTGGGATGGTAAGGAATCAAGCTTTAATTACTAGAAGACCATTTTCCTGTATGGATAGTAGTTTAGGCTCTATGGCATATATAAAGTAAATGTTTGGCACTTTTCCATAAGTATCAATATAGAACATTTTAGAAAACGGACTCACAACGCATACATATAGATTTCTGTTTCATGGCTTGGGAAGTATTCTCGAGGGTTTTGGGTGAGCTTATAGTGAATTCATGTGGTTGGTGATTCTTGTGAATTGTATGTAGGGTAAGGTTATGATATGCAGATTCATAACATTGTTATAAATTCTCCAAATAAATTATCAAGAACAAATCGGATTTAAAATATTTTCAAGACCAATTAAAAAAAGATATCGATCGGAGTGTGGTTAATCTGTTGGTCCAGAAACTTTGTGTTCATTTCAACTTTCTTAATTAATAAATCAGATTTAAATCTGTGTTTGAGCAATTTTGATTTTTTGCATTGGTTTTTCGCATATATTTCTAGAACGGCTCCTCGGACAGAAAAATGATTATAACCAATTTTATAGGATTTATTATTCTGAAGAAGTTTTTAGTACAATAAAAATTTCTAGGACTGATCGTTTTCAAAGTATATGTAAAAAACCAAATTTTTTATATGGCAACACCAAGAAGGGGTTGCCCGATTTAGTCCGTTTTTAAAATTTTATTTTCTATTACTATGAAAACACAACGTTCCAAATGTCAGCTTTCTATGTCGACGCGTTCTTAGGTAGTGTCCAAATATATAGTGAAAAACGAAATTTTTGTATGGCAACCCCACGAAGGAGTTGTCCGATTTGTCTCATTTTCGAACTTAATTTTACTTTTTTTTTAATGTCCGTGTACACAATTTCAGCTTTCTAAGTGAACGCGTTCGCGAGTTTTCGTGCGCACGGACGGACGGACGGACGGACATGCAAAAATCAAAATAACTTTTAATTTTATGCGGGGGTGTCCAATCCATTTTGCTCTACCATCATTATTTCTGTGCGTTACAAATGGAATGACAAACTTAGTATACTCTATAGATTTCATCTAGGGTATAATAAATGATAATTGGATATCAGTGCATCTTATAAAAGGGAATCAAGGTAAATCGCCATTTACCAACTTTTCTCTAATTCTAAACATCTCGTTTATTTGAATATGGTGGTATGGTGAATGGTGAAAAATATCAAAAATTATATGATCTTAGTGCTGTTCTCTTTTAAAGATGTCGGAATCTAGTTTATTACGGTGTTTGAAAGGAACTCAATTCAATAATTATTCATGCTATTATTTTATTTGGTTTAGTGAGATTTGCCGACAGATTTATTTTTGATTTTGATATGATAACATTATAGTTTTAGTTCGGTCTTTGCAATTAGATTTTTTTTTATCAAAGATTTTGGAAAATTGGCCAACGTTTATTCAATAAAGTTTTCTTTCAACAAATTTTAAACCTATTGGCGCTTTTCTGATTTCTAGAGATTCTAGAATTAGTCCGACAATTATTCGAATTAGTGGGCTGTCTAGAATTGTAAAAAAAAGTAATGATAATAATACGTTCATAGTTAGGATTACAGCTTACAAATATTGTCACTAAAATGGGAAAGCTAGTGTACTACATGTCCCCCATTTATCGTCATTAGTTTCTGTGTCAGATGCTAACATAAATCTTTAAAAGTTCAATTGATCTTCTTGAATCTTTAATCAGTTGGATAAATATATAAAAATATATAATTGCCTACATAATTAACGTGCTTATAAATTGAAGGTAGTGAATTATTAGCGCAGAAGCGGTTTACTGGTCCTCTAGTGATAAGTCGCATAGAGCACTGGAGCAATACTATCAAACAAATTTCCTTATTTGGGACTATCAATTAGGCCATCTAGTGTTTTCGGTTACTTTTGAGGTGATTAAATTAACGATTCACGATTGATTGTTCTTCCTGAAACTTGTTTATTTGTCTCGTTTATCTTCTTTTTAAATTTGGTTCTAGTCTTCAGATGGAAGTTAATAGACTCAGACAGGATGAGTTATCGTACGAGATGCTCATACGTGGGCTCGAAAATAGGACGGTGGATGAAATGAGAAAACTGTACAGAGCATTTATGAGAACACATCGGCCAGAATACCCACCTTACCCCTTCACCTTTAAGCAAGACGTAGAAGCCCTTTTAAAGAACATAAGTGTGATTAACTCTTTATTAGAAGAATTTGTGGGGGACGAAAAAAGCCCGGATTATATACAAAGATTGGGTAGGATGTAGACTTGGATCCAGGATGAGACAAAACAAAGCTGTAAAGTAAAAAGTCAGCTTCTTTCAGCGTTAGGTGGCTTACATGCTAAGGCTGGACAAGAGGATAGCGAAGGGGAGTCAACAATCGAAGATGGTACCCATAACTCGTCTTCAACTGTTATACTAGCCAGTGAAACTACTAACATAAGATTACCAGTGTACAAATGGGGAATCGAATTCTCAGGGGAAAAGGGTCAATTAATTAATTGCTTTTTGGAAAGGGTAGAAGAGTTAGCAGAAGCCAGAAACATAGATAACAGCCAATTATTTAAATCCGCACTTGACCTCTTTGAAAGCAGGGCCTTACTTTGATTTAGGACAAACAAGTCAAAGGAGCAGAATACATTCCTTTAGATTACGATGATCGGTTAATGGAGGAAATAAAGAATCACACAAAGGGTCATGACGAAACTATTGGTATTTATGTAGCTATAATGGAAAGCTTGTTCTTTAGACTTAGTACACCTAGCTCTGAAGAACAGAAACTGAAGGTTTTGAGAAGGAATATAAGTCCTTTCTACCAAACTCGTTTGGGTTTAAGCGACATAAAAACAACACAAGCTCTTACTGACCTCGGTAGAAAGTTAGAAGCAGTTAGACTGTCCAGCTAGACGTACCACTCATTTGTTGGAACCCGATCTTGCATATTTAGAACCAGAGCCAATATGAGTTTCGAGTGTCGAAACTTCTGATTCTCGACCAGTATACAAGTGCTTTAATTGTAAATCGTTTGAGCACACTGCTAGGCTCTGTCGCCAACCACGTAGGTGTTATGGGTGCGGTGCATTAAATGTCATAAGATCCAAGTGTCCCAATTGCTCACCAATTTCCCGAGAAAGACAAAATACGGCTGGAAACGCTAGTCGAACTCGACAATAAGCGGTATGTCGAGCTCAACTAAAAAAGTTCGAGCCACAAATGATAGAATCCCGACTATAATTTTTAATAGAAGCATGAAGCAAAGTTGTCAAGCAGCCGAGCTGGATTATTCCTTTACAAAAGTAGAGAGTGATGTACGACCTTACCTTCTAATTTCGTTATTTGTTGTAAAAATAGTTGGATTGCTAGATTTTGGGGCTTCTCGGACAGTTTTAGGTAATCAAGGCTGGGAAATAATAAGAAAAATGGGTTCCTCGTTGATAAAAGCAGAAAACTTGACCGTTGTGTTAGAAAATGGACTAATGAACTCAAAGATAAGAATGGTAAATTAGCAGGAGTGTGGAATGTAAAAGATCTGAAACCCTATACTATAACGGAACCTGCAGATTAATCATTTCAACTCAAGATTTACCTTAACTGTTTTGATATGTTTATGAGGTAAATGGTATCGAAGTATTTATGAGAAATTCAAATATACATTTTTTTTTTAAAGATTTGGTACAACCAAATCTTTTGAAAGAAGGGGAAGAGTATTATGGTGTTTTTTTTTGTTCGCAGGCGTCGCAGAAAAAGTTTTATATACATATATAGGAGAGTGCTGATATCCATTTAAATTAATTATAATTTCACTGATCAGACTACCTGTTGTGCTGTCACGCCCCCTATACTGAGAAACGTTTACTCCGCAATGTTCTTTGCATTTTAGTTATTCTAATGGAGGGAGGAATCTACATCCAGTGGATTCTTACGAGAAGGAATGACGTACTATGGATACATCCAGTGGATTCTTATTAGAAGCAACAACGTACTTTGGCTACATCCAGCGAATTCTACTGAGATGTCCTTGTGACTGAATTGCAGAGAAATTGAAATAATCTCCTAAAATTTGAATTAACTAATTAATTAATTAATTAATTACGAACATTTAAGAAATATTAACTTTTTACATTAACCGTCAAGCATTTACCTCAAACGAAAATTCAATTCAAATAAGAATTACATTCCCGCCTTTCAGTTGTTCCCAAACTTTGAAATAAAATATTTCTAGCCGGCTAGATTGGCTAGAACAGGGAACCGGCTGTCACTTTGCGCAGGGACAGCTTTTCCTTCTTCTGTGTGTAGCTCTATTTTTTATTTGCATTCTCGGTTTTTTGGCTCTTGCACCGAGCAGTAATTTTTTTTGCCTTTTGGCACCAAGCAGAAGTTGGATTTTTTTTTTTGGAATATGCGAGGTAGCAGAAAAAAATTGGGAATTTGCGAGCAATTAAAGGCGAGTAATCTTCTTACATAATTACATTTTAAATCTTTCTTTTGTGTTAGTTTTCGTGCGAACTAATCAAGATCCATTTGTGTAAAATTCTGAAATATATTAAATATAGTGAATTGTAGAGAAAAATTTCCTTTGTGCTCAGTTTACGGTTTCTTGGTTAACCAGAAAAAAACAAATGGCGCCCATATGTCACTTTCATGTATCCTCTTTTCGAAGGTAATAAATGTTGTTTGTAAACTTGGTGAATCATAAAACCGCACCCTACCTCCCTGAGCGAAAAGGGAATTCAAAGCCTTTCCCTTTGTTACACATCAGCGGATGTAACAATGCTCGTACCTTATGCACATTATATAAATAGTATGAGAGTTGTTGTTAATTTTGGGGTAAATTCTAAAGTGAAACTGTATTTGGATTTGCAAGAGGAATAGAGACTTGGAAACGGTTAAGCGTCTTGTTAGTTCAAAAAACTTTGTTCTGATTTGCTTTTTTTTTACCAAGGTGCAGATATATAACCAATTATAACTAGATGTTGTCCTTATATAGAAAGGTTTATATATCTCCTTAAGACCGTATGTTGATGCTGTACTGTCTTGTCTCAGGAAGTAGTTGATAATGACGGCTATTCAGTACGACAAATTAGGTCCCGAATAAAACTATTATAACGATATGCAATCTTAGTACTATATTTCTCCTCCCACTCTCTGGTGCCCTCTTTTCTTGGTATGGTTGACTAAGGTCCGCTCCTCCACTCATTTCAGGTTATCATCACTAGGGACATTGTAAATTTTGTCCGCAATGTCATTGGGTGAACTGGGGCAATGGCATTGAAGGCAGCCCCTTCAGGGCTGGGTGTGCGCTTCGGTTTTTGAGAAGGTATAGGAGAGTATCCTTGTGCTATTAACATTTAATTCTATGGTTAGGCTTCCTTAATTCGGCTTCTATTTTTGTTTCTCACATTTAGGAATATGTGATGTTAAGTTTTCGGCGAAATAAAAATAGAACATACATCTATCGCCTATATACAATCTACGCGTGAAAGATTTTTAATCCATCAGAAATGATATCTGTTTTTACTTTCATCATCAGCATCATCCTGATCATAGTTATTTTGTATCATTAATAGATTCACATGCCGTTCTATCTTGTCTTTCGTAGGTCCAACTAGAACAGTGGTAGGAGCGCTCTTTCTTTAGGATGAATATGTTTAATGATAAATTGTTCTGGTCTTCAAATTGCATAATTTGTTTAAGTGTCATGGGAATATTATTCCAGTTAAATTTAGTACAGTAAAATATGCGGATTTGATGAAGTCCTACCGGTGTTAATATTTGCACCATTAGCCTCCCATTTGTAGGTAATTGGTTCTACCTCGTCCAATTCCAATATGTGGACTATTTTAAACACTTCCATTTGATTGACGACAATTGCTGCACACAACACTTGTTATGCTGCTATATTATCTGTCAAGCAACAGGAATTATTATACGCATTTATACCAATTATATACAGTATGTACTCAGGTATATGTTCCCGTACCAATTCTGTACAGTGTGTAGATTTGAGGTAAAATTTTCTGTACTAATAATACACACAGTTTAATGAGCTGCATTCGGCAATATTTGTTATACCTATAACCACCTATAACACAATTAATGTACAGTGTTGGTAGCATTCTTTATACAAATTTCAATCGAAGTACAGTGCTGGTAAGGCTTTATACACCAATTTTAACTAGGTGTACTAGGTGTAGAAAACTTGTATTTTTATTTGTATAATATCAATTTCAGGTAGGAAAGAAGGTAGTTTATTTATTTATTTATTTTATTTTTACTGGTTAATTAGTACGCAAGATTACAAATCTTATAATTGTAAGTGCTTAATCGGTAGGGAAAATTTATTTGATAAAGAGAGATAGATAAACATACATTTAAATTTAATTAACTAACTATACACCTATAAAGTCTACATAGATATTGAATATATAACATCTAAAGCATATTCTGCCAGTGAAATGATTAAAATATTAGTTCGCGAATTTATGTTATGTGCGCTGTTGTCAGCAGCCTTTTAAATGCGGGCTGAGATCCCGCGCACTGAATATTGGGCGCTAGAGAATTCCAGCAGCGTAACACCTGCACAAATTAAGAGTGTTCACCTGATAAGGCTCTGAAGCTTGGCAGAAGAATGTTTCGATGTCGGGCCGATCCTAAAAATTGTATTCGATCAAGTAAGTAACTTGGCTACTTTACGTGTATTGGAGAATACAGAAATAGTAAGCATCTTCGTGACAAGTATACTTCAAGTGAACATCCCACAAAGTACCCAACATAGGGAGAGATGTGAGTAAATCTACGCAACCCGTGAATAAATCTGATAGCATCGATGAAAACGACATTTAACTTTCTTTGGCAACCAGAATCGAGTTTGGAAAATATTAAACTGCCAAAAGGTTTGTGAGGTACTACCAAAGATTTAGCAAGTTTCATACGCATATGACTCGATAATATACTAGCCGACGTTCTTAACTGACGAAGGCATCCATACACTTTTCCTAGAACAGAGGAGACTTGGTTGCCGCTGATTTATTTCTATGCCTAAACTTTTAACTGGGTTTGAGTATGGTATAGTAGTACAGTTTGACTTGAGGGGATTTAGCGTTAGAGTTACGGTTCGCCCAGTCAGATATTCTTTGCAAATCGTCGCTTAGTCGAGAGACGCAGTCCTCAATAAGCCCTATTGGTCGGGCAAAATATATCTGCACGTCATCAGCGTAAAGGTGGACTTTTGAGTCCTGTAACGTCATTGGGAGATCATTGATGTAGCAACAAAAGAGAAGCGGTCCTAATATTGATCCCTGGGGGATTCCGCTGCTAAGGAAAAGTGGTGACGAAGTGGTATTATTCACTTTTACTATTTGACTGCGATGCCCAAGAAAGCTTTTCATGAAATTAATTGATGTGCTTGAAAACTGAAATATTGCTGGAGTTTACTACGCAACCACTGAGTCAAAGGCCTTGCTGAAGTCCAGAAGAACCAATATTGCTTTGTGGTCGTTGTCAATCGAGTCACTTATGTCAGATACTACTCGCTCTAAAGCCGGACTGCCAACGTGATAAGAGGTCGTTTTGTTTAAGATAAGATGCCATTTGGACGTGCATCAGCTTTCCGAGAGCTTTACCAAAGGAGCAGAGCAAGCTAATGGGTCTATAATCAGCCAGTTCGAAGGATTTACGAGACTTAGGTATAGGCAAGACATTCGCTTTTTTCCACATCAAGGAAAAGTGAAAAGTAGTGAGGCAAGCATTAAATATGTGGACGAGAATGTGGACGAATGCGGTAAGATTATTTTTACGAATCGTGGAAAGATATTGTCTGGCCCTGTGGTGTTGTGACTCAGGTGCCCAATGCCCGGAATCACAACCATAAGGTCAATACATCAATATATTGCCCTATACAATATATTGATGTATCACTATATATGACCCTAAAAACAAAAAGCGATTTCATATATTTCAATTTAAATCTAAAAATTATTTACACTCACTCTTTCATATTATAACTAGGTTTAGCCCGCTGGCGTTGCTCGGCGACAGTGTGAATGGTGGGTTGGTGTTAGTGTGAGTTAAAAGAAGTTAAGTGAAGACATGTCGCTGAGATTTTTCGAAAAAAAAACAAAATGTTTCATATACATATCTTTGGTTTTTTTTTATTTACTCCCATCTCTTTTACCATTTACTATATTTATTTATAACATATATAAAGCCATATAAAGAGGAACATATAAAAAATAATTTTTTTTTATATATACAGGGTGTCCCGTAAGTCGACGTCATGCCGGAATCGGGTGATAGACCACATCATAACAGTTATCAGAAAAATGTAAAAAAAATTCTAAGTCATGTATTTTTTAAATTATAGAAATTTCTTTTGTTTTCGAGAAAATTTACACCTTGTGATGGTTTTTTAGCTACTGTTGCGACAAATATTTACCTTTTTTCAATTTTATTTTTCTTGTGTAATCTCGAATAGTGCTTATGTAACCTGCTGCTTTAAATTCTAAGCCTACTGTTCCAGCTTGGAAGAAAATGTCACATTTTGCCGAACCAAGAATAGAAAATTAATATTTCCCCCAACTTTAACTGACTGTAATGAAAAAAAAATGTACTACGCCTGTTTGGCAAGTAACTTTAAAAGTTGACGCATTTAATAAGGATTCTAAAATGGTATAACACTTGCTCCAATATTTCTTAGATTACGGCAAAAAAAAATTTTTCTTCAAGAAACCCAGTTTCGAAAAGTTTCTTTTCACCTACTAAAAATGATTCTAGTGTACCTAAAGCTTGCCGTAAGACCATAACTTTCAGATTTTAGTTTCAGTGAGACGGAGAGTCATTACATGAAGTGTGAGTGAGCAAGATAGTCACGCTCGCTCCTCAAATCATTGAGTTTTTACAAATGTGCATCGTCTACTCTCCACAGAGGGCCGACTTCCAAACCAAGTACATGGTGAAGAAAGAGTTCCTTACCTTACGAGGACGTAGTACTTCAAGCAGTTGAAGAAGATCCAAGTACTTTGGTACGTGCAATCCAGGAAAGCACAGGAGTGCCTAAAAGTATAGCTCACAGAATTTTACAAGAACATGAGCTCCAGAATTGCGGAAGCTGTTAAATTTGTCATCAATGGAAGATTTGCTCGTCTGATAACCCGATCCTTTTTAAGAAGATTTCGAACTTGTATTGCAGCTGAAGGAAGCCAATTTGAACATCTTTTGTAAATAATAAATCTTAGCATCCAAATAATTGGTGTTTAATTTTAAACTTAAGGAAAATTTGTCCTAAATTCAACAAAAAGTTAGGATCTCTAACTTGAAAGCGTCACCATCTGTCTCACTCACACTTCATGTAATGACTCTTCGTCTCACTCAAACTAGAAGCTTAAAGTTACGGTCTTAAGGCAAGCTTCGGGTACACTAGAATCATTTTTAGTAGGTGAAAAGAAATTTTTCGAAACTGGGTTTCTTGAAGAAATATTTTTTTTTTGCCGTAATCTAAGAAATATTGTAGCAAGTGTTATACCATTTTAGAAAACTTATTAAATGCGTCAAATTTTAAAGTTACTTGCCATACTAGCGTAGTACATTTTTTTTTTCATTACAGTCAGTTAAAGTTGGGTGAAATATTAGTTTTCTATTCTTGGTTCGGCAAAATGTGACATTTTCTTCCAAGCTGGAACAGTAGGCTTAGAATTTAAAGCAGCAGGTTACATAAGCACTATTCGGGATTACACAAGAAAAATAAAATTGAAAAAAGTAAAGATTTGTAGCAACAGGAGGTAAAAAACCATCACAAGGTGTACTTTTTCTCGAAAACAAAAGAAATGTCTATAATACGAAAAATACATGACTTAGATTTTTTTATATTTTTCTGGTAACTGTTATGATTTGGTCTATCACCCGATTCCTGCTTGACGTCGACTTACCGGACACCCTGTATATGTTTTGTTTTGTATTTATTCAAATTTTTTGTTTTTTGTTTTTTTTAATTAGTTTTTTTTCATATTTTTGTTTTTTTTTATTCCGGTTTGCATATAAATTTTGTTGTGCATTGTTTTGTATTTTTTATTTTTGTTCTTTTTTTTTGTATTTTTATGCCTACCTTTTACATTTTTACTTTTTGATTTTTTTTTTTATATACAGGGTGTCCCGTAAGTCAAACCATATTATCTCACAACATAGTAAAAATTCGTATGAAGACCTATCGGGCTGTCCTGCTACGTAGACCAGCAACTCCCCATAAGGATGGTAGTAAGACCCTAACAAAACTAACAAACTAAACAGGACATGTAACTGCATGAAACACAACACATAAAAACACGAACACATCATCTACACCACTTAATGGAAGGTTTTTCTAGTACCTCACTTAAGCACTACGGTGGCTAAACTTATTGACTTACGGCGCTGGACAAGTGGTGCCCCACCTGCCGTACAACGTTTCGTCATGCTGCTCCACGAAAACTTCATGGACACAGATGACATAAAAACCAGCACTTGCATTTTTTTGCAAAATTTAATATTTTTTTTTTGTGTATTTTATTCCTTTTTATATGTCAATTTTGTTGAGCATTGTTTTGTATTTTTTGTCTATTTTTTTGTTTTTTTTTTATATTTTTTTTTTATATTTTTTTGTACTTTTTTTTATATTGTTTTGTTTTTGTTTTTTTTGTCTATTTTTTTGTTTTTGTTTTTTGTAAGTATTTTTTTTTATGTTTTTGTACTTTTTTTATATCGTTTTGTTTTTTTTTCTGAGGTGGTAAGGGATCTTCCATACTACCCAAGGAGTGTCCCTAAGAGCACGTTACCTTTTTTTCATGGAAATTTCCCAGGAGGCCTATAAACCGCGCAACATAACAATAAATCATTTAAATGATCACACATTCATATATTATAGATTCATTATTATCGTTTTTATTTTTGAGGAGATTTTAACACACAAAATTAGTTTTTTTTTGTCTATTTTTTTGTTTTTTTTTGTATTTATTTATTTTTTATATATTTTTGTACTTTTTTTATTTTGTTTTTTTATTATTCTGATCACACATTCATATATTATAGATTCATTATTATCGTTTTTATTATTAAGGAGATTTTACAACAAAAAATTACAATAAAAATGAATTTACAAAGAAAACATGACATTTAAATCAACGAATTTTATCTTTATGTACAGAAAGAATTTCCATTATATTGAATATTTGGTAGTTGGGGGTATTTTGTGTATAGTCAGCGACACAGTAGGTACCTTTTCTTTACTGTGTCGGTATCTATAATGATGAGCTTCTGTAGGTCAACAATGTAGCAAGGGCTAGAACTTTCTTGATTAATCACTTTATGTAAATGGCAGGTCTTTCTGGATAGATATCTCAATGGAATAATCTGTTGGTACACAGATTCTCGAGCACCAAGTGAGCTAAGTCTTCTTGAGGCGGTATCTTCAATGAGGGAATTATCTGTACACGTGAAAACAGGAAAGACGTGTTCTTGTTGGTGTTTCTTCAACGGGAGCAATGTCTGTACTCGTGGTATACGAAAACCAACAAGAAATGATGTTGTCCTGAAGCAGTTTCTTTCTTCTAGGGTAGTCTCCGAGAATATGAAAGAAAGATGTTGAATTAAACTTGAAATTCCTTCAACCTAATTTCTCCTAGGGTAGTCTCCGTGAGCATGAAAGGAAGATGCTGTACTAAACTTGAAATTCCTTCAATCTAACTAGAATTAAAGAAGCTTGCCTTTCAATTTAAAATGTTTATTTAGTTGCCAATATTTACAGATCACGTTATAAAGAATCGATAGTGTGATTTTAATTCCGTAAATAACTTGGTAAGAATGTAATAGAATTAACATTATGGTTATCAATAATACATCACAGAACTTAAAAGGATTTAGAATTAATATATGTTTATATATTTTTTAAATACTCTTTAATAAATTAAATTCAATCTTGTCTTTTTAGAGTCAGAACTCCAAGGACAATTCTTTGTTTTCTTTTTGTTTTCTTAAAAATCTTAGCCTACTATCTCTGATGCCTTACGAAACCTTCCAGTCGTTCGTTAGTTTCAAAATTAAAAAACCTACAAATGTCAGGTACAGTCATGACACGAGATTCGATGGCTTATATTACTTGTCGCCACAACACTACCCCACCAGCGAAACCTTGGTTTTGCGATATAAAAATCGTTGGGGTGGATGGGTGGCTCGTCCAGCTCGAGTCGTTCTATCAGGTAGTATGGTATTGCCGTCAGGTAGGAACCGCACGCGTCGTGGTGATGCGCTTGACGAGAGTGCAACGTTTGCAGTGTGTGAGTCTCTCTTGGTGTGTACATTATTCTCTTTCGAAAGTGGAAAATGTGCATTTTCCTGCTCGGTGCTAGGATTACTCAATAAATCTCTAAATGGAGAGTCACTTGTTTCTTGTTCCTGAGGAGTTTGAAAAGGTTGTGTTTCTGAGCCTGGAGTGTCAGGTTGTTCCTGTGGTGGAATTAAATCCTCCTCATCTATGTGACAAGGCTTTAATCGGTTGACTGAAACGTTGACTTCCCTGTTTTTGAGTTTTAGTTTGTAGAAATGCTCTTCTCTCTTAATTACCTCAAAGGGACCTTCGTAAGGAGGCTGTAAGTGAGGTTGGATTGAATCAGTACGTACGAACACATGCGAACATTTATCGAGCTCTTTAAACTTGAAAGGTGATTGATGCGAGAATTTTGGAGGAAATCTCCCGGTAAGCGTAAACCTTCCCCGTAGACCATTCAGCTGGTGTTGTCTGGAACTCTTCTCTGAAAGCTGTCCGGAGACCCAATAACACTAATGGTAAAATTCTCGACCAGGTCTTTTCCTTATGAGTCATAATTGCAGCCTTGAGTGTTCTATGCCACCTTTCTGGGAATCCATTTGCTTGCGGATGGTAAGCTGTTGTACGATTGCGCTGGAACCCTAGTAACTTAGAGAGCTCCGCAAAAAGTGATGATTCAAATTCTGAACCTTGATCGGAAACTATTGTTTTTGGTACTCCGAAACGAGATATCCAAGATTGACAAAGTGCCTCTGCTTCTGTTTCTGCATAAATATCAGCTAGTGGTACTGCCTCAGGCCAACGCGTAAATCGGTCGATGATGGTGAGACAGTATCTAAAACCTTGAGATGGCGGTAGTGGGCCGATAATGTCAATGAGGATATCTTGAAAGCGACCGGAAGGAGTAGGAAAAGTTCCAAGAGGTTTTTTGACATGCCGCGTAATTTTACATTGCTAGATTCCAGACAGGAACGTGCCCAAGAATTGACATCTCTGTTCATAAAAGGCCAAAAATATTTTGAGCTTACTAGCTTGTTCGTAGACCGGATGCCTGGATGAGCTTGATTATGCACCGCATTAAAAACTTGTTTTCTAAATTGTGCTGGAATGAAGGGTCTCTTTCCGTTTGATGAGACTTCGCAGAATAGCTGCTTGTCTGTGCCGAAAATGGGAAATTTCCTGAACTGATACTGTGAATTTTGAGAAACACTCTGGAACTCTGCATCCGCGACTTGAGAGTCTGCAATAGCGGCGAAATCTATCAAGCTAGGGAGATGGATTTCCTCCAATCTAGAGAGTGTATCGGCTACTACATTGTCCTGACCTGGTATGTGCCTAATATCGGTGGTAAATTGACCTAAAAAATCAAGGTGGCGCAATTGTCTTGGAGACGCTTTTTCGGCTTTTTGCTTAAATGCAAAAGTTAGTGGTTTGTGGTCAGTATATAGCGTGAAAGGACGACCTTCTAGGAGGAAACGGAAGTATCTGACGCCTTTATAAGCTGCCAAAAGTTCACGGTCATATGCACTATATTTACATTGAGCGTTGTTGCGTCTCACCGAAAGGAAACTTGAGGGCTGCCAACAACCGTTAGCCTTTTGCTGGACCGCTGCCCCGATGGCTGTATCAGAAGCATCTGCCCATAGAGCGAGCTCGGCAGTGTGGCTGGGAAAAGTGAGAAGAGTAATCTCGGACAGCTGCTTCTTGACCAATTCAAAAGCCTTGATAGCTTTTTCTGTCTAAATGATTTTGCGTTTCCCGTCCTTTTTGGGACCTTTGAGGAAATTGTTCAGTGGCGATTGCAGCTCAGCTGCGTGTGGTAAAAATCGTCGGTAGAAATTAATCATTCCGAGAAAAGGTCGAAGATCCTTTACCGAAATTGGTAGTTTGCATCGGGTGATAGCTTCGACACGATCAATTGGAGGCTTTATGCCGTCTGGAGTAATTAAGTGCCCTGAGAATGTTACTTCTTGTACTAAGAATTTACATTTGGAGACGTTAATAATTAAACCGAATTCCTTGAGCTGAGAGAACACTTGTTCTAAGTGTTTTAGATGGTCCGCTTCAGACGTGGAAGCTATTAAAATATCGTCTAGATAGACGAAACAAAATTGAAATTTTTGAAGAATTGTGTTAATGAACCTCTGAAACGATTGTGCAGCATTGCAGAGTCCAAACGTCATGCGAGTAAACTCGAAAAGTCCGAATGGCGTGCAAATCGTCGTTTTAGGAATATCCTCAGATTGGATCGGGATTTGATGATAAGCTTTAGTAAGATCCAAAGTTGAAAAGAATTTGGACCCTTGTAAGTTCTGAGCGAAATCGTGTATCAGTGGAATAGGATATCTGTCTGGGACCGTAATAGCATGAAGATGTCGATAATCACCGCAGGGTCTCCATTCACCGTTCTTTTTCTTAACCAGGTTTAATGGCGATGACCAACAACTGTCTGAAGGACCACAAATGCCTTGAGATAGAAGAATTTCGAATTCTTTCTTTGCTGCAGTCAAGTTATCAGGAGGAAGTCTCCGTACCTTAGCCACGACTGGAGGGCCTTTTGTATTAATATGATGTTTGACTGCGTGTTTGACTGGATTTGCAAAACCCGTTTCGACGGTCAATTCCTTAAATTGGCGCAGGAGCTTTTGTATTTCAGGGCTAAATATAGGGTTCACGAGGACTGCTAAGGCTGATGATTGACCTAAAATTCGTCTTCCTGGAGATTTACAGGCGGTTAGAGGATCCAATAACACCTTCTGTTTAAGATCTATTAGTAATCCAAAGTGTTCCAGAAAATCGGCGCCTAAGATTGGTTTAGGTAAATCAGCTACTATGAATTTCGATATGAAAACACGTCGTAGACCAAGGTCTAAGGACAATAATTTTTCCCAAAGGTTTGAATTTCAGTAGCATTGGCTGCTACTAAGTATAAATCTGTTTTATTGCGGCGATCGTTAGGGGTGGGAGGAATAACTGAAACATCGGCTCCTGTATCTACTAAAAACATTTTATTGGTTGATCTATCTGAAATGTAGAGACGATTGTTGATAATGCCTTTTCCGCTGGTCGTCAACAGTGGAGGGCCTATTAGTTTAAACTGTTTTTAGTATTGTTTTTACATGAACTAGTACTAAAATTTTGATGATGAAATGTACAAGGTGGAATACACTTCTTCGCTTTTGCTCCAAACTTGAAGTGGTACCAACACAATTCTTTCTTGTTGCTAGTTGAGGAGCTACGAGATGAGGACCTATTGATGCTCCTGGATCTGTGTCTAGAGGATCTGGCTTGAGAGTTTTCCTGATGAAGGCTCAACGTTTGCCTCAGAAGCTTCTCCAAATTGTCGATCCTGTCTCACAACTGATTGTGTACTTGAATATGTGAGCTGGAGGGAACCTCTGGAGCAATGGAGTAAACTTCGGGACGACTACGTAACTCCCCGATTTTATCTGCACAAGCAGCCAGTGCTTCCAACGTTCCTGGATTACAAGCCAAGATGGCTTGCATATTGGTTGGCAAGCGTTGTAGCCAAAGTGATTTCAGCACTTCGTCGCTAAGTTTGGCTCCGGCCAGGGCCCGCATCTCTCGAAGGAGTTGCGATGGCTGCAAATCACCCAGGGACATCTCGGTCAATAGCTGCCTCAACTTCTGGTTTTCGCTACCGGATAATCTAGTAGTCAATGTTCCTTTCAGTGTTGAGAAAGCGTTGAGTTCTGGTGGATTAAAAACTATATCACTCACCACGCGAATAACACTCTCGTCTAGCGCACTTACCGCATGATAAAACATCGTTTTATCTTGATTTATGTTGGCTAACCTAAATTGAGCCTCGAATTGGAGGAACCACATGTCAGGTGAATTTTTCCAAAAAGGAACTGACTTAATTGAAACGGCGTTCAAGGTGTTAGACGGGTGAGCACCGGATGACGTGACATGACCTGATATACCAGGTGATTGTTCATTAGCACTCGAAACCTGTGATGTATCTGACATAATACTCGCGTTCGACTCATTGAGGGCCATATTAACACAGGCCGGACGCAGACAATACCGAATAAATTAAACGGAATGAGATGGTTGCAGAGAAAATTTCGTAAGGCTTACACACTTAATCTCACTAATTTAAATAGCCTAGGATTAATTTACCAAATCTCAAATAATATTATAGGGTATATATGGTATACGGGAACAAGGTATATTCCAAATATGTGTAAATATATATACGAAAAAAATAATTGTATATATATATATATTTAAAAAAAATGTTAACTTTAGCGAATTAAAAAAAAAACTTATCTTTGCTCTTGAGTGCTTCTTTCCGTTGAATATTGCGGCTCTTTATCAGGGTCACCAGTTTTGGTAGTTGGGGGTATTTTGTGTATAGCCAGCGACACAGTAGGTACCTTTTCTTTACTGTATCGGTATCTATAATGATGAGCTTCTGTAGGTCAACAATGTAGCAAGGGCGTAGAACTTTCTTGATTAATCACTTTATGTAAATGGCAAGTCTTTCTGGATAGGTATCTCAATGGAATAATCTGTTGGTACACAGATTCTCGAACACCAAGTGAGCTAAGTCTTCTTGAGGCGGTATCTTCAATGAGGGAATTATCTGTACACGTGAAAACAGGAAGGACGTGTTCTTGTTGGTGTTTCTTCAACGGGAGCAATGTCTGTACTCGTGGTATACGAAAACCAACAAGAAATGATGTTGTCTTGAAGCAGTTTCTTTCTTCTAGGGTAGTCTCCGAGAATATGAAAGAAAGATGTTGAATTCAACTTGAAATTCCTTCAACCTAATTTCTCCTAGGGTAGTCTCCGTGAGCATGAAATGAAGATGCTGTATTAAACTTGAAATTCCTTCAATCTAACTAGAATTAAAGAAGGTTGTCTTTCAATTTAAAATGTTTATTTATTTGTCAATATTTTCAGATCACGTTATAAAGAATCGATAGTGTGATTTTAATTCCGTAAATAACTTCGTAAGAATTTAATAGAATTAACATTATAGTTATCAATAACACTTCACAGAAGTTAAAAGGATCTAGAATCAATATATGCTTATATATTTTTTAAATACTCTTTAATAAATTAAATTCAATCTTGTCTTTTTAGAGTCAGAACTCGAAGTGACAACTTTTTGTTATCTTTTTGTTTTCTTAAAAATCTTAGCCTACTATCTCTGATGCCTTACGAAACCTTCCAGTACGTTCGTTAGTTTCAAAATTAAAAACCTAGAAATGTCAGGTACAGTCATGGCACGAGATTCGATGACTTATATTACTTGTCGCCACAAATATAAGCTTTAATTTAAAAATTCAATTCAAAATATTCATAAAATGTTTAGAAACAAAATTGAGAAAAACTTAATAATAACAATTAAAAAATAATTTAAAAAAATTGCAAATGTTAAAAAAAAAAGTTGAATGTTTAAATATCATACCAATTACACGTGGGACAGAAACCCTCAAGAGGAGTTATCAACTCAATCCGATATAAATGAATTTTATTATAATCAAGAGGAGGAACCTTTTCTACTGTATCAGACGTTTTACAATATATTAATGGAAATTCTGAAATATCTCTAATATTTATACATCATTTAATTGTATAATTATTATTTCTTTATGATAATATTTCCCTGTATACAATATTCTGGGTAAAACATTATCACGTCTATTATTTAGCTTACCCTGTTTATCAGTATCGATTACATATACATGAACAGAATCACTTCAAGTTGCCCTCGAAAATGCATCATATAGAACTCCATGTAAAATACAGGTTCTGTTAGCAATATACCAATTTTTTTAAGGCTCTGCTCTTGAGCCTTGTTAATAGTCATTGCAAAAGAAACACGTATCGGAAATTGCCGACGATGCAATTTAAATGGATACTTATTATCAGTTGGACTACGTTCGATGCGAGGAATGAAAACTCTTTCCCCCTTATTTGCTACCACTGCAATTTCTGCATCGAAAACATTTACCACCAAATGTCTAATAATAATTCATGTGCCACTACATAATCCTCCGATAATATTTAAATTACGCAGGAGCATTATTACTGCGCCAACTTTTAAATTAAGTTTATGCGGTGGCATACCAGATAGAGTTATAGCATTTACAAACTCCATTGTAAATATATCGTGTAAGTCGTCATTCTCACATTCAATTCTGTCTGCACTATAATAAGTGCCAACATCTGCAGACAATTTTGTGAGAATTTGATCATTAATTTCAAGTACCGTATCATTTTTGGTACTTAAAATTGCCGTACTTAATAATTGTTCTTCTGGTATACCATCAAGGCTTTCACCATAAATGTCCAGAATTAAATTATCCGATGCGATATTTTCCGACGGTATTTCAATAATTTTATTAGCTAATCCATAGTGTAGAAAAACTCTTTTGTTCCTCTAGATGATATATTGATCACCTGGACCTTGTTGTGGGAGCTACTGGTTCGTTATACCAGAACTCCAGAATTGAATGTCTCGTCAAATGCAGATATGAAAATTGCTTGTTCTAAACTGCCTTACCACTGGTGGGGGGCAAAAGAACTTCGTAGTAGCCGTAGATAACTAAAAGAACACCCCTGATTGACTCATAATTTATTCTTCATCATACCGTAATTTATAATAAAAAGTTACTTACTCAGTTAAAACAAAACCAATACCTACCACTACCTTAATATTAAATTGAAATATCATAGCTGCACTCGCGAATTCCACCGTCGTATTTTTCCACGAAAATTGTAGTCTTTGCCAACTGAAAATGCCTTATCAACGAGATTCGCACACAAGCTGCATATCTGATTTTACTTGTGTGGACAGTGAAGATAATTGGAATTCGCGAGGTAAGCTTTAACAGCTAATTTCTTATTGCTTCATGCTGTAAATTGTACATCCTCCCCCCGCTGAATCCTGCATTCAACCGTGCTATATGTCGTGCCTAACAGTGAAGTCTTCTCTGGATTATTTCTTGTCTTCTGCGTTAGGATCGGCGGCCGAGTTCTTACCGTCAGTCTTGCTTTGGGCACATCTCCGATGGATTTGGTATTTCCAAGCAAGGCATGTAATGGTGATTAATATCAGAAATAGGCCGGCATAAGAAACGGTACACTGATGAGTGTAGTTTGACGTTAGATTTTCTGGTAACTCATTATGCATTTCCATGAGTCTTTTCTTGAGATCTGCTAGCTCGTCCAGGTGAGGCACGTAATGGTGAGTTTGTCGTAATGGTAAGTTTGTCGCAGTGCTGGTGCCAATTAGTTTGAGGTTATAGTGTCTGAAAGATTGGTTGATGGTACAAATCCTTATCTTGTCATTGAAGATGCTAAGTTGTGTCCCTGGATTGTAATAAGTTGCTGCTTTATGACGCATTCAGCTTGAATCTCCATTCGACCAGATAGCTCCAGAGTGTGCTGGGTGATGGTATTGTTGCAAACTACGTTGATTGTGGTTTTTTCATCTAAAGAGTAAATCCATTGATTCGGAGTGTGTACTTGTATCCAGGTGGTCCCCTCTCGGTCTTTACGATTTGGCATACTGGTGATTGCTGGGATTGACTAATGAAGTTGATTTCTCACGCACTTACTGTTGAACCCCTTCTGTACATAGGGTGATTTTGGTTGCAGAGTATTCCTTTACCCTTTAGGGAGATACAAGTTACGTTTTCTTGTGCAGTAAGAGGATAATACTGGTCACGATGTAAGTTCAGCATCAAGAACGGAAAAGATGGGCGTATGGCAATGAATGTTTCGTTGAATTTCACTGGTACCGGTATGATGTGGAACAGCTCAAAGTTCTCTGCCGCTAATAGAGGTACCTTGATGTTGAATATTATATGCTTTGCTTCGACTCTGCCTTCAATAGTTAATAGGTTGTAGAAGCTCAGAATATCGTCTTCAAATGCTGGAAGCATTAAAGTCGGTGTAAGATGACTCTTAATCATTGTAATTTCTTGCTGTAATTGGGCCGGTGATATAAGCTGGGGGCTGATTCTTCCACTGTGAGCGTCTACCATTACATTCAATATCGCATTTTGGATCCGATGGGAATTTGAAGCGATTAACATTGCTTGAATGGCTATAGATTGGTCGGTTTGTTTTGCTTCGAGGGATGTTGATGAATGCACATTACAATTTAGTAACATACTAAATCTTGGCATGCGTGAATACATTCCGTATTCTTACAGCAGGTCTCAACAACAGCATGATCGCTCCTGGTTTAACGATAAGTGTAACCAAGCTATAAAAGCGAAAGAGTCTGCTTTTCGCGCCTATCAATTGCATCCATGTCCGGAAATGAAACAAGTCTACAAGACTGCACGGAACACCTACAAGTCCATTATCCAGAGAGAAAAATTTCTTTTCGACCAGAATATTAGACAAAGAATCTTGACAAGCCGCAAAGGTAGCAAAGGTTTCTGGTCCCTGGTCAAAACCATCAGGAACAATTTCACCAATTCCTCTATACCTTCACTACTTAATAATGGAGAAGTGATTGTTGACTCCCTGGATAAAGCTAATATTTTAGCTGCTAGATTCGCTTCAAATTCTCGTCTTCCACCAACTTCACAAACACCTGTTTTGCATCCCCCGTGCGGATGTGTACAAGAGCCAATACACATCCGTACGAGGGATGTGTTCAGGGTCCTTAAGGATATCAACGTCTCCAAAGCCGCAGGTCCTGATGGTTTTTCGCCCCTGTTAATTAAAAGCTGCGCCTCATCCTTGGCTAAACCTCTGCGCAAACTCTTCTACTTGTCTTATTCGACAGGAAAATTTCCAACTGCTTGGAAGCTAGCTCACGTTCAGCCTATTCCTAAGAAAGGAGAGGGTAGCGATCCCTCAAATTATCGACCAATTGCCATCACTTCGATTCTTTCAAAGGTTTTTGAATCTATCATTAACTCAAAATTAATGAAGTATCTAGAAACTAATCATCTCATCAACGATCGCCAATATGGCTTCCGAGCTGGACGCTCATCTGGAGACTTGCTGACCTTTCTTACGGAACGTTGGAACCGTAGTCTTCACAATTTTGGTGAGTCTAAAATCGTTGCTCTAGATATTTCAAAAGCCTTTGATAGAGTCTGGCATCCAGCCCTTTTAGCCAAACTTAAAGCACTTGGTCTCTCCCCTCCTCTTCTATTATGGATTGAAAGTTTCCTATCTAGTCGCCAAATACGTGTTGTATTAGATGGCGTTACATCTGAACCGCATCCCATAAATGCCGGTGTGCCTCAAGGCTCTGTTATCTCTCCAACTCTCTTTTTAGTTTTCATTAATGATCTGCTTTCCCTTACTTTCAATCCCATCCATAGTTTCGCAGATGACAGTACTCTTGATTTCGCTTACTCCTTTGACACTCTTGCGGAATCCAGGGGGAATGCCGCATGTGTTAAACGAGATTGCATGACTAGATCATTGAATAACGATCTTAACAGTATCCTCGCTTGGGGCAAAGCGAATCGCGTCGAATTCAATGCATCTAAGACTCAAAGCTGTCTCATCTCATTAAAACAAGATCATAACTTAACCACACCCGTTTCTTTTGATGGAGCATTAATTTCTGATTCACCGTCACTAAGCATTCTTGGCATTAATATTTCCAGTAAGTTAAACTGGACAGATCACATCTTCTCTGTTGCCAAAGAAGCATCGAAATGTCTTGGATTTCTGAAAAGGTGTAAGAAATATTTCAGCCCGTCAAATCTAGCGCTCCTCTACAAGTCCTACATTAGACCTAGAATGGAATACAACTCCCATATATGGGCCGGGGCTGGTCGCACAGCCTTAGCTTCATTGGATATTGTCCAAAAGAGAGCCTTCAAGCTCATTGGCGATTTGGCAATAACTTGTCATATCGACTCACTCGAGCACCGCCGCAATGTTGGATGCCTTTCGCTCCTTTATCGCTATATGCATGGTCAATGTTCTGATGAAATATCTAGTCTAATCACTTGTAGAATGATTCCTGCACGCAATACTCGCGCTGCAAACCGCGCACATCCTTTAACCCTTCAAATTACTTTCGGCCGTACAGTAAAATTCCGAGATGCTTTTTTATCCCGAACAGTGCGAATGTGGAACAGCTTACCATCTTCTGTTTTTCCTCCGGCATACAATCTGCGGAAGTTTAAGGGCGACACACATCGGCACCTCCGCCACTCTCCTCACATCCCCTAATCCTTTCCCTATCTCCTTCCTGCCATGCTGTGCTTTGCATCATAGGGTATCCCCTGAGCTTGGCTTAATAATATAAAAAAAAAAAAAAAAAAAAAAAAAAAAAAAAAAAAAAAGATGTAAATGACTGTGTTAGTCGCTCTTGATATATTTCTTGCTCGATACCGTTTATCATTTCCGTCACCTTATTTATGTGCCTTTTCAAGGTTTGGAATTGAAGGCTTGCAGCTTGTTGGTCCTTCCGCATTATGTTGATTGTTGCGTCGAGTACAGAGGTGTGGTTTTTTATTAAGTCTAAAAGGTGGACTTCATTCCGCTCGACCTTTTCTATAGTGACTGACATTTTCTTGGCATATTCCGAGTCCAGTATCCCAAATAAAGCGTTTGCTATGTTTCCAACGAAATCCATTGCGCCTCTTCTTGCTATATGTGTGTTTTGTTTTACTAGTAGGATGTTGTTAGCTGCTAGTTCACCCTTCATATATTTGAATTGGTTGTGAATTTGTGAGCAAGCATTTTTTTCTTCGATTAAGCTACAGATATATTCCAGTTTGTTACTATAATTAGTGAATCTTTCAAACTCCTCCCAGTATGGTTCCATGTTGAAGCAAGCAGCTATGTTCCATTCATTGGAAATGATATCAGATGGTCCCAGGGTTATTTGAAACACAATATTTCGGATATGATTATCAAGTTCTTTCTTTATTAACTTTACTGTTTACTTTCACAAATTCACACACAATCAAATCAACTCTTTATTTATCGCTAGTACTGTATTTCCAATTATCACTATCCGTTCACTTCACTGTCTGAAATTAGACTCGCCTCCTGGATGTGAGAAGGGCCGTATTTATACTCTACGAATTATCCTAGAACTTTCCTGAATATTCCGTTTTCCGAACCCAAAGTTTACGAAGATGTCACTAACCTAAAGTTGTTTCTATTTGCAACAGATGTCGGTTGTGTCGCTTTGTGGCACGTAACAATATATACCTGGTTGTGATTCAAATGGAAATATCGTAACCGGAGCGCTACTTGCGAACGGAACAATCGGGCATGTCAATAACAACGTAACTAATGCATTACCTAATGATCGACGTGCCTTTTTTCTTGGGATAGTTTCCTTTACTTTCTTTCTGCCTTGTTGCGAAGTGGTTGCGCAAGCAGTTACCGCAGAAAGTTCATCCATGCTGTTTCCATCACTGTGAATGATTGCTGCTTCATCAAGATCGGGTTAATGAGTCTCCACTGGTAGTGGTGCTAACTTCTATATAGCACGGCGTATTATTCCTGTCGATGTACGAACGTCAGCGACTCGTACGAGACCATCTGCACCCTTAAATGTTTCAATTATTCGTCCCAAGTGCCACTTCAATGCTGGCGAATTGTCTTCTTTGACTACCACCATGGTTCCTGGTTGAACATTCTGAATACGTTGTTTCCATTTACTACGATATTGCAAATGATTTAGATATTCACTGTGCCATCGTCACCAGAACTCGGTTTTTAAATGTGTAACGAGCCTCCATCGTGTGAGCAGGTTGGCGCTCAGTAGCTCCGCGTGAGTTTCTACTGCATAAATGAGGGGTTCTCCTACAAAAAAATGGCCAGGTGTAAATGCCATTAGGTCATTTGGGTCATTTGACATTGGGACGATGCACCGTGAATTCATAATCGCTTCGACTTCTTTTACCACGGTCTCCATTTCTTCATAAGTTAATGACGCCGCAGCCAATGTAGATTTTAGTAGATGCTTGGCAGACTTGACTGGGGCCTCCCATAATCCACCAAAATGTGGGGCTCTTGGTGGGATTAAATGAAAATCAGTTCCCCTTGAACTGCATTCGGTTTTAATTTTGTCGATAGATTGTTGGCCTTCGATAAACTCCTTTATCTCTTGCAACTTGTTCCTTGCGCCTACGAAGTTGGTTGCATTGTCGCAATAAATGTGCCTACAATGTCCTCGCCTTGCCATAAATCTTTTCAACGCACCAAGGAAGCCTTCTGTTGTGAGGCCGCTAACCAACTCCAAGTGCACTGTGTAATGCATCTATGATAAAATAACTAGACATAGTAAATACAATCTTACAAAAAGATGCATTACAAGAGTACATACATAAGAAAAGATAATTTAAACATAACATGCTAAAAAACACGCATATCATGCAGGCAGAATTTACAAAGAGCTGGAAGAACAATTGAACCAAAGAACTATGAAGAAATTCTGTTCAAATAAGTTAAACGCTTTCACTTCCGCTTATCACCACATATGGCTTAAGAATTGAGTAATTGATTTCCATGCATGAAGCATGTTATGGCCCCAAAGTCCTGAAAATAGATATTTTTTGTATATAGTATTTTTAATGAAAGGAAACCAATAATACTTAACTTTTGTACTGTCCGTTATGTGTTCTGAGTTCAACTCGAGATGCTGTATTTATCTTTCAATTACAGACTGTTGATCGGCAGCGGTTGCATATAGTTACCGTACTACCCTTAGGCCAATATTCTCGTTGCTGGAAAGTTCAATTCTCTACCTAGTATTGGTGTTCACGTTTGCTACCTTGTACCATGCAGGCTCAGTAGCTGAAGCAATGATTTCAATCGTCCCAGGATACACGAGGATGCGACGGACAGTAGCTGGAATCTATAACAATAATCAATGGAAACAAGTTAGTTATCGCATACTCCTATATGCAAAGTAATATGAAAGGAAACTTACCCAAAAGTATTTTACGGAAGTGGGTCCAACACATTAGGCTAAGTTATTTTATTTTGCACAAAAAAAAATTGTCACGAAACATGTAAACAAAGGGGGTACGCTCACGAACTTTTGTTTGTTTGAAAAATGAGTTGTTGTTAACGAAACCAAACTTAGGCGCTCTATAATTGAATTCCAGTATGCTCAAACAGTAAGTATCTTATCCAGGTCTCTTTTCGAGTCAGAACGGGCTCGGAAGAGGGAGCGAAAGTTAACCTAACCTAGGTTTCTAAACACCCCAATTTACAAAATAAACTTCATGTTTTGATGATTCGTGCTATAGCGAGTGAAACACCTGTAACCCAAAGTCAAGGTTGAATATATAATATATGCAACAAAGCCCCGAAAAAGAAATTCAAACCAGTTGATAGTAAACGTCAAAAAATCTTTAAAAAAAAAAGCAATTTCCAGACAATTAATAATTTTTCTGGTCAAACCAGAATAAAATATAAATATAAAAGTATATTTTAAAAGGAAAAAAAATAAAAAAAAAATAATTTTTCCGAATTACATTAATTGGAAACCATCATAATGAAAATTTGGAAAACCTTGGAAATTTTGGAGTCCATTTTCCAATAGGGGGCAAAAGAGCATAAATTCAATGACTTCGGTAGGTAGGGGACAGTTTTTGTTTCCGTGGTCATTTTGGGAAAAAGCAAAGGTAGAGCATCAAAGCGAAAAGTTTAAAGAAATCGGTACATATACAAAAAAGAAAAAAAAAACCTAAAAGGTGGAAAAGGGGTTTGGATAAGATCTAGGACAAATCTCAGAGGAAGAGAAAAAAAAAGATAAGTTTGGTTTTTGTTAATAACATAATTTTGGTTCTAGTTATTCTTTTTTTATTTTTTTTCCCTTGGTTTCCTTCTATTTTAAATTATAACTTGTGCTTACCCTCCTCGAAAATCTCGGCGGTAATTAGCTTAACTAATCGCCATTTTGTTTTCGTAGGAAATTAATCGATCTTTTGCAATTTTTTTTTTTTGTTATTTGGTGATTTGAATACTTTTCTCTTTTCTTTAGTATTTTCTTTTTTACTTTTTTTGTTTGCCGAGCTTGTAAAATTTCTCTTAGTTAATTTTCTTTGATAAATATTATAACGTTTACTTTTAAATTTTGTTTTTTTTATTAAATTTCGTCTGAGAGTTCGTGGACTCTTAAAACCACGTGGTGCCCAACATATTTATTTTCTTTTTTTTGTGGTTTTCCTGAAGGGAACAAAAGTTTTCCATTTTATATTGTGAGGAATAAGAAAGAACCAACCCCTCAGCTGAGCTAGTTCTGTTACACCTCAAGTGGTCGTAACAAGCATGAAGACCTAAAAATAAAATATAAACAATGCGTTGAGCAATTAAATGCACTCAAGCGCCAGCCAGATGATTCTTGCATTTTCACTTTTTTACGATGTACTGACCCTCAATAAATCCACCTGCTGATATGGGTCACTGTTGTACACAATGAATTTGTAAACAAAGAATATATTCGTATGTTATTTTCTGTCATTATTTTCGTAGGTTATATTTGTGTCATATTGCTTCACGTTTTTTTGTGTGTAACATTAGTTCTGTTAAGTGATCAAAATTATGTTGAAGAAGGGTAAGATATTGCATAAATTGACTGACTTTGAATTGAATAAATAGAGTATAATTTTGACCTGTGAAGGGAGAACATCAGTATGTTCAGTTATAACCAACACACCCTGCTCCTGCTACAATTTAGGCTGTCGCAAGACCCCAAATACTCTCAGTGAGAGATATAGGCTGAGCTTGCTCGCCAAACACAGAACTTTGTGAAGAAAGCTGATATAGTGTTTGAGAACATCACATTAAGACGTCCAATCATTACAACTGCCTTTGTGGCAAAGCAGCAAAACACAGCAATATAAGCCTTCTGGGGTCGTTTTCCTCTAATTGTGAAATGGGTCCACACTGGTCCTGCGAAGTAGACACCTGAATTCACAAATGGTCTTGCTGGCTGCACTCGATGCGTAGGAAGGCTACCCATTGGTTGATTCAAAAGTTTAAGTTGAGCTCTGGCGCAGTGTACGCAATGATGGACTATAGATCTAGCTAGAGTTTTTCCTTTGAGTGGCCAAAATTGTTGTCTTGCAAGGGCTAGTACCGTTTGAGCCCCAACGTGGAGATTTTTCTTTTTAATATCGTCCAAAATTAATTTAGTAATTGGGTGTGAGTGAGGCAACAGAATTGGATGTTTCGAATCGTAGGTAAGTTCGATGCTTGTAATCGCCCTCCAACTCGTATGATATCTTCTTTGTCTATGAATGGAGTTAAACTGACTATTGTGCTACTTCTTGGAGTTTCGCCATATAGTTCCAAATGTCTGATGTCATCCTTAAATTCTTTTTTCTGGACGTGCCGAATTATTGTTTTCATTGAAGTTTCTAATTCCTCGACGTCAAGTGATCGACATGTTCTACTACGGTTGAGTTTTCTTGTGTTATTTATAAACCGCAACATGTAGGCTATGATTCGTTGCAGTTTATTAAATGAATTCTTGTGATTGATTTCATTCAGAAAGTGTGATCTCTCATTTGCCACTGTTATAGCTAGCGAACTTCTTTTTAATTCTGGTACGGGCTCCCCCCTTTTAACATACGGAGCTGGCCAAATTGATTTAGCGCCATGCAGAAACATCGGGATATAATGTCGGCAGGATTTTGTTTAGAGGGCACGTGGTGCCATTGGTCAGACCTCGTGGCTTGTTGAATATAAGCAACTCTATTTGCCACGAGCGTTTGTAGCGATGGTGATGTTGAGTTTATCCAAGCCAGTGTCACTTCGGAATCGGTCCATAAATATATGACTTCTCCGTTGAGTTTGAGGTCCAATTTGATCCGTTGTGCTAATTCTGCTCCTAGTTTCGCAGCACAAAGCTCTAGCCGTGGCAAAGTTTGTTGCTTAAGCGGAGCGATTCGGGATTTAGCGCATAACAGCCGAACTGTGATTATGTTGTTCTTATCTGTTGCATGGACGTAGGACGCTGCTCCGAATGCCCTCTCCGAGGCATCAGTAAATATGTGGAGTTGCAGAGAGCTTGGCGTTCGATGCGAAAATATATACCTGGGAAAGTTGATATCGTTAAACATTTTTAAGTCTTCTTTTAATCTTGTCCAATACGTAGAATGCTGCTGTGGCAGAGCGGCATCCCATTGTAGTTTCAAATTCCATAACTTCTGTAAGAATAGTTTGGCGACGACCACCACTGGTCTCATGATTCCCAATGGGTCAAATAAATAAGCAACATCAGAAGCAATTGTCAGTTTTGTAACTCGCCGATATTCGGACTGGCTTGCCTTAATACGGAATGAGTCGTTCTTAGGTGACCAAATCAGTCCCATAGTATTAAGGTGTTCTTCGGTGCCAGTGCTGAAGTCTAACTGCACTTCTCTTTTATCTTGAGGTATATCTCGCAGCAGTTGTGAGTGGTTAGCATACCACTTTCTTAACCTGAATCCACCTTGGATCAGTATTGATCGTAGCTGCCTTTGCATCTCCATTGCTTCTACAATACTGTCTAATCCAGATAAGACATCGTCTACGTAGAAGTTTTGTTTAATAATTTGTGATCCTAAGGGATGTGTCTCCGCTTCTCCTTCAGCTAGATTTCGAAGGCATTTGACAGTAAGGTAGGGTGCAGACGCTGTCCCACATGTTACTGTAGATAGCTGGAAGCATTTAAGTTGATCTGTTGGGCTGGTGCGCCACCAAACAAGTTGGAGTTGTTGATCATCTGCATCTACGTGAATCTGCCGATACATTTTTTCAATATCGGCAGTGAATGCGAACCTGGCTAGCCGGAATGTCAGAGGTACGGTGGAAACGTCGTCTTGATTAAGCGGCCCAACGTGTAGAATATCATTTAGTGAAACATCTGTCGTGGTCTTTGCGGGTGTCTCAAAAACTACACTCAGCTTCCTAGTGCTACTATCTGGCTTAACTACTGCATGGTGTGGCATGAAATAATATGGCCTATGAATGCAGTTAACGTTTACTTCCTTCATGTGGCCCAATTGTTGGTATTCTTCCATGAAGTTAATGTATTGCTCTTTCAGATCCTTCCTAGAGTTGAGCCTTCGCTCCAGTCCCATAAATCTCTTGTTGGCTATATCTTTAGATTCGCCAAGGCTGCGTGGACCTCCTCGAAATGGAAGTTTTAGTATAAATCGTCCGTGTAGCATCTCGTCTATGGGTTTGATTAAAGTGTGTCTCACATTGCTTTTTAACGGTTGTTAGTCCAGTGTTTGGGCCATCGATTCTGCGACGCGCCACAATTTTTCGATTTGGTCGGTTAAACATTGGTCATCTGTGCATATACCGCAGGTGGTGGAATCAGAGGCCATCTCCTGTAGTTTCTCCACTACTGTCCCCGAACACTGTATTTTGAAGCGTCGGCAGTTGTTTATTCAACTTAATTTGTCCTACAGCGAGTATTGAATAGTATATCTCAGCAAGAGCTACATTATGTGGTATGGACCATGATGATACATCTATTGTTTGTGTTGGTTGGGGCGATATGATTTGAGATAAGACATGGGCTTCAATTCGGGAGGTGAATCCATTCACTCTTGATTGTAATGTCACTGACATCTGTTTCTGTGACTTATGCTTTCGCTGCCCTATTCCTTTGATGCTCATTTGTTTAGGTACACCTTCCAATCCAAGCCTTTGAGCAATTCTATTGGTGATGAAGTTCAATTGTGAGCCCGAGTCCAGGATTGCACAGCACTCAATGCCCAACCCCTTGTCGTTGCATACGTTAACCATGACCGTGCTCAATAATACATATCCAAGAGCAGGCTGACTGGTAGTAAGAGCTGTTGACTTGGAGGCACCCGTGGTTTCGACAGTATTCTTTATGGCCTTATTGTCTGTTGATGGTGTATTTACTGTCTTGAGCATTGTTGGGGTGTATGTATGTATTAACGAGTTATGTCTTTGAGAGAATTTTAAGCATCCCCTTGATTGGCAATCAAGCAGACTGTGTCCCGATTTCAAGCAATTGGAGCATAATTTGGTTGATCGCACCGTGTTTAGTCGACTGGATGGAGACATCCTCAAGAATCGCTGACAGGAAAATAATTGATGTTAGCCCTTACATAAATTGCACGATGGGTCTAATGTAACCATTGATGTAGCCGCCTTAAAGAATGGTTTCTTATAATGATCTTCTGAGGGCTTCATCTTACTACCCAGTGTTTCAAGTGACTGGAAGCGCGTTTCCAGGAATTTTAAGAACTCCTTCATCGATGGTAGTGATCTAGGTTCCGTAAGTGATTGTTCCCATGTGGTATAGGTAGTTCGATCTAACTTTTAAATAAGTATGTGCAGTACGACCTGATCCCAATGTGTCGTCTCTATTTCGAGATTTTTGAGTCCAAGATAACATTCCTTCGTTGTGTCGTGCAAGGCCCTAATTGTTGATACGTTCTCCACATTCATTGAAGGTTGAGAGAGAAGTTTGTTGAGTAGGGTTGTGACGAGTACCCTTTTATTTTCGTAACGTTCAGTTATGACTCCCCATGCTGCTTCATATCATATCAACGAGATTCGCACACAAGCTGCACATCTGATTTTACTTGTGTGGACAGTGAAGATAAATGGAATTCGCGAGGTAAGCTTTATCAGCTAAATTCTAATTGCTTCATGCTGTAAATTGTACATCCTCCCCCCGTTGAATCCTGCATTCAACCATGTGTCTAACAGTGAAGTCTTCTCTGGATTATTTCTTGTCTTCTGCGTTAGGATCGGCGGCCGAGTTCTTACCTTCAGTCTTGCTTTGGGCACATCTCCGATGGATTTGGTATTTCCAAGCAAGGCATGTAATGGTGATTAATATCAGAAATAGGCCGGCATAAGAAACGGTACACTGATGAGTGTAGTTTGACGTTAGCTTTTCTGGTAACTCATTATGCATTTCCATGAGTCTTTTCTTGAGATCTGCTAGCTCGTCCAGGTGAGGCACGTAATGGTGAGTTTGTCGTAATGGTAAGTTTGTCGTAGTGCTGGTGCCAATTAGTTTGGGGTTATAGTGTCTGAAAGATTGGTTGATGGTACAAATCCTTATCTTGTCATTGAAGATGCTAAATTGTGTCCCTGGATTGTAATAAGTTGCTGCTTTATGACGCATCCAGCTTGAATCTCCATTCGACCAGATAGCTCCAGAGTGTGCTGGGTGATG